>JAJLRJ010000002.1:15743763-16063763 GCA_024195265.1 Dendrophyllia cribrosa | reverse complement strand
TGCTTCAATAAGAGAAAGGAAAAGGAAGCTACAGTCAGAAACCACTCAGCTCCAAAAACTTGATGTTAAGTCAAAGAAGTACCAAAAGAAGAAGAAGACGTGTAAAGATCAGGCTCAGGAACCAGACTTGAAGCAAACCAAGCTTTTTCATGGTGTGACGAAACAATCAACAGGAGATAAGAATAGTAATGAAGGTATCACAGAGAAAAGCAATGTTAAAGATCATTCCAGGGATTGCACAGAAAATCCTCTGCAAGATGAAGGAGACAACAGTGTTAACAAAACCATGGAAGATGATACCTCAGATGGAAAAGGTCCTAATAAGCAGCAGGTGGAAGTGGAAGGAAATGCTGATGAGATGCAAAAAGGTGACACATCCGGTCATTTTTTGTGTCAGGGCCTGAGACCTCAAACCAAAATGAAAAACTGAAGATGTATATGGATTTTAAAGCAGGAGGAATAAAAAACTTTAAAATATCTGAGGGCATTTATGTTTCACCCATACCTGAAGTGTTCAGTTTAGAAGACTTTATTACTATCAGGCCTTTGTTTTGTCACTGGAAGCATGCTTCGCCTTCATTATGCAAAGAGTGCGCAACATTGATTGACTTTGGCAAGCATATCCTTGGTGAATGTGTTGTTGAACTGGCCTCCTGTTATAAACGTTACTTTCCGTTAGTTAAATACAAAGCAGAACAGGCTGTTAGAAAATTGTTACAAATGCCTGTGACTATTATTCAAATGACTTTAAATGGACCTGGGTCACAGAGATTATATGTTCTAGAAACATTGCAAGGTGTGGACATCCGTAGGGTTATTAACATGGCTGAGAAATGTTTGCAAGGAAAGACATGTTTTCAGTCTGGGATGTCAAGGGAGGTGTTGAGAGACTTGTGTACTTTGGCAAGTTCGGAATCTGATAGACTTCTCATAAAGTACGCATGCTGTAAAGGGCAAAACCTATCAAAGAACAAGGCAAGTAATTTGTATGGTTTTAGTGACCTCCATAAGCAAGAATCTAGAATTAATAGTACTTTAGAAGAGTTTAAAGAATTAAGAGATGCAGTTGACACCCTTGCAAAAGTTCAAAATAAAGCTGTCTTAGAAGGATTTGGACTCACATATTCAGATGATGACAGTGCTGTAGACCAACTGTCTAGTTCAGAAGGAACATACTGTGAATGGATATCAGATGATGAGAAGAACAAGGGACCTGACGAGTTGCAAACTGCTTCTGCAGCTGTTGTTAATCTTGCTGTTACAAACAAGTCTCATGACAAGTCTCAACAACCTAGACCAGCTGCAGATCCTGATGTCCCTCTAGAAAAGAATAGACCACTTGTATCACCTGTACCTTCAATGGATCACCTTTTACTAATGCTCAGAGACAACACACTCAACTGGTTTGCCTTTGTGGCAGAGCTACGAATGTTACTGCGAAATTACTCCGAAGAGACTTTGGTATATGCATTGACTGAGTTCAGTGACCACCTTGAGAATATGGATTTGACAGATAAAGAGAAAAACAAAGTGGAGATGTCAAGACAAGCCTACCTTGAATATGAGAGACAGAAAGCAATGGGAGATGATGCATGGGTGAGTGAGAGTGACTCAGACACTGTTGATCCTGACAGTGTTGTGACTGCTGACCTGAATGAACAAGTTAAGATTCAAAGGCAGAAAATAAAGAGAAAAGAAAAACGACATCTTGCACGTTTAAAAGCAGTAAGGCGGCTTCTGAAACGCAAGGTACCCAAACGTGTCTCACAAATTGTGAACAAGTTTCCGAACATAGGAAAGGATATAGAAGAATTTGTCAGATCCAATAAAGTAGGCGCAGATGCATGGAGGCGCACCGGGGTACTAACATTTGATGGTAATATCAAAAAAGGCCCAAAAGTCACCTTTCAGAGAATACAAAAACACTTGCAGGAAAAGTATCAAACAAAAATAAGTTATGGAACTGTAGTACAGCTCTGCACTGTAAAAAACAAGCACAGGATATCAGCAAAAAGGTATAAAGGGGTAGCCAAAATCACATGCAGAAGATCAAGAAAAGGCTTTTCTGTTCGGATGAACCCAGATGGACATTGGAATAATGCTGTGTACCGAGGACTAGACAAATTACAGCTAACGGATGGACTTGATAAGGTGGTACTTAATAGGGATGATGCTGCGGGATTTCGGTTGGACACAACATACACTCACAAACAGCACAAGGGAGTGCAGTTAGCCAATGAGCCAGATTTGACTACACGAACTGATTTTGTTAATAGCTATCCAGCCAAGCTACAAACATCATCATATCTGTTTATGGAAACAGAAACAACTCCTAAGATGTGTGTTGGGATTGTGAAGCCCCCTGTTGTCTATGACAAGTCCCCTTCGCAACACATGGCTGATCTTCAAATGATCAAAGACAAAGAAGAACTCTCATCTGTTTTCCAACTCCCAGATGGTTCCCCTAAAAGTGCCTGGTGTGTAAGAGTTGATGGTGCTGGAGATGAGGGACCAGGACATAAAGAAGTTGCCTTTTTATGGGCAGAGAAACATCTAATGGAAAATCGCTATTTTACATGTGTAACATCCAGACACTCGGGAGGGTCATATCTGAATGCTGTTGAACTAATGAATGGCTGTCTTGCTGTTGCCCATTCTAACCTGTTTATCCCATCTACACTTGGAGGGGCAGTTAACACAGCTACAGGCTTTGATGAAACACAGTTAAAACAAAACTTGGACCTTGCAAGTGATGTTTATATTTCAAGAGTCCAAGGGGCACCCTGCGGTGAAGCAAAGATACAGCTTTTTAAGGGAGCATGTGATGAAGCAGCAAAAACCCTGGTAGACAGAAGAAACTTGCTGCTTTTGTACCTATCTGGAAAAAAGGAAGAATTGAAGAAAAATAACCCAAAGCTTCACGACCACTTTGAGAGTGTCTCAAAAGTCCTTCAAAACCATAAACATGACCTGCCCCCTAAATACTTCCTAGCACTGAGTTTGTGCCACAAACCAGAATGCCCACACAAAAGGTGTCAAGAAGGGAATAAAGGGACAACTTATAGCTGGTACAAAGGAGGCCCTCTTACAACGTACTTCCCCCTACCCGTACAAGATTTGTCAAAACCCTGGGGGTCAGAGTGCACCAAATGCAAAGGAAGATGCAGTGGACACTTTCTTGGACCCGAGGAGGCATATGAGAAAGTTCAAAAAGGAGAAGGGGTGGTTCACCTAAATCCCCCAAGCACTGTGCTGCAAAAGGCATATAACGATGGTATCAAGGCTAATCGCAATCTAAATCAGATCCTGGAAGGTACAGAGGACCTTGCGAAAAAGACCTGCCTTTCTCTAGATGAAACTAAAATGTGGCTAAAACACCTGGATGATGTGAGATCGAGAAGACGGCAAGGGGCCCAAAAGGCTGCCGCAACAAGGGCAGCAAAAAAAGGTAATAGGTTCAAATTGAAGTTCCTTGATGTTAAACAAGAGAGATACTAAACATATATATTGTTGCAGTTGCAGAAAAATCCCAGGCCACAACTACAGGTAGTGAGAGACAAAGGGAAATGGACTCTTCAGACTCATCATCAGAAATCTGTGAAGATGCATCAGCCTTTAATTCTTATGATGGTAGGTTTGATATGACTAAAAAATCTTCATCAATGAATATAAAGCTGCCTGTTGTTAATACTTAATGAGGATACAACTAACAGTTTTGGTCTCATTTTAAAATGCAGAATCATCAGATGATAGTGATCATGACATCTTATGCATCTGTGGACAGCCTAATCTGAAGGAGGATATGATCGGGTGTGACGGGCAGAATTGCAAGTTTAAATGGTACCACTTTTCCTGCGCTGGAATTACAAGGGAGAACGTGCCAGAGGGAGAGTGGCTGTGTGGGGCATGCAGCAGGGTCTGAAGGTTGGTTGGGGCATTATTTGACATGGTTTGTCCCAGGGGTGGGGGAATTTTTTCACTTTACTTGGGGTTTAGAAAGAAAACAGGGCCCATGTATATGGGGCATTATCACATTTTTTTTCTACTCCAAGGCTAATGCCCCATACTTCCCCGGGGTGGGGGTTTCAATTGACAGGTGCATAAGCAATTTGGGATAGCGTGCTAATTTAGCAGGAAAGTGTAAAGCAAAATTTTATTACGCTCCATTTCGCTGGTTTTTTAATTAGCGAAATTAACTGATCAGAAACAACTCAAGTATACGATATTTTGGCGAATAGTGTTTTGATAGTTGGGGCGAAGGGGGTTGTGTTACATCTTGATCAAACCGGCAAAGGCTATGAACTTGACAAACTTCGGCTTTGTTACATGTTTTTGCTGGCGTTTTGTCCTCGACTGTGTGGGAGCAGCTGATCAATAAAGCAAAAGTTAGATTGCCCCGGAATGAACTTGGAGTATTTCTCTTAGAAAAGCGTTACCCGGTGGTGGCCATAGAAAGTACGGATATAACTAAATAGAGTACTAAAGTGTGACGCCACAAAAACTAAAATTTGTGAAATTATGGGATTTGATTAGATATTCGGAAAGGGCATGACGAAGAATGCAAGGGGGCAAGGGCGCATTTTTCGTCATGCCCTTTCCGAATATCTAATCAAATCCCATAATTTCACAAATTTAGCTTTTGTGACGTCATCACTTTAGTACTCTATATCGGCCTGGTTTTACTCATCATGCGCGACTACTGTTTTGGTTCAGTGAATTTCGGTCACTTTTAACCAACAACTTTCCAATTTTAGTGAGCAGATCTTTTAATTTTCATCCCAACTGAAATATTTAAAAAAAACAGCTTTAAATATTTCTTGTCTGTTGTTTCCTCTGAACTGAGGATTACATAGTTCAAGTTAAATCAAGTTCTCTAAATCGGAACGAATTAATTATTGCAAAACCAGATCAGGTCAGATCAAGACCCCAATTCAATTGGTACATTCCAGCGCGTATAATTATCTAAGCAATAAAATGTCACTTCTTATGACTTTGTACTCTAACCAATGTCGGAATTTTGAGCCGGTCCACGGCTCTTACGGTTTTCTTGTGGGCACTAAAACCACGAAGCTCTGTGGTGATGCCGGCTTGGGGGAGAATTTCTAAACATTGGAGCTTAAAAGGTGTATTGTATTCTGGTGGATTTTGACTACAAAACTCCCCAGTGTATTTTCTAACGTTTTTAGTTTCTAAAGCAAAAATATAAAGACTGGTATTTTAAAAAACACAGACACAAAGGCTCACTCCGGGGCGCTCCCTATTCAAGGCCACCCCCCCCCCCCCCCCCCCCCCCCCACCCCACCCCCGCAATCCGGGGCGCTCCTTATTCACTCAAGAATAGCCTGTTCCAGGCTCTCAGATAGTGGGGGCGAGCATAAAATGTTGGGAGCGAAGAAAAAAAAAACGAGTGGGGTTATTCGCTCGCTCCGACATTTTTCGCTCGCCCCTACTAGTTGAGAACCTGGAACAGGTTACTCAAGACAAGCTTCCGAGGTCAAAAACTCGAGGTTTGTTTTTGCGAAAATGGCCTCTGTTCAAATGAATTAATAGGGTATGTAGATTTGTCAGATTTGCACGAAACTTGGCCAGTATGTTTGCTGATTTATGCACCAAAGTGTGTGTGGTTTTTACGAAATTCCAAATACTCTTCTCGTGACGCCCCAAAGTGTGACGCGCAAAGAGCAATTTTCAATTGTCCAACTTCAAAGTGGATTTACTCGGGAACCAATGAAAATATCAAAAAAGCCCCACACACTTTGTTAGGCCATTATTATAAACTCTCGAGTGACACGGACCAGTTTGTTTTGATTTTCGCGCTAACACGGAGACTGGTAATTCAGTGAAGCAAACACCGTCGGTTTTGCGTTTAAGGCTAGCGCACGCTTAACTAAAGCAAAAACAGGGAAAATAATTGCTATTTTCGGAATCTACAATTTATTAGCTTTACAGTGATATATAGTTCTCTGGGGTTTCGTTAAAAATAGCGCGAGTACGAAAGATTTTCGGGAAGGCACCCTCGAAGGTTTACACTTTAAAAGGAGAAAAACATAAGGATCAGACGGTTTCCCCAATATCACGTAATTTCGTATATTTAACAATTTAACTAAATTGCTCAGACAGATTTTTGTCTTAAAAGAGTATGTGGAAGGTCGCGTTACTATGTCAAAATTTGCGAAGTTTCAGAAAAATTCATCCAAGGAAATGCAAGAAAATCTGAGGTTAATTTTGCATATTTTTGGTTAGCTGACGTCATTAAAATCGGGAAAACCTCCATTTTCGTGTGAGCACGTGTTAAAAAATAACTAAAGCCCGCGTCATCAACGTGCATGCGGCTATACAATTATAGGGAGCCACCTTAAGCTTGAGGAGGAGGCACTTCTTCCACGTATATCCGGGACACTGAATTCCAGCCCGTAGACGCGTCAGCAGATCCGTAGCCAGCACAATTACCGACCCAGAATCCCACGCGCACTATGCCCTTGTGGAGTTTCTCGCAGACTCCCTCAATATGCCTTACACGAAGCAAATCTCCTTGTACCATCTCCTTGTACCATGTAGACCACGCCTTCAATGGCCGCCGGAGTGGAACACTCTGCGCCGTTGAAGGTAAAATACCATCGCCTGCAGCACCCGTGACAGTTATAGATGCGAAGAACACCATTCCAGAAAACACGCAGTCCTGTTTTGTCTGATGTTTTGTTGAAAACACAATCCTGCAAAAGAAGATTAATTATACTTGTGTAATCGACTTTGAGACCATTTGTCCTTGCCCGATTGTTCAAAACGGCAGATTAACACCAATCTAAGATTCCAAGCAATTCATTCTCCCTTTGAAAATGATTTCCAAAGCTTATTTTAGGTTTAAGGTGATAAAAATGCAAAGTTGAAACTAAAGGGATAAATAAATGGAGAAAACCTCGTCAATCCGAAGGCAATTTTATTGCCTTGAGCAAGAAGCCTAGATGTACGTACGTCCTGAAGATTAATTATATCATTGCATTTATCCCGTCCTTAATAAACTTTCAATATTTTATTAATATACGTTTGAATCAATCCAAACCCAAAACATTATACCTTTAGACTTGACAAACGTATTTACCTTAATCAATCCAGTGTCCTTTCCGTCGTTGAGGTTCTTAAAAACGCACTGTTTCCAGTTACGTCCAAACGAACTTGGACGTCCCTGGGGACCTTGTGGGCCTTGTGGGCCTTGTGGGCCTTGATTACCTGTATCACCTTTGTTTCCGGGTGAACCCGTGGGACCCGAAGGTCCTTGAGCCCCCTGATTGCCGGGTGATCCCGCAACACCTGCTGGGCCCGCGGGTCCAGGGGAGCCTGGTATGCCAGGAATTCCTGGTGCGCAGAAACAAGCGCTTGCACCACAAGGCTGGTATGGAAACGTCTGTTGAGTGCCCTAAATGAGGACATGAAAAAATTAATTCGTTAGTCGAATTTGGTACTTTGCCGAAGTCATGCTAAACCTTCTGGTGGCCCTTAAAATGGAAGAAAATTCTGGAACCAGAGCTTCAAAAGAAGCTGGAACAGACGAGGGTTTGGTGTTAACTGTCGGTTAAAGAACTCAGATATATCAATTAAGGCGTGGGTCAGTACATTCAAAACTGAAGGTTCAGCTCCTAAATTATACAACAGTTTTAGATGAAACTTGGCCAAGAGCTTATAAAACTTAATACCAAGGGTAGTTGATAAGTAGGTGGCACAAAAAGAGTCACATGACTGTTTAAGGTGTACAATTTCGATAGTTTTCTTTAGGTTAAGGGCAGGAAAACTTGATATACAAATAATATTTAAATCATCGTAAGTGCGCAAAGCTCTACACGAAACCAATTGATTTTACTGACACACAATAACCAAAAATAACATTAATATCGCGAAGGTTGACCACATCTCCAGTTACATTTTGAAGGTACCTTGAAAGAGAAGAAACACTTAACACTTAATGACTGGTTCCGAGGAAACAATTCCGAGGGAATTCCGAGGGGATTTTGTTTCCCGAGAATCTCGATGTTTCCCTCGACGAACATCGAGATTCTCGGGAAACAAAATTCACTGTTTCCCGAGGGATCAGTCATTAAGTGATTTGTTATAATTATAGCAACACAAAAAACACAACACAGGTCAACACAGTTTGAAAAACGCATCAATCGCATCATAATCGTGCCACCTTTTGTCACGGTCTGATTACGTGCGCTGGCGGGCAACAGTGCAATTAATGTTACCCCCTGGCGTCAAAATTGGTACCCGCTTTCGCAAATGTTGCCCGCTTAGGACAATTGGTGGGAAACAGTTTGTTTGTTAGATGTCATGTAACCATGAATCAACCAATAAACGCACGCGTTGTATTGAGAAAAACTCCAGCTATATAACAATACTACTTAAAATTTTCAGTAAATGCAATCTTTCCTTCTCTGCAGAAGTCCTAAAAGTACAAACTAGAAGTAAAGCCTAATTGGTCACGTGATAGGTTGCCATGAAAAATAAATGTCAAAATACGGTTGTCTCGACAAGTTGAGTGACGTGGCCTTGTGTCATAGTTATCCCACGTTTCCTTTTGAAGATAGCTGACCGCCCTTAAAAATAGACCACCCCTTCCTATTTTTGATAAAAAAAATAGGAGCCAGGAACCCATAGCCCAGGGTTTTAGGTTCCTAGAGGGACCTATAACTGAGAATCAAAGACAAAACAAAATGTTTTTACTTGTACTTGTAAAGTTTTGAATTTTCCATTTGCAATCAAGACTCTTTGTTTTATTATGTAATGACTTTCCTCCTTCCGTCCTATCTTTCAGTCTAGTGAATTTCATTCCCGTCCGTCCAAACACGCCCTTCCACGTTTCCCGCGCTTTATCGACTGATACCGAGGGAGCCTGGGATGAGAATCGGAAGAACCGAATTTTCTTAATCGTGTTCTAGATTTTAAAAGAAGGATTTATCCAAACTCACCTTGTTATCCGATGACTTGCTTCCGCCTTTGGTAGTTGTAGAACACAAACTGACCAATAGAGATAGCAGTACACACAAAATTGCAGTCAAGGGCTTGTTTGTAGTACATAACCGTGCCATGGGTATCCTGTGAGATGTCGAGAAAATGTATCGCGTTTACGTTTTTATAAATAAAGCACCTATTATTGTTAAGTATACCCGAGAAGGGCTCTGTTGTCATCCGGACTTATTGTGATCCCAGGGGTGGAGACTTATGAATGTTTGATGAGAAGGAGATCACAAGACTGAGCTACAACAGGTTACTAGGATGACACCACTTTTATCGTCTCTCTCTTTAACATCAATTATCTATATGTTTGTATAACTGGTGAGTAGTATTAAAGAGTTACCACAGAGTTACAAGAGTTGTAACGATCTGTAACTGTAGTTGTTAATGCAATTTAACGTTGTGAATGAAGTAGATAGCGTAACTCTAACTAAATTGACTGCGAGAGCGCTAAACGAAGCACACTAATTTTAGTTATCATGAGTAGCTATAAAAGCTAAAAAGGTAAGGTTTCAGGGGTTCATAATTATAGTACAGGATATTTCAAGTAAATATTCATACTTACTTATTAAAATGAAGTCAGCTGACACAATAAGACTGGAATAGCCAGTTTTAGCGGGACGAAGGTCTGCGTACAACCAACCAACCTCGCTATTATTAGTACCTAGTAGGTGTTGCACCACATATTATGTATCAAAAGGCATCAGGATGCGTGCAACAATTCATTCAAAATTCCTCAAGGCTCAATTCCTAAGTGTTTTAAGAGTTCGATAAAACGATGTTTTGTTTATTCTGAAAATAAAATGTCCGCAACTTAATTGGCTAAAATAAAGTAACTGTGCCGTAAAATGTCATAACTAATACCTTATCGACTGGATTGGATTTCTGAGTGTGCACGAAAAAACTGACCTAGCACACGTTCCAATATGCTAAGTGAAATAGGAGTTTGATTTACATCACGTAGCTTAATGGTTAGTGAAATAGGGGCTTGGGAGAACAGAAAGGAAGGGAGACTGTGGGAACCGCGTTGACGCGGCTTAATTATTCCACTCTTGATATTTCTGGAGCCAGATCTAGACTATACAACGTGTGGAATGCCAGAATGTGGGTGTACGGCGGGAAAATGGACTGAAATCGTATTGCGAAACTCGGGCATCTGAACGAGCACGGTGACCCTTTTTTCTGCAGTTTTAGTTTTATACTAAAAGAGTTTTAAATATTTTCTTCGACAGAAAAAATATATATCGCTAAACATTTTATTAATCTATTGTCGCCAAAACCAATATATAGTTAGCCCAGCTAAATCTTGAAATGGCAGAAAATTTTAGATATCACGGAATCTTACTGTCCGACTTATTTTGCGAGCCGTTGTCGTCTTTCAGGAAATCATACTGGCCTTTTTCGTGCCCAAAATGATATTTTATCCGTCTGAAAACACAACTAAAAAAATAAATAAATACTCTGATATTTCACCAAGACGATCAGTTGGCGCCCTTGACAATATGGCACAATAGTGATCAGAATGAAATCACTCCTTGTGATATCAATACTTAATTAATCGGAGATGTTATGATAATTAAGGATGTGATCACCCAAGATGAATTCTCTAGATCTTTTAAAAATCCATCCCCACTCCTTTTATAAGAAATATATGGAGGCGCAAAAGAAGGATTTGCATTTTGATATTGGGATTAAAGTAAAGCCTAAATTATCGAAAAGCGTCTATTATAACGACCTGGAGAACAATGGCGCAGAAAGAGTGCTGTGGCGAACCTAACCTTTTTGCAAGGGGGGGGGATTCAATCTTCATCAGTCACTCCAGACAGTTCAGTTATACAGACATAAAAATCGCATGTGCATGTCACGTTCAGGAAGAAAATATTTCTTCAAATAAAGTGTCAATTACGTGAAATAACACCAACTTCCTTTTTTTCCGTTCTAACATTGAAATAGTCTGCTTCTTTCTCGATATTCAGGGTTAAATAACACCAACTTCCCTTTTCCCGTTCTAACATTGAAATAGTCTGCTTCTTTCTCGATATTTCTTAATGATATTAGAAAAAAAAACCTCGATTTTAAAAAAAGACCACATTTCTCGAAAATGGGGGTACCGGAACCCCTGGAGCCCCCCCCCCCCCCCCCCCTCCCCCTCCCCCTCCCCCTCCTCCTCACCTGGGTACCCCCCTGGAGCTGCGTTTTCATTCCAAACCAGGTGTGATGCAGGGGTTGTTGCCGAACGGATTGAGATGCGTGGAGACAAAGAATTATACAGGGCCGTGTTCCCCAGCTGGGAGTAGGCTCAGATTCTGATAATTGTATTGATTTTAAAATTCATTTATTCTAACACCCGGCAAAATACTCATTCCACAACATCGTTAGTATTTATGTTTCAAAAAATTGGAAAGTAGCAATTTTTTTTTCTCTAATTTCACATCACCGTAATGTAAGAAAACGTCTCTATATTCCAAATAAAAACAAAGCTGTGTAGCATATAAACTGAATTTGAAAAAAACTAATCGCCTTCGTTGCCACGTTATTTGATGAACAAAGTAAGCCGTTGGATTTTTTACATTTGAACGACCATCTCTATAAAATTTATGAAAGTTTATGCTATTTCGTAAGCGACCATTCCCCTCCAACCCCCGAAAAGAATCACCTCTTCTTGTTCCGAACGAACGCTTATAAGAGTAACAACAGTCGTGTGAACAAAGGTCAAAATCGTTTTGCCTTCAAAATTGACTAAAACTAGCCTAGTTTCCAGGTGACCATTTAACCTCTTTATTTTAGAGTGATTTTCGTAAGACCGTGAAACAGTTACTAAGTTAGAAGGCACTAGTAGACACTATTAGACACCAATTCCATTGTTTTCTTTTGTTTAGTTTTAGCTAAATTTGGCTAATTTTGATTAATTGCTAGATACTGTTTAGCGGTCTTACGAAAATCACTCTAAATACGCGGACTTCGCGCTTGCTCGAACGAGCACGCCTGGGAACTAAGTTAGACAAATTCGACAATCGTAGCAACAATAAGTGTCTGCATTTAGACAACGGCTATTTCTTGACTAAAATCCCCGCTGCTGGCAACTGTGCACTTGTTTCCTCGACTGAGAAACAAATTACTCCAAATCAACTCTCCGAGGTATCGGTGGAGGTCCCGCCTTTTTAGTTTCCTCTACTGCAGACCCCACTTCAGAAAGGCCTTCGTTTTTCTCAAGGACTATTTGAGTGTCATGCGCGTTCGATTTTACAGTGTCTTCATTAGAAGCATTAGTTACTGTTTCTTCATTTGATTCATCACCAGTTAGCGGAGGAGAAACCTTAAGTTTGGCCGGAGGTTCACTACGTACTGGTTTAGGCTTAGGTTTCACAGGCGGAGGAGGATTCAAGTCCGGTCTTTGAGGGGGTTCGGGTTTAGGAGCCTTAACAGCGCGGTTCTCTTGCGCTCCTGGCTCGCTGTCCCCTCGTGGTGGTTTAGATTTAGCCCGTGGAGGTGCGATAGGTCTCTCTTTTGTGTCTGAAACCTTTGATTCTTTGTTCGTATCATGTTCGACTAATAATGAACGGGGTCTTGGTTTGGGAATTGGTTTGGAAACAGATGCAGCTCGTGGAATCGGTGCTGGCTGGTCAGCGGGTTTAGGGTCGTCCGTTGAAGAGACAGGAGGAGCTGAGGCCGAACTTTTATCTGAGTCACGAGATGTCTCTTTCACGTCTTTGGGTTGTTTTCCTTTGTCTCCTTATCAAGGCAAGAAAGAAAAGGAATCAGTTAGCAAAGTACGGGTTGGTGCAGTGGCTTGTAAAGAATAACACAAAACAAACTAAAAAGAATAGACCATTATCGTATTCTCGGTATTGAACTGGAACTAGCATGCAATCGAGGCTCATGCGGGGCAATCTTTTCACATGCAAATATTTTTAGTGACATTTCCCCACATGAGCTTCCATTGCAAACTAGTTACAGTTCGATATAGAGAATACGAATACGGTCTATTGTTCATCAATCATCAAGAGCATCAATAGGAACATTGTACGTTTTCAAGTTTTCTTCTCTGTCCAAAAAAGGCCGACAAAACATGAACCGAAAGTGACCAATCACTATCTCGAGTCTTTACAGCCAATAGTAACTCGACTAAATCAACCAATGATCGTGAAGCAGACGTGAGAGGGATGAGCAAGGTTAGCGTAGAGTTCATCAAATTTGATTTTGAGCTTGTCGGTCTAGAAATCAAAATTACCATTCGCTACTTTAGAAACGAAAAGGAAACTGGGCCGAGTGAACTTTCGCAACAACTTATGGGACTGTTACTGGGGACAGAAACAAAAGAAGCGTCCCCTGTAACGATCCCAGAAGTCGTTGCGAAAGTTCACTCGGCCCAGTGAATTCCGCTCTCTTATTTTATATTTCTTTGCTTTCATCACTTCTGGCAATTTTTCACTTCTTCCTACATGTATCTCAAGATAACAAAGCAAGCTTACAGCAAGTTACCGGTCATACTCATGAAGACGGCGATATATCAGTGACTGTCCCTTGAACAGTGTATAATATAAAGAGGCGAGTTTCCACATGCTTCTCTCGCCCTAAAAAGCACCTCACCTATTTCCTTGTCGCTTTTTTCTACCGTCTTTTGACTGCCGTCCTTTTCTTCCGTGAAACCCTCGGGGAGCAAAAACGAGGGCAGCAATTTAGGGTCATCTTTGGCAGCCTGCAGCAGAGCCTCTACATTATCAGCCCCAATGTGGGCCACGTGTTGCACATTGAATGGTATGCCTATCCCCGGACCCTAAAAATAAACCAGTACAAGAAAATTGGAATCCTTTCACTCCCAGAGACAAATCTTAATTCATGTGATGTAGTTCTACAAATCTTGGTCATAAGTGTTGGGACACTTAACCTTTTACCCCACAAATTGTCCTTGCCGTCACCTCCCCCTCCCCCTCCCCCTCCCCAATACAATGTTGATTTTTATACATACATCCAAGCCACAATGTCGCAACTTGGTATTGGGGCGAGGGGGCCAGGAAATGGAACGATAGTTTCTCTCTTCGAAAGACTGTCATTGCGTAGCATTTTCTTAAGTGTTCCAAGGTCTTTTGTCCAGCATTGTAGCTTCTGAGTGCAGGGATGAACTCCTTAAGCGTGACCATATGGTACTGTTATGTACTGTACAAGGTGGTTCTAACTTTTAAAGCCCCGTCTACACGAGCAATTTTTATGTGGCAATTTTTATTTGCCCGTGTAGATGATGAAAAATGACCAATTTTTATGTGACAACTGTATTTGCTGAAAAGCTGGCGCGTTAGTTTTTATGTGGCAAATAAAAATTGCCACATACCGATAATTGTCCGTGTGGACGAGACGCCACATAAAATGTGACAATTTTTTCGACGTCATCTGTAGATCCTAGTCCCTAATATTTGCGCATCCAACATGGCGGCTTCCACGAGTACAGCCTGTGCGAAATTATTACTGACGCAAATTAACAACAAATATTTGTCGATCATCTACACGAGCAAATAAAAATTGCCACATAAAAATTGCTCGTGTAGACGGGGCTTTAGTCTGTGGATGAAATCCTAAAGAGCGACCATTCAAATGAAAGCTCTTGAGCGGTACTTTCCTGTGATGTTGTTTATTATGTTGTAGAAGGTGGTTCTAACTTTTGAATCTGTGAATGAAATCTTTAAGTGTGACCATTCAAATGAAAGCTACTGAGCAGTACTTTCCTGTGATATTGTTTATTATGCTGTACAAAGTGGTTCTAACTTTTGAGTATGTGGAGAAAACCCTAAGGTGTGACTATTCAAATGAAAGCTATTGAGCAATACTTTCCTGTGGTACTGTTTATTTATGCTGTACAAGGTGATTTTAACTTTTGAGTCTCTGGATGAAATCCTAACGTGTAACCATTCAAATGAGCAGTGTGGTGGTGTACTAAAGGTTTTGGCGTTTTGCTAAATGGAATTTAGACCTTGTTTTCCATTTTGAACATCATCACTATTACAGTAATTTTCATGTTGCAACAAGTAGAAGCGACGTCTACTTTCTGCAACATGAAAATTTGTTGCACGCGTAGGTGTTAATACGCGCAATATCAGGGCTGCAACCTGCAACACAACATTGTTGCGCGACAAGTTGCACGATTTTGTTGCCCGTCTTACTTCAACTTTGTGGAGTTGATCACTCACGAGTTCATGGTTACTCACTGAGATTAAATACACTATACGACAACAACAAATTCACATCAATTACCTGTTTGCTTTTCTTGGTTGGGACATGAATGACCTCTACTTTCGGCTTAACCTTAGGAACCTCCTGAGAAGAGCCTGCGGTAGGAGGCGCCTTTGGACCATCAACAGGTCTTTTGGGAGGTGCCTCTAATTTCGGTTTCACCTTAGGAACCTCCTGAGAAGGGGTTGCGGTAGGAGGCACTTTTGGACCATCAGCAGGCCTCTTGGGAGGGGCGGGTCGCTTAGGTGGAGCGGGTCTATGAGGCTTTGGAGGGATCTTTGCAGTACCCTTCAACAATGGATCAAAATCAACAAGGGCTTCATTAGGTACAGCAGATGGGCCATCCTCTACGGGCCCTGAACCAACCAGGACCTCTTCGACTTTTTTGACTTGCACCTGAGCAGGACCCTTGGTCACGGGTTTGGGCCTTGCAGGTGCGGGCCTCGGTGGTGGTGGACGCTTAGGGGCCGGCTTCTGATTGTCTTCACGTTTAGGGCCTTCATCTGTTGATACGAAATCAAAGGATAACAATCTTCAGGATAACTGATAACATAAAATAGAGACGAGTTGTTGCTCTTGATGTTTGCAACATGGTTTGAAAAGAAGAAGGCAGTATTAATTAGACGGGAAATGTTCTCTTTGAGAACAAAAACCAATTGCTATATTGTGCCTTACGACTGGCTATTATCCTCAAGGTGAATGAGGGAGGAGGGGGGGGGGGGGGGGGGGGGGGAGTTGGACGCAGGAGGCGGGGGTAAGAAAAACGCGTAGGAGAGGAGAGGGTCCAAAGGTTGTTTCGTATCCACGAGTTGGCACGTGGAGCTTTTGAATCTTACCGTCACTCCCATCCTCGTCCTCAGTCCTTTTTATTTCCCGGTCTGCCTCTGGCTCGCTATCATCATCGCTGTCATTGGTCACCCCATAATTCATTTCGTCTTCGGATTCACTCTCCGAACTTTCATCCTCGGCATTTTCCGTTGACTGAATCTTGATCGGTTCCAAAACGGGCAGTCCACTTGGCTGCTTGTCCCCCGGAGAGGATAGCAAGTCCGAAAGCGCCCGACCTCTTACGGGAGTAAACGGGCTGCTGTCGTTCACGTCCGAAGCATCTCCGAATGAAGTGTCCTTCGTGACGAGACTTTGAACTGTGAGGTCAGTTTTGGACAGAAGAGATTCGGATTTCAGTCTGACTTGAACAGCTTTCCCAGATACCTGAAGTAATTCAACAAACACACACAATTAATTATAGTAAGTGACCGGAAGATGGCCGCTTATGAGAGATTCAGCTCTGATTTAAGGTTACCGTGTACCTTCGGGGGTGTCTCCAGTATAACAGCTCTAGCGTCTTAAGATTACACTTAATATACCTAAACCCAGATATCAAATTAAAGCTTATAGAGCTGGCTATCTAAATATGGAAACCATTTGGTAATAAAATGAATTTTTGGAATTTTTTACGACGTCTAAATTCGAACGTCCGAATCAGCTTTAAAACGCTATAACTCAAAGCGATTATTGTATTTTGCTAATTTGATTTGTTCTCGGATTTCCGGACACGAAGCGCTAAAAATGTCGGCGATTTCCTATATTCAATTGCAGTGAAAAGTTACAGCATATTTTCGAAAAAGGGAGAAAAAAATTGGAGTGATCGCACGGAAATGGCTCTTGACGAAAACGTTTTCGGAAATAAGAAATTCGCCGACACGTTTTTGTTGATTATATGTTAGCCTAGCTTCTGTCCAAATTTGAGGAAAATCGAACAAATTCCCTTTGAGTTGTAGCTCTTTAAGTGTCCCCTACAAGCGAAAAATTAACTTTGAGAAAACAGCGCTTAGAAAAACATATCGCTTCATAAACAAACTCCGCCCACAAAAGTTATACCGTCATTTCTCCGTCAATTTTCACTATTTTTCGATAATTTTTTTTGGATGAAAGTTCATTCTGTAAAGTTTATTTTGACGCCAAAAATAAAAATTCAATAAATTTTCGATCTGAAGGTACACGGTAACCTTAAGACACGGTTAAACGACTGTGTCACAAACATTTGGCTGATTTTTGGTCAAAACTCTGCTAAAATAACTGATTAGTACCTTCAATCATGCAAAAATGTTTTTTGACCCAAAAAAAGAAGATATAAAAGTGAATTCTTAAAGGGAGAACGAACCACATCAATTTTTTCTTGATTTTTCAAAAACACGGGGAAACGGGGAGCCTAGACATTTCAATACAAGTTGCAATCCATTTCCATCCTGGCCATCCGCCGCCAAAATCACACAATAATAGTTTCAGTACACTAATATAGTAACTGTTGACAAAACTGACCATTATTTTTAAATTTCCTTTGTTACAATTATATCTTTTGGCTTTTCAAAGTGATACCCGACAACAATCTGTTGAGTAAGCCCCTAGGGCCAATTGAAGTAGATAAATGTGTTTTAGTCTGTGCTATACACCTTATTCCAAAATGGCAGCCAATTTATTATTCTTTTATATGCATGTTAATTAGCCCTCATGGCCTCATTTTCACTTGAAAATTCTTTTGTATTTTGCACATGCTAACGAGGCCATGAGGGCTAATTTACATGGATATAAAAGAATAATAAAATGGCCGCCATTTTGGAATAAGGTGTATATGAGTTGCTATATGCCATCTTTACACTTTTTTTGTTAGTAACGTTCAAAGCTTAAAGTTTAAAGCCCGGGCCAAACGAGAGCGATAGTTGACGAGAGTTCAAACCCCTTAAGAGAATTCCCCTAGATACCAATGAAAATTTGAGCCGATAATATTTAAGCTGTTCTAATGCACACGAGAGTCGCTCAGAGCGCATGAGAGTTTCAGGTCAAACCAGAGAGAGAGTTTGAACTCTTGTCAACTCTCGTTCTCGTTTGGCCCGGGCTTAACATAAAACTGGTTCAAACCGGTTTTCGTGGCTGTTTCAACCCAGTTTTCATGGCAGATGGTCATGGTCACTTAAGGGGATGGTCACTCGTGTTTGACAACTGTTAACAGCAGTTTATCGTTCTTTCTAACTTTTACTCGTGTTTCTATGGCTCTACTGGCCACGGATATGTTTCACATTTCTTACGTGTTTTTCTTTTTTACACCTAATATTTCATCCTGAGTGAATGAATCCTATTCCATGAACTTTGAAGATCGTAATATCGAAACTGAAGAAACACATTTTTCTGCTATTTTAAGTTATTTTCGCTACCTCCTTTCCATCCAGTTCCAGAGCCTTTAAAGCGCTTCGACCATCATCCATGGTCAAAAGGATTTCATCGTCAACCACTCTGCAAGAAAATAAAAATGTTTGCTGCAAGAATTCCGACAATTAAACACGAACAGTAAACATTTAATAAACAGGGTCAAACTTGTGTTCTTCTTTTTTTTCATGTATATGAATATATTTCCAAACTCTGAAGTAGAAAAATGACGGATGAATTAGCAAACTGTACTAAGGTACAAACAGAAATTTTACACGGCCACCGCTCTTAAAGTAATCGATGTCCGTTTTAGAGGGGTGTCTGCCTTATAGAGAGTTTAGATACAGACGACGGGTGAAATTCGGCCAGAACCAGCCAATCATTGATGTCTGTCTTAGAGAGGTGTCCGCCTTATAGAGAGTTTAGATACAGACGAACAAGTGAAATTCGGCCAGAACCAGCCAATAATTGATGTCCGTCTTAGAAGTGTTTGTCTTACAGGGATGTCCGTCTTACGAGAGGTTACTGTATCTTCTTACCGTCATTTCAGCTGACTTACCTTACTAATACTACCGTCCCATAAGGCTCTACGGCATCAAGGAGCTCGGACACATCAACCCCAGCATCTTCATCGTCTACGTCATCACTTGTGACCACGATGGTAGGGTCAGCGGGTCCCATAGCCTTCATAACAATGTCGTGCACGTGACTCTGCTTGCCCCAGTCCACTTTCTGTATTTCTATTTCTATTAGAGCGACCACTGGCCTGTGAAGTTGAAAAAAGTCGCAACATTAATTTGTTTAAGCTCGTCAGGTAAACACGGAACATTTACCAAGCGTACCCTGTTGTTTGCTTCAATGTCCGTTTCCGTTTGCTAAGAGAGACTTGCTTAGTAAATGTTTTTCTAAACCAGAAGTTAAACGATTTCATAAAAAAATACAACCGGTTGAACCAACTTCTACAGCATAACAAATAGCACCACAGTAAAGCACTCAAAATTTAGAACTTCGTTACCGGTCTCAAGGTTTAACTCTGCTATTGTTTCTCAATTTACCTGTGATCTGAGGTTTTAAGCTCTGCTCGGCCGTAGTAAAGGCATTTACCAGCGGTGAAATGAATCCCTCCACCTTCAGAGCTAGCAGATTTGTCATCTTTGTTTCCTAAATAATGACAAAAAAAAAACATGTCCAAGCTTGCCTAAAACTGTGCTCAAATTATTCTTCCAAAATTGAGCATCATCTGGCTGTGACCACCCTCAGTGTTACTTGTTCATGGGTGGGGTGGGTCTGATTGATTGTGAAGCGCATTTGAATATGTATATAGAATTTGCGCTATACAAATGCATATTATTATTATTATTATTATTATTTTGGTGGAGGCGCGGTGGTCTAGTGGTTAGCGCGTCGGACTTTCAACCTGACGGTCGGTGGTTCAACGCCTGGTCTTTGCCGACTTTCAACCTGAAGGTCGGTGGTTCAAGCCTGGTCTCAGCCGCCATGTTGTTTCCTTAGACAAGAAACTTTGCTCCACATTGTCTCTCTCCACCCAGGTGTATAAATGGGAACCTGCGACATATATTGCTGGGGATAACTCTGCGATAGATTAGCATCCCATCAACGGGGGAGTAACAATACTTCTAGTTGCTTCCTGCTACAGAGACCGGGCGTTCGTTTCTCATTTGTTCCAAGTGGCGGTGAAGTTTTTAGTGCGAAAACCAGTGCAAAGTTCCTCGTCAACTTAGGATTTTATTGCTTAGCTTTCAAAACAAACGAAAACTGAATCTCTGTTGGTAAACAGCCTGCACAGAAAATGAATTTTCGGGCGCGAAAAGTCTTTGGGAGTTTTGAGAAACGCACGCCGGGTCACGCTTCGGGTGAGTGGGTGTCCTGTGACTCGTGTGCGACTTTACCGTTATTTCTTCTTTTTTTTTTTTACCTTCCTTTCCAACTTGTTTATTGCTTTCCTCTTCGTAATCATCCTCATCGTCCTCATCATCCTCGTCATCACCAACATCCTCCACCTCCCCCTCTCCCATCAGTAATTCCTTGTCTTTCTGTTGCCCTTGGTTATGCTGTGCAGTCACATGTTTGCGAGCAAGGGTAGTTGACTTGTACTTAGGCTTCCTCCGTCTCCACAGGACGCGGTCGGTCCAAGCCGGGATACGCATCTTCTCGCTGGTGTCATAATCCTCGGAGAACAGATCGTACTTGTACGTTGGAGCAAACGCGATTTTTCCCTCGATGAATGCACGAAAAACCTTGTTGGAAGAAAATGAAATCGACTTCGTATGACATTACTAATACGACTCCGCGCGCACTTTCATAACAAAACAGGCCTAAGTCTGTATATTAAAATTCCTCCGAGGCTTGGAGAATAAAACAAAAGAAACTGATTATTCATCCCGGAACCTCAATGTGATTTCCTTTATTTTATTCCCTAAACCTCATAGCCAAGTAAGAAATTTAATATGTCGATAAAGGCCTACTGTTTACTACAAAGGACCCCGTCTGATCGCGATCATTAGCACTGTACACATGAGCGTGAGCTGCAGGAAAAGCGCAGTACAAAGACTTTATGTTCCAGACAGACACTAAGTAGGAAGGTCAGAAGGGAAAATACTTGGCACAAAGTGATGAACGATATGAAATATTTCCCTTACGAGACAGCTGGCATGCGGGCGCACTCAAATCAGCGAACCCCGGATTATTTTCTTTACCTGTGTCAGCAATGTGGTGTGTTTAGCACCACGAGGAACATATAGGATTTCACTTACGTCCGAAAAACAGGTTCAATCTAACCTGTTTATTTTCAACACAATATATACTAAATTTCTGCCTATTAAAACAAGGCGTATACAACTTTTGAGAGATTTCTAACGGAATGAGGACTCTTCAGAATTATCGCAAAAGAATATTCACTGTACCTTATGATCGTTCTTTTGTTTCATTAGCTGATCTTCCTTCACCAGCTCGTCCCATTGTTTATTTTTGATCAGTTCTTTAACTTCCTCCATGGGCAAATCAATGCGGTAGTTAAAATCTCCACACCAGAAAACATAGTCGTGTGACGTCAAACTGCGACCCTGAAAACGAGAGACGATCGTTATAGAGCGTTTTCACTCACGTGACCAGCGGCCATATTGGTTTAATGAAACAAAAGAAAATGTTTGCATAAAAATAGAGCTCAATTCCCGGAGGATTGGTTTGGTACACCAATAGCCCGGGTAGTCCAGCACTTGTCCAAACGATGTCTGTGATTCGCTAAGAAAACAATAGATTTGTCCCGCTGGGATAGGGATTAGGAATAGGGGCATTGTTCAAGTGATATATATATATATATATATATATATATATAACTTAGCACAAGCAGGCAGCTGTACGCTGCCGAAATATAGGTGTTTTAAGAAAAAAGTGTTTTCTCTTGTGTTAGAGTATATATATATATATATATACAATTGAACGATGCAGTACGAACGATACAATTGATATATATATATATATCAATTGTATCGTTCGCCAATCACAGACAATATGGCCGCCGTTTCTTTGTTTTGGAACACCAATATGGCCGCCGTGACGTCATAGGAAAACGCTCTATAACGGCTGATGACTGTAAAACTGTATCCAGAAATATTAATAAATCGCTTCAGAACAAGGAATCTACTGCACTGTACCATAGGGAAGACGATCCTTGAAGTTATATCTTGATAATCGCTGTTTCTGTCCGCTACACCTGACTGACCAGCGGCAAAATGCGAGCAGACAAAACAGATGGAGGTGGCGTGCAGGAGAAGGCGAATGGCCACACCTCCTTTGTTGCCAGCACTACCACCAAGTCCGGTTTTCACAGTCTGGACAGCCACGTCTCTGAAAAGTACCGCACGTTAGTAGTCTATTAGCCTTTTACCACTGAAAGTTCCAAGATATGGAAATTGAAAATTAGAACTGGAACCGGGAATTGGAATCGGGAATTAGAATCGGGAATTAGAATTGGAATTGGAATTCATGGACAAGTCAAAAAGTAAGAAACACTAATTACCATGCAGTACAGGAAAGTAATTAGTGCGTATCTCGATTGCTTAAGAAATGTTGTCTTGACACATTAATCTATAAAATATTTCACGCACCGCCCCAATAGCTTACACTTGCAAACTGATTACGGCTGAGAGTGGCTCAACTGATATACAGGGAAAAACAAGAAAGCCAACGAGTTTAGTTACCTTAAGAACGGCACAAGATGGGGCCGAATAAACACAAATAGGCAGACACCAACAAGTTGCTCACACGTCACTAGAACATACGCATGGTCACGTGATATGATGCGTCTTAACTCCTCGCCCCATTCCTTTCGCTGACTTGAACTAAAATTGCAAGGAAATAAACGAATTTAGTAATGCTAAACGGTTTAGCTTGTATCAAGATTATAGCTTTCTTTACTGAATGTTCTCTACAGTTTGTACAGTGGAACCTCCATTAAGGGGGTACCATTGGGACCAAGAGAAGTGTCCCCTTAATGGAGGTGTCCCTTTAAAAGAGGTGATAATTACAAAGATTATATGAGCGTTTTGCCAGCCTGGACCAAGAGAAGTGTCCCCTTAATAGAGGTGTCCCTTTAAAAGAGGTGATAATTACAAAGATTATATGAGCGTTTTGCCGGCCTGGACCAAGAGAAGTGTCCCCTTAATAGAGGTGTCCCTTTAAAAGAGGTGATAATTACAAAGATTATATGAGCGTTTTGCCGGCCTGGACCAAGAGAAGTGTCCCCTTAATAGAGGTGTCCCTTTAATAGAGGTGATAATTACAAAGATTATATGAGCGTTTTGCCCGCCTGGATCAGGAGAAGTGTCCCCTTAATGGAGGTGTCGCTTTAATAGAGTTGATAATTACAAAGATTATATGAGCGTTTTGCCGGTCAGGACCAGGAGAAGTGTCCCCTTAACCCTTTCACTCCCAAGAGTGCCAAACGTCAAAATTCAAGAAAAATCCCAAATTTCATTTTGTAAAATATCACAAAACAAATGGTACCATGCAAAAGTACTGCCGAAGAGGTTTCATTTGAATGGTCACACCATAGGTTTTCGTCCACAGAATCAAAAGTTAGAACAACAATACATGTCTCCATAATTGACTCTGGGAGTGAAAGGGTTAATAGAGGTGTTCCTTTAAAAGAGGTGATAATTACAAAGATTATATGAGCGTTTTGCCGGCCGGGACCAGGAGGAGTGTCCCCTAAATGGAGGTGATACAAAGAAGATTAACAAAGGCGATAATTACAAAGATTATATGGGCGTTTTGCTGGCCGGGAACAGGAGAAGTGTCCCCTAAATGGAGGTGATACAAAGAAGATTAATAAAGGTGATAATTTCAAAGATTATATGAGCGTTTTGCCGGCCGGGACCAGGAGAAGTGTCCCCTAAATGGAGGTGATACAAAGAAGATGTTACCCTGTTTGTTGCTGTCATTTTCTTATTATTGGTGTTGTTGTTCGATGTTGTTTGTTATTGTTGTTATTTTTTTATTGTATTGTTTGTTACATCTTTACTCGTTAGGAAAGGTTCGACTGTAATGACATCATGGAATGAATACCAATACTCGCCTTGTCGACACAATGTTTGAAGCATTCAAATCCACCAGCTCCTCAAATCCGATAGCAAATATGTCCGTTGGAAGCCGGAAGTCTACGTCATCGCTTTCTGAATAACCGCTGTCCGGAAGTGTCTTGTGGAAGTCCAGTAACCAGTCGTGCATTGTTTGATGCTTGTGAGCGATACTTCGAAAATGTCTTCCGCCATTTACATTCCATGTTCCTACACACACCCGTATGTTGGACCACGTGGTGTATTCAAGATGGCGGTCACATAGCTCGCGGAGAATCGTGGGAGAGGCTGAGGGAATCGGAAAGAAGGATTAAACATGTTCTGAAGTACCTTTGTTTGCTTGAAAATGGCCATTAATAATCACAATAGGTGAACTGAAACACATTTAAACAAAAATCTCTTTTAACCGAAAATGTTCTTGATTTTTCGTCCGGAAGTGAAACTTGAGACATGTCATCTGGTTGTAACGTTTTGAGTCTGTGAGTTAACCCTAAATTCTGATAATTCAGATAAAAGCGGCTCAGCAGTTCTTTTGATTAGTACAGTTTATTGTCCTAATTTTCCCAATAGAAACTCTGGAAACCTCGTTAAAGCTGTCCCCTCATGCATTATGAAGGTTAAGAGTTAAAGTTGTTATACTTTTTCGTGCAATGATGACAACTAACGAAATGCAAGTGACGTTTATGGTATAAAAAAAACCCGTTATATACCGGTTTCGTTCAGTTGTCAAAATGGTTCAGGGTCGGGGAGCAGAGGTGGTGTAGTGGTGACAGCACTCGCCTCACGTTAATGTGACCCGGGTTCGATTCCCGACCTCGGCGTCATAATTATGTGGGTTGAGTTTGTTGTTGGTTCTCTGCTTGCTCCGAGAGGTTTTTCTCCGGGTGCTCCGGTTTTCCCTCTCCTTCCAAATTCCAATTAGATCTGAAAGTGTCCCCAATTAGTACTCGCGTGCTAAATACCTTTGACGCTTCAATAAAGCGATTCATTTTTTTATTTTATTTTATAGGTTCATGGCTTTAAGTCGCCGTCCTTAAAATGCACAGTAACGTAAAACGAAACACGATCACGAAATACTAGAATAACGATTGTGAGCCTTCAAGACAGATCAACCATAACAATGAACCCTTGTATAATTTTACTGATGTTAAAGGCGAACCTGCGGTATAAAAGGGCAAAGCCCCGCGCCGAATCTAATACAAATGAGCAAGAACAATAGATTTTGCTCATTTGCATGAGTTGGACAGTTCAGCCGCCTTTTATATCGCGGGTTTGGCTTTACGTTGCACAACTTACAGTGTAGAAACGACGCATACAGCAACGCACGTGCTCGTTCGCCAAGATCGCCAACAAACGTGTTGCCTAGCAACAACATATCGATGGCTTCCTGCTTGCTCCCATCCAGAAAATTGTTGACGATAGTTCTATGCACCGAGCGAGCTCCATCACGAAGTTTGTTGATCACCTAAGAGCAGACAGGTAAATTAATGAGAACATTTCCAAAACACGTTTATTATATAAGCTTCAGTGGAATACAAGGATTTCTCCAACCGCAAAAAATCACATCTCGACACATGAGAAGATATCAATTTTATCTCAGTTCACTGTTAAGAGTGACGATAAAATTGATCTCCGCGCACCCATGTGATATCTCCCTTTAAAATTACATTGCAGGGCAGGCTCTTGGTCTAGGTGAATGGATAGACCATCAGAATACCTTTTATTCGATAGAATGACATGAAAATTGGGTGGTATGCATGTAGTAAGCCGGGTGGGTAATGTGATGATACGAACTACAGATCAGCAACGAAGCAAGATTAGGATTAAAGATCTGGGATTTACTCCAAGCGAGATTAAAAAACGAAATCACAAATTTACGGTAACAAAAAAAAAAACAGACGAAAGGCAGATGCAATTCCATTGACAAAAACGTTTGAGTTTCCAGTTGACACAAAGGACGAATTCTCTTTCAATAATTCCGACCTTGGAATGACGAAATGCACGTAACACCAATTCCTATAAGGACGTAGTTCTTCCATTCCACCCGCTGTCCGTAGTAGAACGAACAGGACACTACAACGTTCACTCCGAAAACGGAATGGGTCCCCAAAAAAGGTTAACGTGCATCTATTGCAGTTGAGTGTTAACTGTTCTGTGTTCTTAATAAAAGATCCCTTACATACGTGACAGCATTACAAAATAGGCTGGAATAATACCTTAGCTTTACCATCTAAGGCTCCTGTGCCCAGGTAAATGCGGCTGATATGGTCGCCATTTTGTACCCACATGGTTCGAAACGCTTCTTGGAATCTGGACGACATGGACTGTTTGCTAGACAAACCAAGACACTCCACTTGCTGTGAGACTATCTGTAGAGGTAGAGTAGAACAATCATCAATAATTATATGACTGGCCCTTCTCGCGACAGGGCCAGCTTGAGAGTGCTAACAGCCGACTGTGTGATCACAGCCTTCCAATGAGGAGGGGGATATGATGGTGATGGTGATGGTGACTGGGAGCGTCGAGAGGCGGCTGTATTCGCAGGCTAGTGCGAGAGGGGCTCGTTCGGCTAAATTACTTTGGCGTCTGCTTCGTAGGGTAAGGACAGATGTTTCTGGCACTGCAAAACGAAATATCATGGGAAGCCGAAAAACAGGGAAAACAAGACAGGGCGGGATGTGGTCCAGGAAAGGATCCGCCGGGGTAGCGTAAACTTTTCAGTGCGAATAGCACGACTTTCCACCTAAAATATATTGATTGCTCTTGTGTCACCAGAGAGAGGATGTACTTACAAAGGCTTCATAAAACGTGAAAACGTCACCAATAACTAGAGGTCACCGAGTTTGGTTCAAAGTTAGTTTGCAAACTGAGTTTTAGAGGCTCTTAACAGATAACCTACCACAAGTCCTAAGTAAGTCTGCACACTGTTTGTTCGATCAATACAATCTATACAGTTTGTACGAAAGGATCCTTTTTGTTTCCTGTAAGAAAAAAAACACGTTCAACTATTCAGAGAAAGCAACCGATTACTTCCATTACATCTACTTTTTAACTGATTTGGGTCGGTCTGAAAGTGAAAAATATTTGACTCTATATAGGTTCATTCACACAGAGCGAGAGTACAATACCCGTCCGAGCCGACCAAACATTTATATGACCCACTAACGGACAGTGTAATTATTACAAAGTATATTCGCTTTTTATACAGTCGTTGATATTACATTTCAGTTTGAGGTCAAAATTAGCACTTATGCAGAGAAAAAAAAACATCTATTTAATACAGCAATATGTAAATCAATTTACACGACATATTACGCATTTTTAAAACAATCAAAATCTTGGTGCTTTGTTGGCGTGTTCTTACAATTTTAAATCTTAAAGTATAACAGAAACATACTTTATAATCTGATCTCCTTTGGCGAAGAATAAGTCAAACTCTTTCAGAGACGGTTGTGCTTTCTCCTTCAGCACTGAAAGTTTTTCCTGTTTTCCTCCCCGGCAGTTTTGATGATAATCAAAGCAAATCATGCGTGTTGTACTGCCATGAATGGAGTCTTTCAACTGATCCTG
Organism: Dendrophyllia cribrosa; assembly: GCA_024195265.1. Taxonomy (NCBI): domain Eukaryota; kingdom Metazoa; phylum Cnidaria; class Anthozoa; order Scleractinia; family Dendrophylliidae; genus Dendrophyllia; species Dendrophyllia cribrosa. The sequence goes on along the minus strand of JAJLRJ010000002.1, from coordinate 16,036,161 downwards.
AAAACATAAACGACAAATCGGTTTTAAAATTTCCACGCTGCATGGTGCGGTTTCGTACACGTGTGGTTAATTGTTCAGTGTAAGCCACAGGGCAATTAGCGGAGCCCAACTGAGTATATGTAGATAGGAATATCAAAGCCAGGATATGTGACTTATCGGAAGCACATCCAGTTAAAGCAAATGCATTTTTATACATGTATCAATCCTCTGACTTCTTACAGTGGCCAAAAACTTTTGAAATATATAAAGTCGAACCTCCACGTGCGACTATCTCTCCTAAGCGACCACTTTTCCACAATATCAGCTTTTTTCCAGTCAAATCATTATAGTCGAAACCTTTCGCGTAAGCGACCGCGACCACTTTCCGAACGCAGGTGATTTGATCACTACAGACGCAAAACTTCTTGAATAATAAAATACTTTGCGCTGTTAGGTACTTTGTACATTAAAATTGCTACTGGTTCGTATGACCCCCCCCCCCCCCCCCCCCCCCCCCCCCCCCCCCCCCCCCTGTGGTCTGACCACTCGTTAGCGACCACCTTGACATTGCATTTTGGGTAGTCACTTACAGGAGGTTTGACTGTATTGAAAACTTACAGCGCCATAGGAAAGGAATGCTCTGTATGTACTCACTTTATACATGTATGGTCACCTAAGACTTTGTTCATACAGACTTGAGAGTCATTTTACATTCATGACTCAAGGGACTACAGTTACAGTTTGATGGATTTCCATACAACTCACCTGGAAGGCAACACTGAGAGTATTTTCACCTTCTTTGCTGCCGAGTAAGTTAATAAGTAGCTGCTGACCATACTCATGTTTCAGGCTCGTCAGATGTCTGCAGACAATACCATAAAGAACTTAATGTGACAACCCACAACTGGGACGGTTGGAACTTGAATGAATAAGCAATCAGTCCCCGGGTGAGGCGGGGGGTAACCATATATAAAAATGACGGGGGTGATCATCAGAAATTTTCGAAGGACACCCTAAAAGGCACCAGAATCTCGTTTGATGGGTGTGGCTCAAATGGAGTTTTACCCCTAAGAGGTACCAAATCTAAAAGTTCATGTCATACTTTTTCAGCTCAATACCCTAAAAGGCCCCGTGATAATTCTAACAGTGGTCATTTTAGATTTTAGTACCCTAAGCAGTACCAATCTACAAATTTTGACCCCTAAAAAGTACGATAAGCACCCCCATCATTTTTATAAGGGAGTCCCCCCCTGGCAATCAATAACCAAAGATTGAAAGGAACTATGTCACAGGGATTTTATAGCCTGATTCTCAGACAGTCTGAAGTCGCTCGCACTCACTCCCTTCTCTCCCCATTCCATGACCTTTGTTTGTGGGCTTGTTCTTGACGTCATCTGACCATTGAATATTTCCACAAATCAGAGTGGTTGTTACATGATTTCTCTCTCCATGAGGAATTTCAAGAATGGGACTAAACAGGACGTCAAGAGCAAGCTCTCAAACAAAGGACATCAGAGGAGGAGAGGAAGGAGTTGAGTGCAAGCAACCTCGGACCATCTGAGAAACTGGCTAGGGAATTTTTATTGAGGTTTGCTGTTGCAACTGTGCTAAATTCATGACTACACTTTGCATGAGTTAATGAGTTAAAAGACAGTATTTTAGCGCATGCACTGATCAATGTTGCAACATGGTGACATTTTATTCAAATAAAATAATGCACATTTTTACAGTTAAGGGCTATTCCACTGATGAAGGGAGTGACAGCAGTCACAAAACATCTGGACTTTTTGTAACATCGACAGCCCCCCAAAAAACTCAATTTTGTTATTTACTGCGCTTGTCAACAGCAATAAAATTTATCTTATCAGATTTCTGGACCAAACACACTTGGTTAATATGATTTTAATAACACATATCTCTTAATAAAAAAAACACTTACAGGTGTAATTTGATAAGGTAAGCATGAAAGAGTACTTGAAAAGCACATGAAAAGAACAAAAATCATGAAGAATCAAGATTAAACTTAGCTATGCATGTCAGGGTTGATAGATGTGCAACAAGGATAATTTGAGTTCATATTTTTATATTATACAATAAATGAAGAGAATGTGTGCAATCTAAAACTATTAACTGGTCAGTAAACCACATGGAAAATGATATTAGTATAGGTAATCATACGGTTTCGAGGTCAATTTGGGATTAATTTGCACGAGCCGCTTCGGCGATTGCAATTTGAGCTTTTTGAAAAACTCACAAGTGCCAATTAATCCCAAATTGAACGAGAAAACCATATGATTACTTATTAATAATTATACATGAAAAAATTTGCATCCATTTTTGTTTGGAAATTTATTTATTTTTTTTTGCAAAATTTTTTTTGGGAATTTTTTTTTCTTTTTTTTGGCAAAAAAAAAATTTTTTTTTTCGATTTGTAATTTGCACTGGTGTTACACTTTTTGCACTGGTGTTACACGTTTTGCACCGGTGTTACACTTGAACTGCACTGCTCTTAGCCAATCAGAATCGAGTAATTTTTTCATGTATATTATTATTAATAACAGAAAGGCAATATACCACACATTCCTATGGTTTATCAGTGCAATAAACACTTTGGACATTGGAATAATGCTTGAAAAGCTTGTAAATCAGTCTTTCCTCACGTTCTTTGGTAACGACAACATCCCATGTGGTTTGTTGAGCCTTTAATACATAGAAATGTGTGGCCAGATTGCTTAAAAGTCTCATGCTATTTATCTTTACCTGTCAAATGCTGGTGAAGATGCTTCAAATCCTCTGGAGAGTTTGACTTTGTGAGAACCAACCTGTTAGTTAACAAGGCTCAATTTTATTTAACAAAAAAATTATGTTAAAAATATGATCTGGAGAATTCAATATATAATGACATGTCACTGATTTTTGAGGTGGAGAAATGAAAATAATTGCTGGAAAAAATCTTTCCAGTGCTGTCAATTTTTATTTTGTTTCTATTAATTAAAGTAATAATCAAAACTATAACAAAATTCTCGAATCTGATTGGTTATCCGCAGGCCTGATTAGAGCATTAATAGGACAGTTTACGTGTCATGCTTGTAACTGGACGATGTAATTGGACATTACGCGTCATTTGCGCACGCTATCCTTTTTCCGTGCGTGCATCTCGGTCAAAAACACACTCAATTGTTATGTTTTTAATCACAAAAATGTATATCCCCAAATTTTGTTATAGTTATGATTAATTGGTAACAGGACTTTGTGTTGTCCAATTCGGTCTGTAATCATACTCGTGATTAAACAAAATCGGACTCCCGCTTCGCAGTCGTCCGATTTTGTTAATCACTCATATGATTACAGCCCGAATTGGACTCCACTCAGTCCTTTTACCATTATTAATAATTATTGGAGTTGTGATCTGTAGCTACACTGGTAGTTATAGTGAAAACTCCCAGGCCCTCCCAGCCCCTCCCAGCCCCTTCCAGTCCCTCCCAGCCCCTTCCAGCTCCTCCCAGCCCCTCCCAGCCCTAGACAGGAAATCAAACTCGCTAATAAAATAATCATAAAGTTTAAACAAAGAAAATCATAAAGTTAACATGGTAGGGAAACTCTCCAAAGAGTGTTTCATTCGGTATCCATTTACACCTCAGTTGAAGCTGGTTAAAAAAAAACACTTCTCTGTGTTTGGCAATCCTGATGAAATACACTTGTTTGTGTTAAATAATAATTATTTATACTTGAACCATTTACTGACAACCATGCCTCGACAATAGATACATATATTGGGAATTATGGACAATAACAGTTATTTATTAAATTCATATTAAATAGGATAATGCTAATATATAAAGCTTCAGAATGGCAAGCCTGCGGGTCACCATTGTACAGTAAATATCCAATCAGTTTTGCTGCTCATATTTTAACTATTACATAATATTAACATCAGTGTACCTGTAAACCTGGCTGTTCCCAAAACACTGGCACTGATCCTCGCGTTTGGACATAGGATGTTGTCATGTCATCAAGCACAATAAACTGAAAACACAGAGAATAATGTAATTATTTATTTTTATTGACCAATTCAAACACTGTCAGGCTTAATGTCTCAGTCTATGTGTGACCAAAGAAAAGAACAGATCAATAATTTATTCCCCCATACATTCCTCAACAGCCCTGCTAGAAACCCCTCTTGGGGAAAGGGATCTAGGTGGCTTTTTTCCCGTTTTTGTCTCCTTCACCCCCACCCCTTACTACAGAACATGGAATTATCCACTGGTTGGTCCAAGGTTGCATGAGAGGGATAGTGACAGTGGAATCTAGACCAGGCTTCCCAAAGTTGGGGTGCACATACAATGTAATCAAAGTTCTTACCTGTTCTGTTTCCACAAAATTTGCCACATGTCCGTCGTCATTTGTACCTCTAACGTAAAACCTTGTTCCTGCTCTCTCAGAGCTTAATCTTGAAATAATACAGGCTTTAGCTTGAGTCTTTCCCACATAAACAGTTTTTATTTCTACAGCACCGCACATCATTCGAAGCAGCCATTGTGAACAATCAATTCCAAACCTCTGCAGGTGAATATGCAAGCTACGATTCCTGTGTATCAAGAGTAATCATAATCAGATTAATTTAATCAATTAGTAAGAGTGGTTTTTAATATAATAATAATATAATATAATAATACTTTATTTACTAATTATTTTACTTTTTGCTTGAGTGTTGTAAAACCAAAACCAAAGTAATCACTCTGGCCAATCACAACAGACACAGACAATCCAATGAACCAATCAGAACACAAAGCAAACACATTCAGCGGCAGGTGCCAAGTGCAGGAAAATGCATATGGAAAGTCACAATATTGGTTTTGGTTTTAATTCTAATTGGTTGAAAAATTGATGCAAGATTTCTTAATAGCAAGTTAAAGCAATAGCAAAATTACTTCAACACTAAAATTGAAAACTGCTCTGATCACGTAATTTTAATTCCAAATAATAATCTAGAAGTTCAATACACAAAGACTAGCCTGTTAAGTATTGCTAGAAAATAAGCCTCAGAAATCAGTACAGGTAAACATATTAAGTAAGGGTCATGTCAAACTCTCCCCCTCCCTCCCTCCCCTCCCCTCCTTCCTTTCTGCCCTCTTTCTATAACAGTTTAATTTAGCTGAGGGAAATGCATGAGGGGAATTTTTTTATTTTGCTTTTTACAATGTAGTTTTCAATAATTACTTTAAAGGGTCAATAGACAAGGGAGCATAGACAAGGGTAAAGTTACTATTTTAACTTCTTTTTTTTTCAATGTAAGCTTTCACAAATAAAAATGTTCATAACTTTTCAGACCCCTCACCAACCCTCTTATCATCCTAATTTGATGGTTTGCTCTTTTAAAAAAGACTGGACTCTAAGTTTGACAAAATCTTCACTTACCAGAAAAACCTATTATCAGATTCAGAGTCCTCGAATCTTCTCTGTGAACAAAGTGTCAAATCCAACGGCTGTTTATCTTCCGCGCACACAGAGAAATAAAATGTTCCAGAGTTTAAAAGTTTGCGCACTTCAGCAATAATTTCTTCATTCTGTCCATCTTGTAAAGGAACTAGCTGAGTAGCACTGATGCGAAATATTTCACTCTCATTTATTTTTCCAACTGAGCTACAACCAGTGACCAGAACAAGAAAGAAACTGACCTCTGTTTCACCTGCAAAGAAAACAGCCAGAGAAATGCAGCCATAGCAAAAGTACATGTATTCCTGTGGACACTGTCAGCTTCAAGTTCTCACCACTCAAACAGTACAGTGGCCCAAAATACTTCCCACATTGCTCTACAGAAAAAACTGTTACAACTTTTCAGCAAACAGCACATTCAATACAGTCATAGATGTAAAACATTTAGTATGTCTTATGTGCCAATCAATTTGAAAATTCAACATTCCCCCCTTTTTTTAAATATTGGCTCATTCAAATCCTCTCCCTCCCCTCCCCCCCCCCCCCCCCCCCCCCCACCAGGGGCCAAAATTGCATTCAAATGTCCTACCTAGTGCCCGATTTTGACAATGGAATACCCCTGTCAAGAACAAAAGTTGAATTATTCTGGTGTATGGGTTTATAAAATATTCTGTCACTTTCATGTGGCAATGTAATTACCTTTACTGAATGTTCTGGAGAGTGAATCGTGCAATTCAAATTCCCCACCCCCTGGGCACAAAAAATTGTCCAATGCCCGGGTATGCGGTGGAAGTGAGGTTTGGGACGGGGGGTTTGGCGCATTTACGTGTATGTTGTAGTTAATTTTTTATTTCAGGTAATTTTTGTTTTTCCTTTGTTTCAAATTCATTAGCATATATTACCATACCCAAAAACAATGGAAAAATAAAAATTACCTGAGATAAAAAATTAACTACAACATGTACATGTATGTAGAAATCATATTTATACAACAAAATAATCTAAGCTTCTTAAAAATAATGACATGTCAAAGTTTCTGTTGTAAAGTGATCATTTCTTACCAAGATTGATCTTAAGAACTCCAAGACAACCATAAGCATCAACAACTTTAGAATATCCTTTCTTGATACTTTCAGTTTCCCATTGTGCTGTGAATAGAAAAAATAATCAGGCAAAAAAGAACACAAAATCACAGCATACACCAGCTGTCACATGCTATTCATTTCACAATATCTAACATGATGTGCACCGTAGCAGATATCTCACACCTAAAGGGCTTGAAACGTGATTTCTGCCGCTCATTCAGGTTCAGTTTTCCTCCTGAAAAGCGGTTGGTAATCAAGCCTAAAGGGTCTGCAGCCATTGTGAAGCACTTTGTTGAGATTTAACTCTATTGGATGTCAGGTTATAATAATAATCTTTATCGAGGATTCCAGGAGAGTCCCCTAAAAAGACAAACTGAAATTTTGTTTTATGCATCAGTCAATTCCAGCAGTGCCGACGTCCCTTATCCCACGCATGGGGTTTTCTAATACATTATGCTGTGTCTAGATTTCCCGGTAGCCGGACAGGATTTTTTAAAATTCGGGCAAAGCCGGACATCTAGACACAGAGAATAAATTATTGTGCATGTTTCACAAGTGACAAGTAAGAACCTAGCGATCGAGCTTGGCGTCACCACCATTCAAAACATATATTTATTCTTTATAATTAAGCTTAGGGCATAATCGTAAGCTTATGGTATGCACGCTATGACAAAATAATTTAAATATTATCCACTAAAAACAATTGGAGTTAATAAATTATTACAATAGGCGTATTATATATTAGTTGTAAGCAGTTGCAAGGCTTCCTATAGCCATTGTACTTAAGGAAAACATCGAACAGGTTATACATTTAAAAACAATAAAATACTAAATTCTCGTCATATACAGAAAAAAACTCTGAAGACGTTATTTTTTACGAACAGTTGAAGTTTCAAATGTACTTACACAGTTCAGCGATCGCTCCGCTCTCGAATAATAAAGTGTCGGGTTTTCCTTTGATTTCCAGCAAAACGGAAACAGGATCCCTGTCAATTTTACTGTAGCAGACAAAAGACTTTCCAATCAACATAATAGCTTAGATCCTGGGATCAAAATGTTCTCGTGTTGAGAAAACGAGAAGTTTTAAAACTACGGGAAAAAACAGTGACAAGTGAACACTCCGCCATCTTGTTTACATAATACCGCAGACCATCATGATTGCTGTGTCAATAAATTAAAAATCGATACTGGGACCCAGTCTTTTTCGAATATTAGGTCAAATGGATAGCCAATCGATGTGTGCAAGAGAAAATAATTGGACAGGTCCAATTATAATCTCTTGATGTGTGACTATCGATTAGTTATCGATTGGCCGATACCAACCGTACCCATGAATCGACTCAGTCCTTTGATAGCATCAATGGTTCTGTTTCAAGGTTTTCTAGCAATAAACACTTTCGAAATAACTGCAAAGGCCAATGGACAATGCAAAGGCGTGGGATCGTGGTGGATCTGGTCAGCAAATTTTATATAAATACTAAAATAACTAATCAAGCAAGGCTGACTGTACAACTGGGATTATGTATATTCTGTCCAATATTTTGTCAGGCACGGCCGGACTTCTTCAGGGAATAAAAGGACTAATGAGGAAAACGTTACAATTCAAAACGCCAAGAAACAAAAGAATATAAGATTACAATGGAAAGACGTTACATTTCAACTGAAAAATATAAGATGAAACGTTACAATTCAAATAGTAGGGAAACAAAAGAATATAGGATAACACATAACAAGATAAAACATAAAGGAGAGGGTCTCAATGGCGTTAATTTAGTCGTAAGGCGTAAAAATTTGTTTTTCGATATTTTATAAAATGAATTTGGGAATTTTCTTGAATTTTGATGTTTGGCACTCTTGGGAGTGAAAGGGTTAAGTTACTTGCAACTACATCACTAACGGTCGCACCGACTACACATTTTTCTCCAATGGGAAGACCTGGCCTGCACAAGAGGCGCTTTTGGGGTGCTCAAGCGGGTTTTGAGGCGCGAGCGGGAAGCGCGAGTAACGAGCGCCCAAAACCCACTTGAGCTGCACGCCCAAAAGTGCCTGTTGTACAGGCTAGCTAGAGGAGACCAGACCCATACCCGACTACGTTGACTGCAATTCCACAAATCTCATTTACATGGTTCACTGCCAACGTTGTAACAAACAGTACATAGGCGAGACGAAGCGACGACTTAAAGACCGCTAGCTTTATAGAGTACCGAAGTGGTGACGTCACACTTCGGTACTCTATTGCGCTTTTCAATAACACGTGGAATCTGAAATTCAAATCACCTGCAACGGTTGCGTTTTACACTGCCGTCAATCATCTTAGCTTACCTCTCAGGAAACAGATCTTCACTATGATTGGTAGATTTCGATCCATTTTGTTTATTTCTTTTTTACATGGTCCGTTGGCTTTCATATTAATTATGATTGACGGCAGGGAATAACGCAACCGTTTGTGGAGATTTGAAAGGCGCAGTAACGAACACCGACGACCGGTTGACAGGCCCACCGCTTCCTCAAGATCTAGTACAGTTTCAGACTATTTTCTTTCCGACGATCAGTTTACTTACCGATACAGAACTTATTCCATTAGAACTCATACATTCATCTCGTGACGCTGTACACAAACTGCTCGAGAAGTGTACCTTATCGAAATGGGTCAAATGAAAGGGGTCAAACCCGATTTCTTTTTTAAATTTAACAGATAATAAAAGCCTCTGTCGAAACATGTTTTTCAATTTTAAAAAAAATTGTGTTTTTCTTGAATTAATATAAATGTAATGCTTTTTTCCTTAAAGCATTCACGTTTACAGTGACTTGATCAGTTTCACTCTTTCGACACTCTTCGTTATGCGTTCAAGCATGAAGTGTAAACTTGATCAAACTTCGCATTAACATGCATATTAGTAGTTATTCCTTTTAATTTTCTTCTGAAACTTTGCTTTTCCCAGACGGCAGCACGAAAATTGCAGGAATTGTATCGAAGAAAAAAACATGCCTCTGGAAAAAAAAATACAAAGGAATGGCTTTCGTCTCGACATTTTTTCTGTTGTTGTTCTTTAAACTAATGTGTCAGTTTCTGAATGGAGAAGGTCACACAAACTATACATTCAAGACCATTTAAATAATGAAATACAGGTTTGTTAGCTTTTAATTTCCAGTAGAAACCTTTAAACTTTCCAGCATGTTGCCCGTGAAGATACATTTATGTAGGTTTCGATTCTTCAGTAATATTCCTTAAATAGCGATATTTTATTTTTATATTTTACTTATGTTTTTTTTAAAACACCTTTCACTGAAATCAATCACAACTGGCTTTTGATTCTGTTTTAAACTATTTCCGGTTTAATTTTATTCACACATATTGCACCGACCGATCGAAACAACTGTGACTATGCATTTTGTAGATTTTATCCACTGGATATAGGAACTTATCCACTTGTCAAATTTACCCTATCTTAGATAAAAAATATTGAAACTGTTGACAATTTGTTGGTTAAGTATACTCACTTTTTAAGAAATGTTTGATCATCGTAGATTTGACAAAATAGCACTGAAAGAAAAAAAAATACTGCTGCAACATTAATACCATCAATTTTTGCATGGTTGAAATTTTTCTTTGTTTTGAAAATTATCTAACCAGGGGTCAATTTTATAAAACTTTTACAAGTGTAATTTACAAGTGTAGCTATTGTTTTCAAGCTCTGAAACAATGGCTACACTTGTAAATTACACTTGTAAAAGTTTTATTAAATTGACCCCAGGGGTGAATTCCATAAAACGTTTACAAGTGTAATTTACAAATGTTGCCATTGTTTCAGAGGTTAAAAACAATGGCTACACTTGTAAATTACACTCGGTAAAAGTTTTATTGAATTGACCGGCCCTGTTCAATTTTTATTTCAATCTTTTGTCTCAGATCAACATTACCATAAACATATATAGACAATGCACGAAAAACAAAAATCAAACTGGTGTGAAAATTTTCAAATGAACTCGGAAAAATTTTAACCACAACAGGTATATTTGGTGATCTCATCAAATAGGTGGCTTCATTAGAAAATTGCCATTGGCATTTTATTTATTTAAAGGATAAATACGTGATCTTTCAGGATATAAAAGTAAATATTGTTATCATCATATAACGCACAGTTGTATTCATATTTAAATAAAAAGCTAAATAACTCAGCAAATTTCTCGGGACGTGTGCCTGGCTTGTCACAAACACCAGGACCATAATTAAATTCAAGAAAACGAAACTAACTAGTTTTGTGGTAAACGGATGACAAGTGAATAATTCAAAAAGCGTTTTACAAACGCTATATTTTTTGTTGGATTTTTTTAAGAAGTTTCATAAACAGATTAGTTTCAAAATAAATAGAAAGAGATGAGTTATATTTTTTTGGAACTACGTGCTTATTAAAATATTTCCCGTTTATTCAGCTAGACAAGCGTAAATAAATGTTTATACCTTGGATATGACAAGGTTAATTTATCTCTGAAAAAAAGTTTAATTGGTTTTGTAATGTAAGGTTTTATGCAATTTGTTGATCTCTGGCGGAAACCTTAAAGTTGTTTATGATATATTATCGATTCTCTGTGGTATACGTAAGGGTGAAGATAGCGGAGTATTTTAATGTACCGTTTTTACATGTAAAATGGAGAATCTATCGTCTGCTTTTATCGAAGCCAAGAACAAAACCAAGATCTCTTTTACTGGAGCCTTCGACGAGCAGGCAGACGTAGAAGAAATTGTAATTTTTACTTTACTGGGGCTTCTCGTTATCTTTGGCAACGCCACAAGCATTTTGGTTTTTTGGCGTCGAAGGTTTTTCTTGAAACGATCAACAATCCTTCTCATCAATCTAACCACCGCCGACTTAATGGTGGGAATTGTAGCTATATGCACGATTTTAGGAGAAATTTTACCGCAAGACATGAAAGATTCCATCATCGGGGACGTTTATTTCAAAATTAACGTCGCTTTTGACGCCTTTGCAGGACTGAGCTCAATCTTCTTTCTTGCTGCGATTTCCATCGAAAAGGTTCACGCCGTTCTTCGCCCATTCCGCCACGTTGTCATACCAACATGCTATTACGTCATAGGCGTCTGCTCAGTGTGGCTTTTGACTATCTTCCTATCTACCTTAACTCTGCTTTCTTTGCACGAGTACTTCAATGGGCAAGTCCTCACCGTTGTCATATCAGTATTTATCGGACTTGCCTTACTTATCACGTGCGTGTCATACGCGACCATTTGGGTAAAATTCAGCAGAAGGAGTTTAGCGCCTCGCACAGTTGCAATGGAGATGAACAAAAAACTTGTAAAAACACTTTTCATTGTAACGGTTTTATCACTGGTATCTTGGCTACCATTCCATATTATATTTATTTTTCTCCGTCTATTCCCTAATATACCGTTATCAGATGGCATAGTGGTAGCAACTCGGCTCCTCCAGTTTGCAAATTCGTTTTTGAATTCCATTGTTTATAACCTTAGAATGCCCGAATTTCGGAAAGCCACGATGAATTTAATTTGTGGGTGCATTGTAAAAGACAGTCCCAAGGTTGAAATTCGTTTAAAGTCCGAGAAAAAAAGGTAGCTGATACAACCGTGTAGCTAGTTAAAAAATGTAGTAAAACAAACCGCCGTTCAAATGAGTGGTAGCCCCAGTAGAGTTGGGTTTTTTTTAGGGAATATCCACGGTAAAATAATTATTACCGTACATAGTGACCGACCATTTTACTTCTGAGGGGGTGGGGTAATATATCCTGTTGCCGGTAGAAATATATCTTGCAGATGCGAAAGCCCGTCTTGAACAATTCAACACAGCTAAAGGAAAAAATATCAAGCACAAACAAGATCACCCCTGAATCCTGAATCCCTTCCTCAGAAGTCTAATGATTCGCCCCATAGATACAGAGATGTTGTAGTACAGCAACAGTTGTTATAATCCTTGTCCAGGTCTGATCCCTGTCGCTACTATACGGTATTTATGCAACACGTTCTATCTATTTCACTGCGTCGTCGTCGTCCATCGTAATAACAAACGCAGTTTTCATTTATCCTCTATTAATCATAATATGGGAATATAAGGGGCCAGTGAAAAAAAGCGAATTAATTATCCCATTTCTCTACGAATAATTAATATTAGTGTGCATAATAGTTCGTAAAGAGTTGTAAATATACGGTAGAGTCTACCTTCTATAGCTCAGAAGGAGGTCGGACACTTATTGAGAATTATATTACGTAATGTCAACACTTAGAATTTTATTTTCAATAAATTTTTAAGTGTAAAAAAGAAAATCTAAAATCCCCACTGAGGATTGAACCCGTACCACTGTACCACCTAGCTTCTCGGGTTGCTTAGTCCTAAATTTAACTATATAAACTGCTGACCCAGGGGCGGATCCAGGATTTTTCTTAGGAGGGGGTGCACCTCTAAGGAATGACGTAACTGAAGGGTGACGTAAACAAATTTTAAAAGCGAACAACGCAGACTAGGTCATCTCAGGGGGGGGGGGGGGGGGGGGGGGGTGCGCACCCCCTGCACCCTCCCCCTAGATCCGCCCATGTGACCCAACCTCAACTGAAAGCTAACCAGTTACTCCGTTATATAAGTCTCAATAAGGTGTCCGACCTCCTTCTGAGCTATGGAATCTAGACTTTACCTAAATATACGTACTGTAACCTAGTACTGTGTTTCATGATGTTCCTGTTTGAACTAATCATGAAGTAGTTTTCGTTTTCCAAATACGTCTGCTTTTTGCATGCAGAGTAAGATGCAGGAATAAACAAACACGAACATTCAATGTGTACTGTTGTTCTTTCTTATTATCATTTATGGATATTATGGGTTTAAATGGTTTAGAGAATTTTTGGGGTATTCATTTATGTCCGCCCAATTGCACCTCACCGTCATTTTGACTCCGGAGTACTCCCTCGCCTTGACTTTTCACCCGCATAAACGTCTTCATCTTTAAATTTTAAGGCGTTCTAGTGAATCAATGTCAATGAAACCTTCAGATAATATTTTGCACATCGGTATTAGCATGCACAGAGAATGTTTTAAAAAAATCCATCGAGCCGTTTCTCAAATTTTTGCAAAAGCGATTAAAATCGAAAATTACCCAAAAATTGCACATGAAGCGATGTTAGGGAAAAAGGTAGTTCTCAAGATCGCAAAAGAGAAAGTAAACAAAACTTTGAAGGTTTAAAAACATAACATCAAGCTACTTTTTGACACTATCAGTAAGGAATTTCACAAAACCAGTGTTAATCTCTCGATCAATTTATTACCGGTACACAAATAGTAAGGTTTGAAATGTTATTGCGATTTATTTGAAAAAAAAATATATGCCATATACCATATTTTGAGATGTCTATGTGGGATTTTCAATGCGAAATCTTAAACGCGCTAAATTTCACTTTTACTGATTTCTAAGTTTATTGTTTATCATCGTCATGGTAATATCGATTTCAATATATCTTGCCAAACTTCAATTCAAAACCAGTTAGTGGTGAGTTCTAACTTTTGAGTCTGTGGACGAAATCCTATGGTGTGACCATTCAAATGAAACCTCTTTGGCAGTACTTTTGCATGGTACCATTTGTTTTTAAAAAATTTTCAAAATGAAATTTGGGATTTTTCTTGAATTTTGACTCTTGGCACTCTTGGGAGTGAAAGGGTTAAAGCATCATTCTAACGAACTTAAAATTACTCAAAAATGACTACAAAACAGGTAGAATTTTTTTACAACCCCGACTAAGGGACGGACCATTAGAAAATTTATGGGGGGAGGGTGGTCCAAATACAAAAAAAATTCATCCACAGAAACCAAAGCAAAAAAAATACTGCATCGACCCTTCCAACTATTCCTTACCCGCATCAAACAAAAAAAAACAATCGTGCACCTCCATAACTTTTCCGAATGGTCCGTCCCTAATTTCATTCAAAAGTGACAAAAACATTAGTAACTTTCTAATTATGGCTGTGGCTCTCTTGAAAGTTAGCCTCTAGGAGTTCGCACCCAACTACTCTCTGAATTCACCCCCTATCCATTTCGCACCCAACAAATAGGCCATTTCCGAGTTGCCTTTAGCCTCTCTATCAAAGCGAGGCTAGGTGCAAAACCTTTCATATGAAAATGAGTTTTCATTTGCATGTGAATGAAAACTCATTTTCATATGAAAGGTTGTGCACCTTTAAGCCTCGCTTTGACAACGAGGCGTAACGTAACTCAGAAATGGCCTATTCACTTTGTCTTTTCCAATCGACCAAGCTTAGCAGCCTAGCTTGGTTAATAAACGTGGTTACTAAGCAATTTAAGGACTCAGTTTTGTCCAATATGCTTCACGTGCCTCTGTTATTGTTTTGGTTTTGCACGGGAGCGAGGCTTCTATTGTTTTCCGGGTTTTTGCTTTTCTCGCAGCAACAATCAATCGCGTGAGAAGAAATTATATCGTCTTGTGCTTCCGTTCTCTTTCTGTTCCCCTTATTCAAACTTGTTATATTAAAAAAATTAAGAAAAATTCCAAATCTCATTTTGTAAAATATTAAAAAACAAATGGTACAATTCATTGATTGGTTGGTGTTTGGACCAACCGACTAACCCTTTCACTCCCAGAGTCAGTTTTGGAGACACATGAGTCTGTGGACGAAATCCTATGGTGTGACCATTTAAATGAAACCTCTTTGGCAATTCTTTTACATGGTATCATTTGTTTTTCAATGTTTTATAAAATGAAATTTGGGATTTTTTTTCATTTTGATGTTTGGCACACTTGAGAGTTGAAGGATTAAATACTTGACTAAAAACCGACGCGATTCTTCGAAGAAAGAACAAACCATAATCAGTTTTTAAACTGTTTTTTTTTTTTTACCAAATTTTTCGAGTTGAAATTCCATTTCTATTCACTCCTCCCTATTCACTCCCCCTGTTTACTCCTCTCTATTTACTCCTCCCTATATTCACTCCCCCTATTCACTCCTCCCTATATTCACTCCCCCTATTCACTCCTCCCTATTCACTCCTTTCTATTCACTCCTCTCTATTCACTCCTCTCTATTCACTCCTCCCTATTCACTCCCCCTGTTTACTCCTCTCTATTTACTCCTCCCTATTCACTCCCCCTATTCACTCCTCCCTATTCACTCCTCTCTATTCACTCCTCTCTATTCACTCCTCCCTATTCACTCCCCCTGTTTACTCCTCTCTATTTACTCCTCCCTATTCACTCCCCCTATTCACTCCTCCCTATTCACTCCTTTCTATTCACTCCTCTCTATTCACTCCTCCCTATTCACTCCCCCTGTTTACTCCTCTCTATTTACTCCTCCCTATATTCACTCCCCCTATTCACTCCTCCCTATTCACTCCTTTCTATTCACTCCTCCCTATTCACTCCTCTCTATTCACTCCTCCCTATTCACTCTTCCCTATTCACTCCCCGTTTACTCCTCTCTATTTACTCCTCCCTATTCATTACCCCTATTCACTCCTCCCTATTCACTCCTTTCTATTCACTCCTCTCTATTCACTCCTCCCTATTCACTCCTCTCTATTCACTCCTCCCTATTCACTCCTCCCTATTCACTCCCCCCTATTCACTCCTCCCTATTCACTCCTTTCTATTCACTCCTCCCTATTCACTCCTTTCTATTCACTCCTCTCTATTCACTCCTCCCTATTCACTCCTCTCTATTCACTCCACCTATTCACTCCTCCCTATTCACTCCTTTCTATTCACTCCCCCCTATTCACTCCTCCCTATTCACTCCTCTCTATTCACTCCTCCCTATTCACTCCTCCCTATTCACTCCCCCCTATTCACTCCTCCCTATTCACTCCTTTCTATTCACTCCTCCCTATTCACCTCTTTCTATTCACTCCTCTCTATTCACTCCTCCCTATTCACTCCCCCTATTCACTCCTCTCTATTTACTCCTCCCTATTCACTCCCCCTGTTTACTCCTCTCTATTCACTCCTCTCTATTCACTCCTCCCTATTCACTCCCCCTATTCACTCCTCCCTATTCACTCCTCTCTATTCACTCCTCCCTATTCACTCCCCCTATTCACTTCCCCCTATTCACTCCCCCTATTCACCTCCCTATCCACCCCGCCTTATTCACTTATTGTTTGTTGTGACATTGCCCCGTTAAAATGAGATAAACTAAAGACTAGTAACCAAGACCTATCTGAACTAAGACAAACGGAGACCTCATCACTCCAACATGTCATATATTATATGGTTAACTATCTGGGGAGGGGGCAGGATTTGAAACCACCTACTTCCGCTGAAATAGAGCCATGAACCGGAAGTGATTTTATACTCACACGTAATAGAATTCTTTATTTCAAGAAGAAAAAACGGCAATACTGCAGTATTTACAATTCTATCTGAAAGTAAAAAAAGCTAGTAAAAAGTGAAGGTTACAACTAACTAAAATATGTACAGAAACACTGCTGAGTATTATGTGCTATCCCCTACGTTTTGCAATTATTCAAATATATGATTTTTATATTAAAAAGATGGTCTTTCGAGTGTGATCGTCCAGTTGAGTGTAATTAATTCTGAAAAGTACTGTTGTTGTTGACAAAAGGTTATTGTCAAAAACAACAGTAATTGATGACAATCGTTATCTTTGTTGATACTAGTATATTGAATTATATCACCCTGACGTAAATACGATGTATAGATCTTTTTAGGCCATCGAGCTAGATAAATAGATATTTTATTGTATTAGATATAATTAGGTGTCCCCAATTAGCGTAGGGTTTCCCATACGCTAGATGATTTGACACATAAATAAAGTTATTCAATTGCGACATTCATTCATTCAAACGTGTTCTTTTCAGAACTAAACTAACCCGGACGATCCCACTCGACAGGCTACAAGCTCCAAGGCTTAAACCATAGGACAATTAATGCATATACCGTAAATAAATAGGCCATTTCCGAGTTGCCTTTCGCCTCTCTATCAAAGCGAGGCTAGGTGCGAAACCTTTCATATGAAAATGAGTTTTCATTCACATGCAAATAAAACGTATTTGCATATGAATGAAACCTCATTTTCATATAAAAGGTTTCGCACCTAGCCTCGCTTTCAAATAGAGGCTAAAGGCAACTCGGAAATGGCCTATTAATGTTAATAGATATATACCGTAAAATTCCTAAAATAAGTACTGGGCTTATATTCGTTCAAAGAGCTATTTTATGGGTTTATTTTCGAGATGTTAATGGAGGGAATTTTGCGTTTTAAAACGGGTTCGGCGTTTAATTGAAAGCCACAGTTTAAGAACAAAGCAAAAACCAGTTTTATTGCAATAACCGGACCGTCCTTCTTTTAACAGTAGCTATACTGCAATGCGCTTAAAACCCCAAAGAGTACAAAAACTTAAGTTCAACAATTTGCCGAGTCTAACCATTTGTATTTAGTAGAAGCATGAGACTTATAATAGGGAGAGTATATTTTCGGAAGTATGTTTGTGTCTGTGATTTGATGAGCCTAGATTTGTGAGGGCTCATATTCGGAATTTTACGGTTTTCGCGTAATATCAGAAATAAAAATCGCGTAAGATCAGAAATAAAAGAAAGGTGTTACACTATGTTATTGTTTCTTATTGGAGCTATTACCAAACAAAATATCATTTATAAATGAGTGGTTAAAAGTTTTTCAGCAAAATATTGAGGGGGGCAATGGGCTCCAAATCGCTCCATCTCCTTCATCATCCCTTATCTATCCATAAAGTTTTCACTCGTAGTCCCTTATATTTCGCGCACCATTTTCTAGCTAAAAATGCTGTTAATTGAATTTATCATATTTATCATTTTCATTTTGTCTCCTTTGCTAGAAAGATTAAACATCAAATAGACCATATTTGTATTCGCGGTTTTGAACTGGCACTAGTTTGCAATGGAGGCTCATGCGAAGAAATGTCATTAAAATATTTGCATGTGAAAAGATTGCCCCGCATGAGCCTCGACTGCAAGCTAGTCCCAGTTCAATACCGAGAATACGAAATTCTCACTAAATACAGGTTGTTTTTACAGAAACATGGAGGGAACAACGGTATCGATGGATTGCATGGATACCATGGGGTTATCATGAAACCCTTTTACTTCCCCCAGGGGAGGGTTCTGTCGGGGAGGTTTCTCGCAGCAGAGAATGCGCCTCACACCCATCCTAAAGTCCTTGACCCTCAGCGCGTAAACAATGGGGTTCACGATTGAGTTGAAGTAATGCAGGAACTTTGTGGCGTATATTGCCTGGTACAAACAGCCTAAGTCGTTCCCACAGCTGAGGGTCTCTTTGGAATTATCATGGAGAAGGTAGTTGACAACTTTAAATGGGAGCCATGTGACTATAAAAATTACGGTCAGGAGTAACAGGGTAAAGGCCATTTTTCTCTCGAAATCGTCGGTGAATATGGAGCGAGATTGCATCAAAATCACCGCGATTATTGCATAGCATACCACTATAATTACCATAGAAAGGGCAAGCATAACCATGATAAAGTAAAACACCCCTGAATTGTCGGCCGCACCAACGTGCTCTTCGCGCAGGTAAGAAAGAACTCCCAACAGCGTGGCCAAAACCCACACTACAGCGATCACGATGTAATAAGTAACAGGTTTGAGGTTACCGTGGTTGAATGGCGATATTGCAGCATAAAGCCGCTCCAAGGCGATCGCGACCAGAAAGAAAATGGAAGCGTATGAAGCGAAGATCTCCATGGCTTTTTGTGTGTGTGCCACGTGACTATCCACCGACCACCACTTTGTAACCGAGCCACCTATCAAGTGAATGAACATGGGGATAGCGACTCCACCTACCAGGAGGTCAGCTACTGCTAAACTGATCAGGAGAAGGTAGGTTTTCTTATGCAAGGACTTGGTGACGACAAAGGCAGCTATGACGAGGATGTTGCCCAAAATGACTGCCGCTGACTCCAAGCCATAGACGACGCACCAGGCGCGGTTTTCCTTCTCGGTAATCAGTTCGAGTGGTTGGCCAGACATTTTGCTTGTCTTCAATCAACGTTTGTTACCTAAAATAGCATAAATAAACAAATTAAAAATAAATCGACTTTATTTACGAGGGTGACACTAAATAGTCATTACTACTAACAAACCTGTGGCCTCGGATTCCAGATTGAATTGGAATATGTTGGTTTTTGAGGAGGGAGGCAAGACCGGAGTACCCAGATAAAAACCCTCGGAGCAAGGAGGAGAACTAACAACGATGACGCCGAGTCCGGGAATCGAACCCAGGCCACATTGCTGGGAGGCGAGCGCTCTGACCACTGCGCCATCCCTGCTCCCGAAGTATGAGAATTTGGCACTTATGTAACATGTAATATTTTTGGTCCGTTATTTTGGACGGGAGAAGTAGCAAAAATAATAAACAAAAATAAGAAGTAAAAAACAATGAACAGATGATAAATAAACATTAAATAAATAAAGCTGTGAACATTGTTTTTGCGCACCGCTTCGCCTTCGAGTTTGAAAAGAAGTACTATTGTCTGTGAAGTATAGTGACAGACGTAGTAATTTCTGATGCATTGATAATTGCATGATTTCAATAAATACATATGTTCTTTGCATGGAAGAATTACTAAATATTTCAGTCATTTGAAGAAAAAATTATTTCAGTTTCCGTCAAATATTTTTGTAAGCGTGTAAATAATTGATCAAAACGTGACAGCTTATCAAAAATTGGAATATATAAAGTGATATTCTCCGAGTGAAATCCTCCAGTTTTCAAAAATTTAGTAACTTTAAAGGGGCGAAAGACACTACAATTTGAAAGCGTCAAGGTGAAAGAGCATTTTGCTGTTGTATTATCAATATCAACAGTGGCGCTGGAAAACCTGGAAACGGTAAATCTAACGCATTTAATGTTTTTGACTGTTTGTTGCTCGTATGAACAAGACTGATTAAAAGCCCCTATGAGCCAACTTGTGGGTGTTTCTTGGTGTTGCGGAAGCCATTGTTGGTTAGCTTTTGTGTTGTGGTGTGGGTATTGTTCAGTGTCTTTTGAATCTTTTGTTTTACGTCATTTGATGATCACACCATCCGCAACACCAAGAAACTACCCAACCTGTGAACACGAAATCCCCGTACCCTCCCCTCCCCTAGACGTTTTGCTTCACCGCTCTCAGCTCATCTCTCTATGTTACACGCCTCTTATGCTACCAGCCTCTTATGTCCACATCATATGCTGTTATATTCATTTCTTTGGTTTATATGTATGAATGAACCCGGTACCGTTCGTGTAACAAAAGGTGGCGAACAAACAAGGGCCCTGTTTGTGCGCCACCCTTAAATGAAATAGTGTTAAGTTCACTCATTATATACTACATACTATATTTATAGTATAGTTAAGTTTGATGTAACAGCCTACTACTTTTAAGTTCAATCTTCCTCTTCGGACCAATACATTGTCTAGTGTAGTTAGGATAATAACTTAGAATGAATGACTTTTTACGAAAAAGAAACATCTTATCTAATCTGGTGGCAAGGTCCATTTGCCCTTGGTTAAGTTAATTGTTATTCGATCAAGTTTAGCGAAACATACAATAATGTATGAATGAACAAGAAGAACATTTCAGAACTAAAAAGACTGAGAAGGGCATTTATGAACACTGCTTGATTTGGTACGAGAGAACTGTAAAAGAACTTGATATGTACGTTAAACAATTACTTTAACGAGAACTTGGTTCCTAGCAGAACTAGCTGAACCTCTTCATAATGTCTGTCCCCTAAGGCACAAAGGTGCACCCTCACTGAGTCAACTCTGAGCCAACGGGTTCACGACAATCTTGCCTGTCCTTTTACACTTGAATTGAATGAAAACAATTTATATACTAACACTGAATAGACTAATATACCTTGTTCATGGACTAGAAACAAAACTTTTATGGTTCTCATGAGAATGGTGAGAAAAACAGCTGTATGTGCAAGTCCACTGATTAGAAACGAGTGGCTGCTAATTACATGTAATGGACTGACGCGAAAGAATGTCAATTAAGGCTCCTTCAGTGGCAACTGAATTTAGGGATAAATAAATTGACTCGATGAAAATATTAATAAAGTAGATAACCGCATTGAATTCACTATATCTTGCACTAAACAAACTCCTTAATTCAACTCTAAAACATACGTTTCAGAAGATTGAGACTGACTCTCTAAGTCACGGTCACTGCATCCATTACGGTTCGTTTGAGTCGGCGACTGTTGATGAAACGATTGGCAGAAACCCTTGACAAAAATTGAGAAAAAGAACACCGTTGTCGCCGTTTTAAATTTTCTTCTACTTTTGCTTTGATTTGAGTTTGTCAGTTTTACATGTAAAGCCTGTTTTTCACTAGTGTAAGTGTCTGTGGGTGAAGGGGGGAGGCTGCGCCCTGAGGTTTACACAATACTACGTGTGCGTATGTCGCTCAGTTATAATCGCACAAGTGAGAACCAGGTTTTGCCCTTTCGCCTACTAGTTTTAATTGAAATGATGCCCCGTTTCATACACTGTACCTCAAATATAAACCAAAAACAGTAGATTATCCCACACGCTGTACGTACAGCTCAGAGACAATACATGATTATACAAACTTAAAAATACAACAAGCACAACAACGAAGCATTTCTTTGGCAATTGCGCCGTATTTTTGTCCAACTATTGCAACCCTTCTCAATATTTGGATTTAGTTGCAAGCCCCGTCGTTCTCTCATCAAGGTATACTGAGTGGCGAACCTTTCAAAAACTAACATAACAGTTTTCGCTATCCTTTCTTGTACTGCGAACATCGAAAACGCACCCATTTCGATTTCGTTCGGAGCCTCCCCGTACAGCCTAAAATAGGGAATACCTCCCCCCCCTATCCCCCCGATCCCCCCCCCATCCCCCCGCTCCCAATCCGCCGAGGCTCAAGCAAGCACAAGCATAAGTGCAAAGACAACAGCTTTACTTAACTTAACTGAAACCACATTATGTTCGTTTCTACTTATAATGCGAATCTCTTGTACCACCTATGACGCTTGCCTTGCTAGTAATGTTAACTAAGCGCAGATTAATTCATGCTCGTTCAGTTGACCGTGACGCTTTGACTGAATAACTATTTTTAAAACTTTTCTCCAAAGTCACGTGGAACTTGTATATCTACACTTTAAAAGCTTTCTTTTCATAACCTGTCACCATTTTCGAACAAAAAACGCCAAAATTATACATATCAGGTTTGCAAATACTCCATGTTATTCGTAATTCCACCGCCTTTGTTTTCATTCGTTTTCACTCAAACATTGTTTATACGCAAAAAGATTCCATAAAAGTGCATATAAATTTCAAAAGCCTAAAAACGTAAAACCAGTTTCATCGTATTTATTTGATGAAATAGAGGCAATGTTCTTAAAGCCAGGCGAAGTTTACTGAGCAAATGCAAGATGAAAACTATCAAAGTATACGTTTAGAGGAGTGACTATTTCTGTCCCGGCGATCAGGTTATCCAAAATCTTAAATACTAGTTTAATGTACATGTACAAACAATTTTTTTTTTAGTTACTCGTTATAAATCTGGTTGCCCTTGAGGATGTCATCTCTATCGATGTGGAATATAATGATAGCTCTTGAAAATCGATAGCGACGAGTGTTGTGATCTCTCGCCGCTTGATACAGTTGAAGTTGTTTACTGTATATATCTCAGCAAAGGTTTTTCCGTTTTGAACACTACAAACTACTGTTTTAAATAACCATTATTTTTTTATGTAAGTATCAAAGATTTGAATATTAGCTTGTTAAACAGACTGTAGCCAAACAACTGTTCGCCATTGTATTAACTTGAATAATTTCTGTGTTGCTGATCCGTCAACGCTTCAAAGTGAGCATAACTTACGAAATTTCTTGAAACCTTTTTCTTGACAGCCAGGAAAGTAGAAGCAAAGGCGAATCCAATTGACTGTTTCGCTTCAATAAAATTTCTAATTGACCCTGCAATGGAAACATTAAAGCGGGTTATGTTGTGTTGAATAATGAAACATGGAATCAAATAAAGAGAACAACTTATTACTCTACAAGTGAAAGTTTTTCCACACAAGACCTCAAACAACCAACCTAAAATCCTACACCTTTTAATGAATTCTTCACTTTTTCTTTTCCAGCAAGCCTTTGGATGATGGCTGGCCGAAAACTACGAAGCTGTTTTCACCGCCTCAAGTGTGTTTGAGGTTTCAAGACACTCATTTTACTTGCAGATTGTCGCTTCTCTAATATTTGATTAATTTTCACGACCCAGCGCACAAGCGGCATTTTTTCATCGCATATGAATAACTAGTAATCGTTATACTGAGCTTCTGGAAAGACAAGTTCCCTGTATGGACTTTATTATAATGTCAAAAGAACTAGAAATCGCACGAAACTTTGCACAAAATATTTTAGTTAAAAAGTGTATGATTTTCTTGTGCCCTGTGGCTATGGCGGTATTGCCATCAGGTTAACTGAAAAGGAAAGGTCAGTTTGAGATATGGAAACGAATGTTTACCATTGTCATCAGTGAACATTAAACCACTACGGACTGCGCATGCGATTAACGAATTCCGTGACGTCATTAGGAAGAAAATGCCGGATTTTATCAAAATTTTGGGTTTTTCGTTAACTGGCATTATGGGAGTGGCGCAGCATTTTTAATAAGTAACTGATATATTTATTTCAATTATAAGCAGCCTTCACTTCGCTTAGCTGTTGATTTAACAGCTTTTTACTTTTAAGTCATATCTTATTTTGAAGGCCAATGTACCTTAAAATATTTAGTTGAAACAACAACCTTTTATTGGAATAAGAAAATGAAACGGGTATTGATTATCGTAAAACCATTTTTAACAATGATTCATTTGGTCTCTCTAAAGTTTATTGTTTTTAAATAAGTTAAATAACCGTTATAAAAATGCATGTTAAAAATGGTAAAATAAAAAAGTGTGCAAAGAAAGAAAAAGATGTTTATGGATGGTGAGTAATGATGTTGTTATGAGCTAAGGAAAGTAAGAGATTTTATTCAAACTCGCTAAATGTGTACAATAATAACATAAAAGAGATTAAAAAACAATAGTAAATGCATAGAGAACAAAAAGGAGAGTTTGAGAAGGGGCTAGCGGCCGAATGGACACGAGGTCCTGACGAGGCAAACCTTTGCTATGTGTACTACTACAAAACATAACAAGGAGAAAAAAAAAACGCTGAAATTCCGAACTCCACCTGAATGCCATTTTTCCGCCGCTTAACATGGCTTTAATGTAGCTGTTATTTGTCTCGTCACGCAACGCTCCTCCCCACTAACAAGACAAATAACGGCTGCGTGTCCGTGGGAGACTACGTTTCAAGCAATCCAAAAACTCTATGTTCATCTTAGGGACTGTGCAATAATTATCGGGGAGGGGGGATTGGAAAACCAGAGGGGGGGGTATGAAGTAAAATCAAAGCAAGGATAGGGGGGCTCAAAGTAAAATAAGTCACTCAAGAGGAGGGGGGGCTTAACATTTTATTTCAAGTGTTTATAGTTCTCACTGAAAGACATGATGATCTGTTCTGTGGCTGAACTGCAATTTCAATCTGTTGCAATACGATTATCTATTCTTCTCTATCTCTATAATATAGAGACGAATATTGTGATAAAGCGTTTCTGGCTTTTTACATTTGAATAGCCCAATTTCGATATATTAAAATTCAACTTGAAACAAGACCACTGCGAGGCTTAGGGGAATGATAGTAAGGATTTATATGGTTTATTCCCCTCCTAAGCCTCGTAGTGTTGTCTTTTGTTTCAAGTTGAATTTTAATACATCGAAATTGTGCTATTGTCAACAACATTTGAACAGTAGAATATAGTTATATACCAGTGCAAATATTTTGCCCTGGTGAAAATATTTTGCTCCAGTTCAAATATTTTGCACTGGTTCAAAATAAATTTGAACCAGTGCAGACAAAATTGTACCAAAATCATAATTTCACTACAACATAGATAATTGTATTGCAACAGATTGAAGATGTACCTCAACCAGCATGGTCTTAAGGTGGTCAGACATGAGGGGTCATGTAGCAGGGACATGTCGCAGTGACATGTAGCAGCGACAAAAATTTGTGTAGTACACATTGAGGGACATGTAGCAGGGAGTGTAGCGGAGACATGTAACAGGGAAAAATTCATAGCGCTGGCACACCACATGAAAATGTCCCGGGGACATGTCTCAGGGACATGTTGCAGCGACACGTCCCCTCGTGTGAACTGATGCTATCATAATTGTGCAACACCAATTTTAGGGACATTTTGTCCCCCGCGACGTGTCCCATGAAGTTCAACAAGTAGAAGGGGGGGGGGGGGGGGGAGTCATACAAAATTTCTGACTGATCAGAGGGGGGGAGGGGGGCAATAACTAAATTCAGTTCTTTTGAAGGGGGGGGGTATTACCAAATATTTTCTTGTACCACCTATGACGCTTGCCTTGCTAGTAATGTTAACTAAGCGCAGATTAATTCATGCTCGTTCAGTTGACCGTGACGCTTTGACTGAATAACTATTTTTAAAACTTTTCTCCAAAGTTACGTGGAACTTGTATATCTACACTTTAAAAGCTTTCTTTTCATTAACCTGTCACCATTTTCGAACAAAAAACGCCAAAATTATACATATCAGGTTTGCAAATACTCCATGTTATTCGTAATTCCACCGCCTTTGTTTTCATTCGTTTTCACTCAAACATTGTTTATGCGCAAAAAGATTCCATAAAAGTGCATATAAATTTCCAAAGCCTAAAAACGTAAAACCAGTTTCATCGTATTTATTTGATGAAATAGAGGCAATGTTCTTAAAGCCAGGCGAAGTTTACTGAGCAAATGCAAGATGAAAACTATCAAAGTATACGTTTAGAGGAGTGACTATTTCTGTCCCGGCGATCAGGTTATCCAAAATCTTAAATACTAGTTTAATGTACATGTACAAACAATTTTTTTTTTAGTTACTCGTTATAAATCTGGTTGCCCTTGAGGATGTCATCTCTATCGATGTGGAATATAATGATAGCTCTTGAAAATCGATAGCGACGAGTGTTGTGATCTCTCGCCGCTTGACACAGTTGAAGTTGTTTACTGTATATATCTCAGCAAAGGTTTTTCCGTTTTGAACACTACAAACTACTGTTTTAAATAACCATTATTTTTTTATGTAAGTATCGAAGATTTGAATATTAGCTTGTTAAACAGACTGTAGCCAAACAACTGTTCGCCATTGTATTAACTTGAATAATTTCTGTGTTGCTGATCCATCAACGCTTCAAAGTGAGCATAACTTACGAAATTTCTTGAAACCTTTTTCTTGACAGCCAGGAAAGTAGAAGCAAAGGCGAATCCAATTGACTGTTTCGCTTCAATAAAATTTCTAATTGACCCTGCAATGGAAACATTAAAGCGGGTTATGTTGTGTTGAATAATGAACATGGAATCAAATAAAGAGAACAACTTATTACTCTACAAGTGAAAGTTTTTCCACACAAGACCTCAAACAACCAACCTAAAATCCTACACCTTTTAATGAATTCTTCACTTTTTCTTTTCCAGCAAGCCTTTGGATGATGGCTGGCCGAAAACTACGAAGCTGTTTTCACCGCCTCAAGTGTGTTTGAGGTTTCAAGACACTCATTTTACTTGCAGATTGTCGCTTCTCTAATATTTGATTAATTTTCACGACCCAGCGCACAAGCGGCATTTTTTCATCGCATATGAATAACTAGTAATCGTTATACTGAGCTTCTGGAAAGACAAGTTCCCTGTATGGACTTTATTATAATGTCAAAAGAACTAGAAATCGCACGAAACTTTGCACAAAATATTTTAGTTAAAAAGTGTATGATTTTCTTGTGCCCTGTGGCTATGGCGGTATTGCCATCAGGTTAACTGAAAAGGAAAGGTCAGTTTGAGAACCACATGAAAATGTCCCGGGGACATGTCTCAGGGACATGTTGCAGCGACACGTCCCCTCGTGTGAACTGATGCTATCATAATTGTGCAACACCAATTTTAGGGACATTTTGTCCACCGCGACGTGTCCCATGAAGTTCAACAAGTAGAAGGGGGGGGGGGGGGGGGAGTCATACAAAATTTCTGACTGATCAGAGGGGGGGGGGGGCAATAACTAAATTCAGTTCTTTTGAAGGGGGGGTATTACCAAATATTTTCCTGCTTGAAGCCCATTTTCCGGCCCCCCCTCCTGATAATTATTGCACAGACCCTTATGAATCTACTGGGTGATTTTGGGGTATGTTTGGGAGGAAATAGTTTTTCTCAAAGAATTTGTACATTTAAGAGAAATAAGAAATATTGAAGATTTAATGAAGTTTGTAGTTAATAATTAATAGATGGACACCAAGTTAGTCCACCAGCAACCTGGGGTGCTCTTGCGTGGATATAAACTGTCTCAATGTTGGTGTTCCAAAAATCATTTTCTTTCTTCTATCTCTTCGTTAAACCTCTTAAAATTTCATTCAAATTTAGGTTGAGTCTCGCCTTAACTGATAACGAGTGCAAATATTTAACTATTATAGCGCGAAAGCGCGCGTGATATCGCCTAATTCTTAGCCGACGAGGCCGTAGGCCGAGTCGGCTAAATTAGGCGATATCACGCAAGCTTGAACGCAATAATAGTTTTATAATTCAACACATTGATAACAAAGCACAGTTTGAAGAAAAAATATCGAGGCCGGTCCGTCATTTTTGCATTCTCTTGTCAATATGCGAAATTTACCGCCATCATTGGATATACGTCATGTAGACAAAGCGTATATCGATAACTTTTTGACCATATTTGGGCAGTGTATCGATGTGTTGAATTATAAGAGGGGGTATCATCCTCGTTCCCAGGACCTTCTCCGTTTTCAAAATGGTGGACAAAGCTGCCAAAATATAAAAAATAATCCTGGCGTATTTTTTCGCGTAAAACATGATGAAATGTCTTCGTTTCATTTGAACAACGGTTTTAGATTACTAGGAAACAAATACGGCTGCCAATCACTGAAAATAACCTCTGAAAACACCATTTCTTTGTGTGTCACGTGACAAAATACTTGGCAGCCTTGTCCAGGTTCTTCTCCTTCCTCCGAGGGGAGGAATGCACTGAGTAACAGGCCCACAGTTGTTCGCTCAAACTGTTGTGATGTCCCTGCCAAATATGGTTAGGTTGATAAAATAAACAGACGAGTGCGATTCAGCCTAATCTTTTGTATTTTTGACGGTTTCTCCTTACGGCGTAGCGTTTCTTTACATAAGCTTTGCTGTAAGTTGGTTTCTTGATCAATTGTAATATAAACCAGATGCTATCGGTCGCGATTTTGGCAAGGTCTTTAGATTAAAACCACAATCTTAAAACCTGACTGCTATTCCGGATCAGAATTTAATGCACGGTCATTAGCGAAGTATCCGGAATTAAAATTGATAATGACTTCGCTCTAGACAGATCTGTGGTTAGTCATGGCAAATGCGAACAATTTTAGTTCGCTAAGTTTAGCTTAACAATAACGACATGAGGAAATGAGTTTTTTGGAACATATTATGGGTTTTGTTCTTCTGCTCTCAGTAAAATAAAACAACGACTGTGAAAGCCAATGAGATGTAGATTTCACAGACGTATAAAAAGCCGCAATTGCTTTAAAAATCTCTGATCATAAACAATTATATCTCTTTCCGACGACGCAGATACGAAACATATTAAATATTGTTTTTACACTCATTTTATTATTTTGTAGGGTTTTCAAGTTGCGTTAAATCCACGATTAAATTGATGTAGGCGGATTGCCTATTAAACAACCACCGTAAACTGCAATCAACTGATCAAATTTGGTCTAGGAAATAATATTTGTTAGATCCTAAATATTTAATGAGTTTCGTGACTAGCTTTTTTTAGAAGAAGATTTCAAACTGACAAGTTTTCAGGATTCAAAAAGTTGAAATTGAAGAAATACATTCAGTGAAATTAATTGATGATTCTTGAGAAACCTATTTAAACGCACTCGATCATCGTCATGTCATTGGCTATTCAAGACTTAAAATTGGACTAGTTACTTATCTCTCAAACAATTATTAATTGTCTATATGTTCTGGGCTTCCGAGCTTGTTCAATTGCGTTCTTTGGCGTCGTGTGGCTATCGTTGGTTTTGTACAAAAGAATTTGCATTTTAAGTTCAGTTTGTGCACGCATATGTTCAATCATCTGCGAGGCGACCTTCATTTTCCGTTGCCTAACTGAGTTCCTAATCCCAATTGGATTCAGAAAAATATTGGTAAGTGAAACTGAGAATAAAGCATTTTTTGATTCCAATTAGCTCGGATGCATATATTTTTGTATCCCCATTTGGAAAACTATTGTTTGGGATCTTCAGCTTGAAGGAAATCTTCTTCGGCCCTTCTTAATACTGAACGAAAACTGAGCAATTTCTTGAACGAAAACAAAACATTGCAAATCACTAAATTTTGGAAATATCAAGGGGTTTTTAAGTTGAATAATAATATCTTTCTATGGGATTTTTAGTCTTCAGTGGCTCAACTTGTGTTTTATCTTTTTCGGTTTCTATGTTAATATGCAGTGATCGCGTTTTATTTGTTGCCCTCGAACATACGAAACAAACTTAGCCTTTGTATAGAACGTCCTGAAGACCAGTCAGTTAGTTAATAAACACGATTATATCCCTACCAGTTTATAAATTCGAATATCGAATGTTTTACTGGTCGTGATATTTACCAGTATATACCGATATGTTTAATTCATGTTCATTGATAACTTTGCTTGTAGTCAGGGCAGAATTAGTTTTAATCCAAGATCTAGAATACCCCACGGTTTTTAAATTAACTGAATGTCTGAATATCTCTCTGTTAGCTTTCAACAAGGATTCATTGATTTCAAAAACCCGCTAGGCATAGCACTATTACGAATACTGTATTTCTGTACCAACATTGTCCATAGCAAATTACTTTTCAAAAAGCTTTCAGCGTCAGAGCAGAAACAAAAAACAGAAAAACAGAAACTGGAACTTTAATAATTATTCAACAAAAGGTGGATTGAATTAGCATTGCCTCTTTACACATGCAGATGGTCAGATTTCAACACTGTTTGGCAACCAAATGTATGTCTGAAACCTTAGGTTTCTATTTAAAACGTTTATTATGTATTTTTAATTCGCATCTCGCAATTACCAAGAACTTAATTCAGTTATTTATTGGTGTCAGACTCAGTATCAACTTTGTATAGGTAATCATACGGTTTCGAGTTCAATTTGGGATTAATTTGCACGAGAAGCGGCTCGTGCAATTTGAGCTTTTTGAAAAACTCACAAGTGCAAATTAATCCCAAATTGAACGAGAAAACCGTATGATTACTTATTAATAATTATACATGAAAAATTTGCAGCCATTTTTTTGGAAATTTTTTTTTGCCAAAAATTTTTTTTTGGATTTTTTTTTTGTTTGCAAAAAAATTCTTTTGGCAATTTTTTTTTGTAAAACATTTTTGCATCTTTTTTTTTTTGGATTTGTAATTTGCACTGGTGTTACACTTTTTGCACTGTTGTTGCACTTTTTGCACCGGTGTTACACTTTTTGCACTGGTGTTACACTTGAACTGCACTGCTCTTAGCCAATCAGAATTGAATAAATTTTTTCATGTATATTATTAGTAACGAAAGCCCTAGCTCACCATTCTTCACCAAACCCAGAATTAATTGCGACTTTTCTTGGTATATAGGACTGTTTTCAGTCTAGTCATATTTTTACTATCAGGTTTGTATATACGATATTCACGCCAGAAAGAGACAAATGACTTTCATCATAAAAGGAAATCTTCGGTAGTTCCATTTAAAATAATAAATGGCTTTTAGAGTGACAGCATAAATAGTATCGCAAACAGGTGAAAAGGGTAACGAAAATTGTCAAGTACGGGATCTGACCAAAAACAACGCAATAAGCCATTTCCGAGTTACGTTACGCCTCATTGTCAAAGCGAGGCTAGGTGCACAACCTTTCATATGAAAATGAGTTTTCATTCACATGCAAATGAAAACTCATTTTCATATGAAAGGTTTCGCACCTAGCCTCGCTTTGATAGAGAGGCTAAAGGCAACTCGGAAATGGCCTATTACTCTGGTCAATCACAACGGATACAGAAAATCAAATGAATCAATCAGGTCAAAGCTTCACGCAAATACTTGTAACCAGCGGCAAACGCGGGAAAATGTTTGCAAGCAAATCATGATAAGCTTTGGTTTTGCTTGCGATTGGCTGATAAAGTGGTACGTGCTTTTTTTTAGCCAATCACAAGGCGCGTAGCAATGCAAAACTAAAACTTACTCTAATTTATTTTGACCAAGAACCGTTAAATTATCTTGACTTATTAGCAAATTATCAGTAATAACAGTCAATGGCAATCAATAGTGTGAATAAACTTGGGACCGAAAGCGTATATTTAGCAATTGATTGATTTTTTTTCTTGATTTTTTTACAGGAAGAACAATAGCAATGTTACCAAAGAGTGAAGCTATCGTCTGGACCGTTCTCTTCACAACCGAGGCTGTTGCGATAGTTGCTGGAAATCTCTTCTCTATTCTAAAATTCGCTGAAACTGGTCAGCTCCACAGACGCAGTTCGTATCTATTGATAAACCTGGCAGCAGCGGACATTCTCGTGGGCGCATGCGCTATTCCAATGTTGGTATACTTTATTGGTGGACAAGGTCAACTATGGCCCGCACACTTTGGACCAGCGGCAGAAGCCTACGTGGCAATTGACGTTATTGCCGGACTTGGGTCGATATTATCTCTTACTTTGGTGTCCTTGGAAAGATTATCTGCTACCATGTGGCCTCTACGCCACAGGGTCCTGAAAACACGTGCCTACATACTGGGAATCGCGTTTATATGGTGTATAGCTTCCGTGACCACAACAGCTGGAATCATAATGCGTCACTTCTCACCTTCAACAAAAATCCTATTTCATAGTTCTGTGGTTATTCTCTCCGTGTGTTGCGTTACAATTTTTGTCACGAATGTAGTCATCTGGTTTCACGTGAGTAAGAGAAAGTTGTTATCCCACTATCGTAACGCTGCTTATCAAGAACGACGACTTACAATTACATTGATGATCGTGACGCTGATTTCTTTATCCGCGTGGCTTCCTTTCATGATTTTAAACGTCGTGAACAACTTTCATCCGGTTTCCCTGAGTTCAACCCTCATTTACTCCACCAAGCTTCTCCACTATGGAAACTCGTGCGCAAATGTTTTTGTGTACTCCGCGAGGATTAGAGAATTTAGAAAGGCATTGGAGAAGATA
The DNA here is from genome assembly GCA_024195265.1 of Dendrophyllia cribrosa. NCBI lineage: Eukaryota > Metazoa > Cnidaria > Anthozoa > Scleractinia > Dendrophylliidae > Dendrophyllia > Dendrophyllia cribrosa. The sequence goes on along the minus strand of JAJLRJ010000002.1, from coordinate 16,003,313 downwards.
TTTTGCTGTCATGTGTCTGCTGCCAACCAGGCTGCTGTCCTGCTTCAAGCTCGAATAGCTCGTTTATCGAGAGATACCACAACATTAGAAATGGTGAATTTGACGTCGAAGTTGCTGTAGAACAGTAAAAGAACGAACGCCAGTGTTTACGCATTGTTGTATGATGGCTCCCACTAGCGACGGAAGCGACGGAAGCGGAATCAGAAGCGGAATCGGAAATGCACGAAAGTTACGATCTATAGTGGAAATCAAAACGGCCGTAAGCGGATAGTATAAGCGACGGAAGCAGAAGCAGAATCAGAGGAAAAAGGAAACCTTCTAATCCTTCCGATTTCGATTCCGTCGAGCTTCCGATTCCGATTGCGACTTCGTTTTTTAATTTACCCTAGAACGTAAGGCTCCTTACGCTTCCGACTCCGACTCCGACTCCGACTCCAACTCCGCTTCCGATTACGTCGCTAGTGGGAACCAGCATTAGAGGATCAAGGTCATGGGCATTTTGACGTTTTGGAATCAAAACTGCCCCAAATTAAAACTAAGTAACTTTGTTATACACAAAATGCTTATAGAACACTAAGAGAAAGTGAATTTTAGAAGAGTGATAAATCATCATCAGAGTTTTAGCGAGTTTTCCAAGACACAAAAGAAGAACTTGAAAAAATTGGCCCAATTTTTACAATTTGTAATCCATTAACATCCTTAAATGTAATTCAGGCCCGGTTCAAACGTCGAACTTCACATGTGCCGAATCTAATGTAAATGAACAAAATCTATTGTTCTTGCTCATTTGCATTGGATTCGACAAGTTTGAACCGGGCCTTAGACTCACTATTGACTGCTAGAGGAAATGGCTTTTTAAAACGTTGATTTTCGCCACTTTAACAACAAGCGGTATGATAATCATATGTTTGATTTCTATCTTTATTATGTGCTATTTGTTGTTTCTTGGTCATAAACTGTCTTCAGATATCAATCGTCTTATCAGCTATATAGCTAATACGTTTAAAATAAAAGGAAGAAAAGGGGATGGCATAAAAAAAAAACTTTTCCTTTGCGGAGTTGCTTCATAAAAGCGGTCGAAATCTAAGAACTTGTTTATTGAACCAAGCAAAATGAACTTCTCATAGTATATATCTGGGGCAATTAAGACCTTTTCAACAGAGAGTTCTCTGAAATGATTTAAAAGCCCTTTTAAGCAAAATGTTGCATTATGGGTATTGTGGACAAACATCGTGAGTTAAATTTAAAAGCTTCAGTGTGAATTTAGGGTTATAAATCGTTCGTCTGTTTTGGTTTCAAAACTTCTTTTTAGAGTCAAACTTAATAAGAAACGTGATCAAAGTTGAAGAATTTTGGATTTAGGGGCTTCAAGCTGCAAATAATTTTTCTCTTCATCATACGATTGTCTGTAATTTTACGGTGATCGTTTACATGTAATTTTTGAGGCGGTGTATGGCAAGCTTCCTGGAATGTCTGGTGTCTTCATATTTCTTCCAGTACATCTTGAATTTCCTAGCAAAGAAAGTTTCGAAAACGAAAAGCAGTTGTTGTGAATCAAGCTTACAAAACAACTTCGTCACCAGTACCTTCTCCGCTAACAAAATGGCAGGCCAGACTGAATTTGGTTAGCATTAGATTCCATCCACCAAAACCACCTCGGACACCTTATTGAGAATTATATAACGGATTAACTGGTTAGCTTTCAGTTAAGGTTAGGGTTAGCAGCTCGTATAGTTAAATTGAGGCTAGAATAATCTGAGAAGCTAGGTGGTACTCTGGTAGTGTATTCCCACCATATGTTTGTCCGCAACACCCACAATGCAACATTTTGCTTGAAAGAACTTGTTGTGATGAACAAGGGAAAGAACACACAAGTTATAAAAAGAAACGGCACGCAACGAGCAATTTTCGTATAATTTATCAGCTAGGTTTTAATGCTCTTCTTTTAAATAACTATGAAGAGAAAAAGGCGCATAGGACGAAAAACAAAAATTGCAGAGAGATTTCAATGATGTCTTCTTGCACTTGCAGTAACTTTTTGGATAATTACATGGATCAGTTATTCACCGAAGTAGATGTAAACTGAGTGCCGGTGGCGAGGTAAATATCTGCCACTCACGGCTTCACCGCCGCTGAGGTGAAAAATTGTTTTCGTATATACCAAACCAGTAGTCGGGTCGCTTAGCGCAAAAAATGGCTCGATCTATACAGAGTGGACAAAAGCACTAAACTTGGTATAAAGGTAGTCTAGGGCATGGTAATCAATATTGGAGGCGGTGCCCAGATGTACCTCTTCACAGTGACGGATAGCAGAGCATTAAAGTTTTTAAAATCATCGGTGATGGGTTCCCTGTGGTGGGAACTAAGAAAAACCTTTTTCTCTGGCTTCTATTCCATAAAATCAATAGAAAATCTTTAAGGGTAGATAAAACTAAGTGTTCTTTGTTGAATTCCTGAAAAGAAAACTGAAATTCAATAAAATAAAGCGAAATAAAAAATAAGAAAGTTAAAGTCTTGTACCCAGTCTCCAAGCGGTCATCCAACATGGCGCCGATCAGTCATTCGCTACATGCAATGTAAGTACAAAAGAAAATTGTTGATTTTGAACACAATATTATCAAATTTGGATTTTTCTGAGTTAAAACATAGCCTTAAAGAGTTAACAGTTCGATATGTGCTGTTGTAAAGCTCTTTTTTGGCTCAATTTGCAGCGAATAACGATTGTTTCCTTCGTTTATTTTCAGAGGTGTTCTAAATACGATTCTAGGCTAAAATGAATTTGAATTGGGAATCGTGCATTATTTGCCAGCAGCAGACAAAAGAAAGTTTAAGATGTCCGCAAAATTCCCCTTCAACATTCGACCCAAATGTCTATACGACCTTCTTGAACAACATAGTGGCATTCAAAGATTTGGATTGCCTGCCGGTCGAAATTCAGTTCGATATCGACAATGTCTCATCACGTACTCTAGAAGAAAATAACGCAAAATGGCACCAGACTTGCCGTCTTAAGTTTAGCACCTCAAAGCTCAAAAGAGCAGAAGAGAGAGCAAATAAACGGGAAAATGCAGAGAAAACAGAGCCAGTGCTACCTACTCCTGAAGTTAACAAAAGAACCCGACGATCTCCTGACGATGAAAAGTGTATCATCTGTGATAAGCCCGGAGGAGTGTTGCATAGGTTTTCGACACACGAAGCCGACAGGAATATAAGACGAATTGCCACCAAGTTGCATGAATTTGATCTGACTGCCAGAATGGCTGCTGGTGACTTGGTCGCAATCGATGCGTTGTACCATATGAAATGTCTGACAGAGCTGAGGAACAAGGGGCGGTCAGAAGAGAGAAAAGAGTAAAGTAGAGGTGTGTGGGAAGCGGAAGAGGACGAGAGAATAAATGAGACGAGAGCATTTGTAGAGCTAAAAGAGTATATCACAGACGCGGTAGAAAACAGCACCTATTTCTTCGTCTTGTCCGAACTTCACAGCCTGTTTGAACGTCGCCTGAAAGAGTTAGGTATACAGAAGTCAATTAACCGATTTAGGTTGAAAAATCGATTACTCGAGGAATTTCCCGAGGCCCAGGAACAGAACGATGGAAAGAACACAATCATTGCATTTCATGCCGGTCTTAAAGGCATATTAAAAGATGTATTAAAGGAAAGAGACTTTTCTGATGATACTTTAGCTTTAGCGAAAGCAGCAAAGATCGTCCGTCAAGACATGTTCTCGCACACAGGATTTTCTTTCTCCGGTGCATTCACACCCGAATGTCAAGAAAAATCAGTCCCCGCCAGTCTCAAGACCTTGATTTCTATGATTCTGACTGGTGTAAATCTCAAAGAGCAAGGACCCGAGTCACAGCCTTGTTTAACTATATGTCAGACGATTTTGTTTAACTCTAAGAAACGATCATACAGTTTCGAGCGACACGCCCTAGCACGTGAGCCGCCATTACCGCTTTACATTGGTTTCAGCCTCCATTCCTTAACGAGATGCAAAACACTGATTTCCAAACTCAATCAGCTGGGTCTCTCCATCTCGTATGACAGAGTTATGGAAATTCAGGAATGGCTAGCCACAGCTACGTCCCAGCGTTTCGAGTCTGACGGATGTGTTGCTCCTCCCTGTCTTAAAAAAGGCATCTTCTCTGTGGGTGCACTCGATAACATTGATCACAACACAAGTTCTACAACTGCTACATCCTCGTTCCATGGTACTGGAATCAGCATTTTCCAGTTTGCGACTGAAAACAATCCTGGCGAGAGTCGACCGCCGATAACCATTCCCCCTCCTGCTGGATCTGCTTCACATTGTCCTCCAGAAAGTTATGCTGTTGTCCCTCCTACAGAGCTTAATACGACAACCACGACAGTGCCAGCGCCCAGCTAAGCGAAGGAAGCAACACGTCACTAAAAGATGGTATCGCCAAAGAAAAGAAATGGATGGAACATTCCTCGGAACTGATCGACAAAGAAAATCTGAACTCAGAAGATAAAATCAGCTGGTCGGCATTTCACTCAGCTGATCAGCCAATCACAAGAGATCCACCTGCGATATCCGCCCTTCTACCCCTCTTTTACGAGAAGGCCGCGACTGCTGCAATGATCAAGCACGGGATGGATGTGCTGAAGAAGGCAATTAACTATCTCAACCCCACTCAGATTCCTGTAATAGCCCTCGACCAACCCTTGTTTGTCCTAGCTAAGATGATCCAATGGAAATGGCCAGAGACCCATGGGGAAGACAAGTACGTCGTTATGTTTGGGGGATTACATTTAGAGATGGGCCTGTGGAATACGTTAGGGGATTTTCTGGAATCATCTGGCTGGACTGCAGCATTATTTTAGTGGAGGCCGAGATTGCGTCGTCTGGCGTCGCAGATTCATTTCTGAAGGCATCACACCTTACTCGAACAAGGTTAGTAGGATTGGCTTTTTCATTGTTGTTGCGGTTGTTTTTAACAGTTCTCACTGAGGATTATATTAATTTTTCAAAGTAGAATTCGGCGACTTTTTCTTAATGATGACGTTTGCACAATACTTCTGAATACGCAGTGCAGATACGCAATATTATAGGATTGTTCAAAGCTTTAGGAGGTAGATTCCGCTACGAAAATAGCACGAAAAAATGGCGATATGCTGTTTTCGGCGGAATCTACCTCCTGAAGCTTTGAATTGTCTTGAATCGTATGATATCTCGTCCTCCTAATCGACACAAAAGAGATATCATACGATTCTAATCTAAACTAAAATACATCCATAGGCATGCACATCAAGTGACCCTATTGGCCCTGCACCAGCTAAAGCAGGAAGCGTATAAGCGTGCTGTAGACGGCGCTGACAGTCAGCTTTCCATGGATGCATGGGAGACTCAACTGCGCAACAGAAATCCGACCTTCCTGTTCTGGGATGTGGTACTAACGTATGAGACCCTCATCCTGATATTCGTCCGTGCACACAGAGAGAAGAACTTCCCCCTCTTCGTGGAGGTATTGGAAGAACTTATCCCACTCTTCTTCACCCTCGATCACATGAATTATGCGCGCTGGGTTCCGATCCACCTGGGGGACATGAAGTCTGTTCCTGAAGCAGTCAAGAGAGTTTGTGATCGAGAAACACTGGGTGCTGTCCAAGACGAATAAAACGTTTTCATCAATTCCAATAGACCAAGCACACGAACAAGAAAACAAGAGTGTCAAGTCCGTGGGTGGTGCTATTGGACTAACGGAGAATCCGGTTGCATTCAGGTATGAACGTGTATTAGTTTTTGTCTTGTTTCAACGATAACAAAAAATATGCTGTAAACATGCTGGCGGGGGCAATATTTTGTAACCTGTAAAACAATTGTTAAAGCTTTCGATCCTTTGTCTTAAGTTTAATATCACCTATTGATTGATCAACAGGAGATGGATGCTCTATGGTCCCGAAGCAGCCCGGATCATTGCTCGGTTTAATAGCGAGTACATGTACTTGGCAGACGATGATCCGGACGATGCGCCCAAGAACTCGCCAAACCATGAAACAGGAAAGGCATCTCAGCGTCTTTTTCATCGCCAGGTGCGCAACCTTGTCGACGTGATACGTAGCATGGGCAACCCTGTTATGGACGACTTTCCTGAGCTAGTAGTGTTGGATAGCAGAGACTGCATGGATGTCTCGGTTGCTGAAACGGTGCGGTCTTTTCAAGATCTCGGTAAACGGCAGTACGAGGAGTATCGGAAGCAAGTAGTCATTAACCGAACAAAGTCGATTAACGATCCAATCAAGAAAAACAACTTAGCTCTTTTCAAGAAGCCGCATCAGAAGTCCACGTCCAAGCAGCAAAAGACAATCTCCGTCTTACAGAACAATGTTGCCCTCTTCTCACAGCTATATATCGCGATGCAGAACAGAGAGAGTGACCTAGCGGAGTTCTTCTCGCACGAAGTGCAGTCTTTCCCCCCGTCTTTGTCCGAGTTTGGCAAGTTGCGTCTTCCAATAGCGAAGTCAGATCTTCTACAATGTTTCCCAGACGTTCAACAGCCTGAACCACCCAGACATGTCGGCTGCAGAATCCTCGATGGCGCTGTGATAGTCCACTGTCTTCCCACCACAGGTGCTGTCACGTTTGACGAGTACGCAGACAAGGTTTTCATACCGCATCTACTGAGTCAGCTGCAGTATACCAAGCGAATAGATGTCGTTTGGGATGCCTACGTGCCTGGCAGTTTGAAAGAGTCTACGAGGGAAAAACGAGGGACGGGAAATCGGAGAAAGGTATCTGGGCAGGCAAAAGTACCTTTGCAATGGATGTAGTTCCTCAGGGATGCCGCAAACAAGAAAGAGTTGTTCCAATTTTTGACATCTAAAGTAGCCAACTTCAAGTTTCCCGCCGACAAAAGTATCTACATAACATCAGGTAATCAATGCTTAGCGAAATAAAAACTTCCCTTGTCGAGGAAGTAAAACTTCCACGCAAATGTATGGCGGTTGTTTCGAACTGGCCTCAGTGCAGATGTCAGGTACAACTGATTCCCGCACCAGTGCAGCATCTCTTTTCTGAATACAGTAATACTTAAACATGTTTTACTCTTTATGTTGGCAGGACAAGCCGTGGTTTCAGGAGGGACAGGGCAGCCTATGGTCAGCTGCAACCACGGGGAAGCAGACACGAGAATGATCGTTCATCTCTTCCACGCTTTGCTGACTATTGACAAAGCACTGGTTCGCACAGTTGACACAGACGTAATGGCGATACTAGTTTGAAAGATGGCCGACTTCCTAGCGGTCAACCCAGAAGCCGAGGTCTGGGTTGCGTTCGGGATGGGCAGGAACTTTCGTTTTCTCTGCGTCAATGCAATCTCTGCGTCCCTAGGTGTCTCCAAATCCCATTCCCTCCCTGTATTCCACGCTTTAACCGGGTGCGATACGACGTCGGGATTCTACGGAAAAGCAACGCGGACAGCATGGGACGCCTGGACGCTGTGCAGCAATAGAGTGACGCCTACTCTTGAGTTCCTCGCGACCAACCCCTTCCAGCAACTCACAGAAAATTCCATCCACTTCCGCACTCTAGAGCGTTTCATCATCGTGATGTATGACAAGACCAGTCCCCGCACCAATATAAACGATGCAAGGATGGATCTTTTCTGTCGGCGTACTAGCGGATCAATCGATAATCTTCCGCCGACAAAGGTATCTAATCTAATCATATCAATTCGATTTATTTTTATACTAACAGAAATGTAACGTTTGGATATTTACTTCCTTTAGAATGCCCTGTTGCACCATGTTAGAAGAGCCATTTTACAGGCAGGCATCTGGACCACTAGTGACTCATCTGTCCAGGAGATCCCCTCGCCCGGTGACTTTGGTTGGACCAGGAGTGCTGACACATGGACGCCCCTATGGCTTACCGTACCGGAGGTCTCAAAGTCTTGTCAGGAGCTGCTCAAGTGTTCGTGCAAGCAGCAGTGTACTAGGTGTAAATGTGCAAAGGCAAACCTCAGTTGCACTCCGCTTTGCAAATGCACATGCAATCGATCGTAGACAGTAGGGTATGACCTTTAGTGTGTATTTAGTGGATTTAGTGTGGATTTAGTGTGGATACTGTGTTGGTTCGTACGTTTACTGTCTTCCATGCTCCAATGTGGGCAGATTGTCAAGATTAGAAATTACGGACAAAAATCGAGTCGCCTCCAGTAACGAGGTGAAAGATTGGACTGCATGTTTCATAGCAAGCGAAGGTCAAATATGGATAAAAACGAAGAGTATCGTGCAAATATGAAATAAAAGCCTGATTAACATATATGAGTGTTTTTTAATATCTTTTTTTTTATTAACTTTGTTCTTCCCATAAAAAGATACAGAACTCAAAATTTTGAAAAAAATGGACGAGTGGAGCCTGGAGTCGAGTAAGAAGCAAACTTTGCAATTTCACTAGTTAAAGCGTATTTATCTACTCCCTTGAGCCGATCAATGTTCAACTAGTATAAAACAGCTTGTTTCTGCTTACACCACTCGTAAATAGTCACGAGAAAGACGTTTTTAAAATCAAACTACAGGGAGCCCAATTCGTGAAAATTTCAAAATTTAATTCCCCTTTAACTCGAACCCCTGGAGAGATACATCTGGGCACCGCCTCCAATATTGAATGTCATACTTAAAACTACACTCGTGCCAAGTTTGGTGCTTTTGTCCACTCTGTATAGATCAGGGCACTAAGCAACCAGACTACAGTGAAAAGCCATGCCAGCCTAAAATAGTTACTTAATATATCTGACAAATGGGAAAAAAACTCGCGCGCGAAATCAAGAGCATGAACAATGACTGGAGGGGAATAACAAACACTGTTCCGAGTTAAGTAGCCAATCAGAGCCTGCGAAAAATACTATCCGCTGGTTTGGTACATACTAAGGGATGGACCATTTAATTTTTGAGGGGGGTGGGGGGGGGGGGGGGGGGTTGGGCAAATACCAAAAAAAAAAACTGATCCCTGCACAGCAAAAGTAGAGGAAAAAAATCATGCACACTGAGCCAAAGAAAAAAAGTATCGAACAATCCCGAAAAAAATTCTTGCACAAACCTCAAGACGGAAAAAAATCATGCTCAGAAAAATTGCCCCCCCCCCCCCTCCCCCACAAAAATAAAATGGAAATAAGAAACATTAATTATGTAACAGAGCGTGGTGTCAGTAGTGTAGAAAGCTGTGGTGTTTGTGGTGAGAGAATCGATGTCTCGCTCCGTGGGAACTGCCAATAAATGTTTACAGAATTTGATTCATTATGAGAACGATTTAAAGCTCTATATTATCCCTCTGATAACAGCTTTGGACATTGTCAAGTTAATTCGCGAACTGTTAACAGCCTAATGTAGTTTGCTGGCTTAAAGGTAGGGCTATAAATGTCCTTTTTTATTGTTAAACCTTCAATTAGTGCTCGAGAAGTATCAGTCTTGGAATATCACTTGCAATTGTTCTTGCTAATTAAAAATGAGATTTCAACTTATGTCATATACAATTTGCTTTTTGTAAGGCCGGAAATTAAAGAAAACATTGATCAAATGGTTGAAGGACAAAATTAAATCTGAATTGCATTGTAGTGTTAGGTTTTGTATTAGATACATTTTGTACGTTATGAAAATAATTTTTACACTGGCTTTCGTTTCGATATGGCTTCTTAAGGCCCCGACCACACTAATGCGTTTTCGTTTGAAAACGCATACGTTTTGATGTGTTTTCGCCTATCGTCCACACTAAAACGCCCGAAAGCGCTGATGAAAACGGAGACTTTCGAAAACGGTTTCAAAAAAAACTTTTGAAAACACATCGTTTTGAAAACGCTTCGTTTCTAATGTGGACAAGTGAAAACGGAGACTTTTGAAAACGGTGACGTAAAAAGCGTCACATGCCTCTAGTGTGGACAGGTGAAAACGGAGACTTTTGAAAACGATGACGTAAAGAGCGTCACATGCCATCGGTTCCAGTCCAAATCGGAGCATCTATCACCTTTAACACATGCGCAATCCCCGGTCCCAGTCGTTTTCATCGTTTTCGACCGTTTTAGTGTGGACAGGTGAAAACGATGCGAAAACGTTAGTGTGGGCGAAAATATTTTGCTTCGTTTTCTTCGAGATGAAAACGGATTTTTTTTGAAAACGCATTAGTTGTGGTCGGGGCCTAAGTCAGGTATAATCGCACACAACAAAACAACACAACTTATCAATTTTCACAGCTGATGAGGGGATTCTAAACACATTTTGCTCAAAACAGAAAAGAAATGTCAGAGTGCTTTTCATACGGCTGCTCAATTTCTACATTATAAAACATCTTCATGAGAAGAAAACATCTTTTTTTTAATTTTCCTTAAAACTTTGGCCGAGTCACGTGTATAATTTATGCATCTGCTGCAATTAGCCAGAACCGATTCAACACTACATTGGAACAGAAAAAAAGGAATAAGATGAGAAAAACGACAGTGTCGACTTTTTATTCGTGATGTTCAATAAACGAAAAACGGTGTTTTACCAGGTTTTAAAACACGAGGAGAAGTTAGATGATTTCAGTCTTGAGTCGGAAACCAAGAGGCGGCTTTGGCGGGAGGAACATTGTCCTGATTTCGCCCGTTTTATCATTATCAGACTCCCGCCTCGTGTAACTGAGTGCTTTTTGTGAAAAGAGGAAATTAGCAAAGAAAATAAAAACTAGGCTGAACAAAAATGTGCGCCATGTTCTCCGAGGTATTTAGTTTTAGAATCATTAGGAAACGATATATATTGCAAACGCACGATCAGCGATTCAAGCCGATCTCCAAAGAAGCTGGAACGCATGAATCAAACTGTATCCATGGAATAGTTAGCGATATATCGCTTGTGGCTCTTAAAATTGCTAGTATTTTTATTATTGTTATCTCTAAATTGAACAGGTCCAGGTACCGCAACATGTAGTGCAAACAGCATGTTCCGAAATAGGACGACAGGGTACATTTTTCCTGACTCCACCCTTAGTAAAGCTCAAACAAACATTGCTGTCGTGTCATTTGTGCGACAGTTTTGCGCCAACGATATAAATATGTGAAGGGGCTGCCCACTGAGAAGCGGGAAAACCTGCCCATTGAACAGCGGGAAAACCTGCCCATTGAACAGCGGGAAAAACTGCCCATTGAACAGCGGGTTAACCTCCCCTACAATCTTACCAATGGATTAAAAAAGAGAAAGCAATTTAACTGGCGTTCATAGCAGGAATTACGAAAATCCAATATTGATTTGCTTGCTGACTGAGCACAAAAGACAAACAGTCAAAGTTTTTAGACGGTAATTTGACAAAATCGTTCCTTTACTAGAAGGAACAAGCAACACAATTAAAGTAACTGTTGTAGCGAGATATTTGCTATTTTTATGATACGTTTCCAAAGGTACAATTATTAATCTTTATAATTTGAAGAACGAAGTCATTTTTCACATTGATTTCGAACAAGTTAAAATCTTGACCATTATTCAGTATTTCAATACATTGTGTTTGCACTTGGCGAGGTCGATGAATATTTCAATATGGTGATTATTGAGTTGAAAGTGTCGCGCTGAGTTTGGCAATTTTCAAGAGAAAGTTGTTCAGAAATAATTAATAAAGAAAGCTGAAAAACAAAAACCTTTTGTAAATATTGAAACACCTGGCCTTTTTCTTAAGTTGGACAGCGAAAGAAGGACGAAGGTAAGAGAGTTCAAGGAGATAGCCTTTGCAATTGGTGGAAATAATTTGGGGCGTTGTCTTTGTTTCCTATTAAGGAATAATTTGTCTTCGACTAAAAGGTTTATTTTAAAACATGTCAAGAAACGAATTATTCATTACTCTTGTGAAAGTCTCATAAAGTCATTAACAAGTGATTTTCTTTTCACGGGTAATTGCAGTCACTTTGCGGTATAAACACTCGTTTACTCTTTTGTTAGAAGACTTTTTAATTAGGAACTGAAACAAGCAAGGTCGAGATAGTAGAAACTAAACCGTCAAAAGTGATTATTTTAAATAGTGATTTGACGGAAGAAATTTTAGAAATTCGCTTCAGCGAATGCTTTTTTTGTTTATTTTCTCTTCAATGTTTTGTTTCTCAACGCCATTATAACCTTTTTTAACTCATACGCCTTCGCGATAAGGCGTTGCTTTACATGATACTCGATATTATTATATAAATTTTTATACGGAATTTTATTTTATGCCATTGTTTCTGCGATTTGCTTCGTTTTCAAGGTTTATATTCTATGCAATATACAAACGTATCATCTATGAAATACTAACACCGATATTATAAAACTTTTAAAGGTTAATTTTTGCAAAGATGATACAAATTATATCGAATACTCGTTATCGCAATGAGCGATGTCAGGTTTAAAATTCAAAGCATAACAATATTAATATTTATTCATGGACTAAACTGTCAATGTTTGCAAAAGTAAATATGATGTTATTTTCCAAACACCTTTTTGTGTGTCATTGTTGTGTTTTTATTAATTTGGAGAGCAATAAATTCAACGACACGTCAGTGAACAGAAGACAAACCACCTTTTTATCTCGGGGGGTTGGAGGGCGGGGGAAGGGAAATTATTCTCCTTTATAAACTATACTGAGCCCATTGGGTTTGCAATTCTACCTATGACCTATTTGGCAGGAAAAAATTGATTAACTTTCGTCGAAAGAAGGAGAACATTTTAGACATCCAGACGGCACGCCCCATCCAAACTTCCGTAGAGTATACCGAGAAGACGAAATGGCGCGCTTTCATCTTAATGGTCGCACTCAGGAGATCGAATGATAACAGTACATGATTGGAGGTTTGTTCAATCTGGTAGTAAAGTTGTAAAATGTGTAGCACTTATATTTATGAAAGCCTGAACAAGTGCTGGCGACTAAAAAAAATTGTAATTCTGGTGGACCCCTGCAGTGAGATAAAGAAATGCAGAATCAGAAGCAAAATCTGTTTTGAATTCAATCTTTGAAGTCATAACACAACAATGTCAAACCTCCCGTTTCATTATCAATACATTGTGAAGCAAAAAAAAGTGAATTAGAACAAAGAGTTGGCAACTGGGAGGTGTTGTTTTGATGTTAATTCAAATCTCGTAGTTGACATTGGAAGAAATGTGTGGCGGTCAATACGTTAGAATAAAATATTTTGAGTTGATCATATCGCATGGTAAATGTTTATATCAGTATATATTTCCTATCCGGTCTGTCTGGTTTGTGCTAAGTAATTTGCTAACTGAATATCAATCAAAGAAATCATTCAAACTGCAAAATAGCTTTTAGCCTGATACAGATTTATTCATCATGTCATGATGTAGATATTTTGTCGCCTGTGGTATGAAAGTGCAACTACATACATAATTCTGTTTCGCTGAGTTTCTCTTCTTATTAAGCCTCTTATGAAGCGACAGAGAATGTATTATTTGACTAACACGCTCATCGAGATAATTGGCATGGATTAAAGGTAGGAACCAATTTTACTAGAGTTAACAAGTGTATATGGGGGAACAACAAACCGAACTCAGTGGAAGTTGAACGGATGAAAAATTTAACTTCTGAATCAAGTTTCTTGTCAGGTTATTAACCGAAGAAATCAAAACCTTAAAGGTCAGTTTCAGAAGAGAGCATGTGATACAGAATATGAAAGTCTTCTCCACTAAAGGAAAATGGTCTGTTGAAACACCGTAAACTCATGACAACATTTAGACAAATGGTACTTTTTCGACGCTATTAAATTTTAATCATGAATTAGCTGTACGCACCATTTTGACACTTTTGATGGCTTCAAAATGAACTCCCTTCCTTTACGGGTTTTACAAGAATATAGGGCGGGAACCATGGCCATCGCACGTTTCTCCTTTTTTCGTCGTCGTGTTCGGCCGCTAAGGTTAGTTGGCGCGACAAGTTTGTCCTTGTAAATGCGTCAGATAGGGACATCTCGCCCAAACGGGATAACTCAGTTTTTGATGCCAAGTAAGTCAAAATGTGAACTAGAATCTCGAACTAGAATGGTACAGTTAATCGAAAATAGATTTATTTCGCCTACAGAAATTGGAAAGTATTTTGGCGATATTTTTGTTTTTATGTTTTTATGTTAACTGATAACTAAAGCCTGCCGCACACTTGAGGAAAGTGCTGAGCAAAATTCCTCGCGAGGCAGTTAGCTCAGCTGTTTCCGCAAGTGTGCGCTGGATTTTTGGTCAGTTTTTCGCCTCGCGAGGTCGTGAGGCAAATATCTGTCGTGTTTGATATTTTTTACCTCGTGAGACAAATTCCTCATCGTGTGCGGGCGCCACGAGAATCTGGCTGAGCCAAATTAATCGATCAGCCACTAACATTGCATGGCGAGCTCACGTGATTTCAAGTTCGAACAATCAAAACAAAAACAAACTTATCATTGATCATTGATAATTTGCAATTCATAAACATGCACTTAAGTGAGCTCACTAAAAAACTTATTAATAAACAACAAAGATTGATAATATGAAAATGTATTAATCTGCTCAGTAGGTCTGTCATTCTCGTCAGGGGCACAGTGAACAGATCCGGTGGTAAGAGATTAATTCTAACAAAACATTCCTCCCGAAATAATAAAAATGCGCACGAGAGACAGGAAAACTTCGATGAAATTGACGACTGAATTTATATATTATACTATATTATATGATTATATATAATTTATCTCGTCGTCCGCCATCTTGAATGTCGAGCTTGAAATCACGTGAGCTTGCCATGCAATTTTATTGGCTAATCGATTAATTTGGCTCAGCCAGATTCTCGCGGCGCCCGCACACGATGAGGAATTTGTCTCACGAGGCAGAAAATATCAAACACGACAGATATTGGCCTCACGACCTCGCGAGGCGAAAAACTCACAAAAACTCCAGCGCACACTTGAGGAAACAGCTGAGCTAACTGCCTCGCGAGGTATTTTGCTCAGCACTTTCCTCAAGTGTGCGGCAGGCTTTAAGGCCTTCCGAACATATATTCTACCGCAACGATTCGTTGTGTGTTGTTGCTCAATTTTACCTTTAGAAATTCTACTTAGAGAACTACACTCATATCATTATACAAAAGCAGACTAAACACCTCTTAAAAAGAAGATAGAAATCCTGTGGCTGCGTTTACGGGAGTTGTAATAACTATTTTAATGGTAACAAACGGGTTACTTAGGCTGATTGAAACAGAAATTCTTACTACTTGTGAAGTGCTGCACGCGAAGTTTTGCACGAAAAATATTCAATATAATATTTTCATTAAGTTTTCCAGATATCAAACGTCGATAAGTAAGGCATAAAAATAATGACCGAGCACGTAGCGCGAGGTCATTATTTTTATGAAGGCCGAGGAGCGAGGGTATTAGCCGTTTTAATGCACCTTTTCATTGTTTTATAACAAGCAAACCAACGAGTTGCTGTGAAATTTTGCTCATTAGTGACAGTAGGATTGTTCAAGCATTTTAATCATTGTAATGGGAAAAGTCAAACTGAATTTCAATTTTGACGACGGCTTTTACAATGACTCCCTTTGGCGAATTTTTGTTACCGTTACAATCAGTTTAGCATTTGTTAGAATTGATCAACTATGGCCTCGAGATGACTGAAACGCTGTGATGCGCTGCGCCGTTTGTGATATTCTGTACTGGCGAAGTGCTTCAGTCATGTACAACAAGATGCGGATAAGGTTCTCAAGTTACCGCAAAATAGGAAAAAGGTGATCAGGAGGATGCAATCTTGGAAAAATGTGAGCAAGCGAAGAATAATTTAGAACACATTTGAAACGTTTCAATTCTTACATGACAGGGATAAAACGTTCCTTGGCAGTCAGTAGCAGTAATATTTAGGAATTTGACGTTATTTTTTCATTCCGCGTTCAATGTAATGGAAAATATTGAAATTATAGTGTCTAAAGTGAAGGTTTATTTAAAACTATTAACCAAGATGGTTTAAAAACTAAAAAAATAAGTCCTGGGAGATACTGGGCGTATGTTGTTTGTTCAGGGGGATGTGTTGTTCATTTTGTTGTCACGAACATGGAACAGTGTTTGTCAGGGGTGCTGTGGGTACTATCCATGTTGGAATTTTTAAATTGAGAAGATTCCAGAAAATCACTGAAAAAATAATAAAGTTCCTGTTCCACCTCAACGACCACAATAATGACCTGTTGTTCCATTTTAGTGAGCATTTATGTGCATTATTACAAATAATAACCTGTTCAAAACAATGAAAAGGTGCATTAAAACAGGTTAATGACGCAAACTTTCCGCCACTGCACTTATCCCTGCTGCGCTTAAACGATAGTTGCTTAGCGGTATGTTCCGTTTGAGCTGTATTATTATTAATTGTCAGTCCATTTAGCAAACTTGTCAGCCCAGTAACAAAGAAATTAGTGTTTTATGTCAACTATATGATGCTATAGAAAACAATCTTTTATTTTTCTTATTTATCGATCTAAGCATCATATCTTATAAGCACCCGACAAATCGTTTCGGTAGAAAAGCTATTCGGATGTTCTTAGTTATTTTAAAATTTCGTAACAGAGCAGTTTTCAATTGAGTATGAAAAGTAATTACACAATTGCTTTGGTTTTTCATTGCTACGCTTTGTGATTGGCTAAAAAATCTCGCGCCACTTTCTCGACCAATCAGAAGTAAAACCAAAACCAATCGTGACTTGCTCGCACGCGTTTTCCCGCGCTTGGCGCCGCCGACATGTAATTACTTCGAGCTCTGATTGGTTCATTGGATTGTTTACGACTGCTGTCATTGGTCAGAGTAATTACTTTGGAAACTGCTCTAGATTAAATTAAAAACGACAGTTTTCGAAAGTAAAATGCCGCCGCAAACTTTTGCAACATCGGAAAATTTAACGCCTTTTGTTTTCGGAAAGGATAAAAAGTGTTCGGAAAATGTTCGGAAAATGTTCGGAAGATGTTCGGAAGCTGTTCGGCTTTCTTTTGTAAAATGTCGCCTTATTCTTTCGTAATATCGACAAATTTAACGCTTTTTGTTTTCGGAGGGATAAAAAATTGTCGTTTTGGGTACAGTAAAAACCCAGTATAAGAACCAAGATTTTTCCAACTTAGCCTAAATAGGTTCTTATATAGAAATGGTATTTCGTGGGATTTTAGGCTACTTAGGTTCTTAAATAGGTTCTTAATTTGATAGGGGCACTAGCGATCAGCACAGATAACTACCACAGGGCATATGTGATATGGAAAGCCATTGATGCATGACATAGATGCAAGGAAGTTTCAATGTGCTTCAAAAACTGTGACTTCGAAAATGAGAGAGACACATGGAACTGTATTCTTAATACAATTGCATTGTGTAATCCAATATTGGCGCAGACATGATATGGTTTTCATTTTAGTTCATTCTTTGAATCTTACTGACTTAAACCTAGACTAAAATTTTTTTCTCTATTTTCATCTGTGCCTTCATTTTTGTGAAATAAGAACCTATTAAAAATTTCAGGTTTAATAGGTTCTTATGAAAAGGGGGTTTAAAATGAAAATTTTAGCCTAACAGGTTCTTAAATTTTAGGTTCTTATACGTGGGTTTTTACTGTACTGAATAAGGTCAGTAAAGGACCGTTTACACGGGCGATTTTTTGTGCAATTTTTGTCGCACTTGTCGATGCAATTTTTGTCGCGCGCGAGTTGCATCTTCAAATCGTATGTGTAAACGGGCGGCGATTTCAGTGCGATTTGGGCGCGATTTGTCGCGCGATATCGCAGAGGTTTCGAACATGTTCACATGCGATTTTTGATGCGATTTTTGTCGCGCTCTCCAATGCAACTTTTGTCGCAAGCGAAATTAACGGCGATTTCCTGTGCGATTCGGGTGCGACATTTGCTTTGATTTGCTGCGATAAAATCGCCGCCAAGTTGCATCAGGTATCGAACATTCTTTGCGACATCGCGCGACAAATCGCGCCCAAATCGCACTGAAATCGCCGCCCGTTTACACATGTGATTTGAAGATGCAACTTGCGCGCGATAAAAATTGCATCAAAAGGTGCGACAAAAATTGCACAAAAATTATCGCCTGTGTAAGCGGGCCTTTAAACATTCATCGCTGTGTTATTTTGTATATAACCTATTTTGACATGACTGTAAACTGTTTACGGAGCCTTTTTTAGATAATTTAAAATATATTTGTTTATTATCATGAAAAACGGATTAAAAATCTCGTTGTTTTGAATTTTAATATCCGAGGGAATTTAAAGCTGCTGTTACACGTAAAAATTTTCCCTGCAACTTCAATGTCTCTCAAAAAACAAATTGCTGCAAGTTGCACGTACAATGTCACACATTACAATTGTCATGCAACTTGTCTCGCGAAAAAAAAATGCGTTATAGTTGAAAAATTACGCATCTGTTACTAAAGATGAGTGTGGCGAAACAAATTGCAAGAGCCACGTTACACGTATTTTTGTTGTGCAATTTGAAAAAAATTGTTGCAGAAAGAAGAAAACGATTCAACGTTTCGTGCAACTTAAAAAAAAAATCATTTGCATGAAGGGGTGTTACACGGAAAAAGCGTGCGTGCAACTTGCAACAATATTTTTTGCGCGACAAGTTGCACGAAAAATTGTTACGTGTAACAGCAGCTTAATAGATTTAACATTTGAAGCCAAAAGAGTAATTAGAGGATTGATTGCTGGGCTTGTATTATATACACGTGACTTGTTTGTATTGGTTAATTAAGGTGGCTCAGCTGTTATTTCGGGCGCGGCACTCGTCTATGAAAAACTTTGGGAAAACTTACAGCTATTATTTAGCAATAATTTGATAGAATTCGATTTTACTGGGAAAAAAAATATTTTTAGTGATAATGAAATAATTGTTGGGATTATAAGCTGCTCCGCATCTGAGCTCAGGGGTTGTAGCTGACAAGCAATTTTCAGAGTTTTGTTTATGAATATGAAACGACACGTGTGGAATGTTTTCTAAGAATTTTCACCTTTGTAAGGGGGGCGTACGTGATATGCACGCGTGATCAGCGTAGTCAGCGTAGTCTCCGCATTTAAAAACATTGCACCCCATAGAAACTTCTAATAGAGCGTAAATGCTCCCTTCCCTCCTGGGGTAACTAGCGCACATATTTCGTTCGCCCCCACTTATATAAAGGTGCGAATTCTTGGAATAAATTCCGCGCGTGCTCAAAACGCGTGCTCAAAACTCTGAAAATTGCTTGTCAGCTGCGCCTGAGCTCAGACTAATCCCAACAACTATTTCTCCAATTAAAAGCCCTTCTTAGCGAATAACAATCGATGCAAAAAAATTGCAGTACCATGAAATTCATGTGGAAGGAGTTGACACCAAACTGCTGGATAATTTTCGAAAAATGATGGAAAACGCAACATTAGATATTTGAGCAGGTTTTGGAGAATTTTATAGCACTTACAGAACTAATGAATGCTTTTTAACGGTTCGCACGATTTGCAATCGGCTTAGTCTTCAGATTTAGCAAGCATTGGGAAGGCTTCTTCCAGAAATTTGGGTTCGTGGATTGTTTTTGTCAAAGAGCCTCAAATTTTTTAAATTTCAAGATAATTTTAGGGCTTAATTTTGATGACCTTAATATTTCCGCACTTCTGCAAAAACGATTTTGCTGAATCTTGGTAAGGGTAGGTATTAAGTCAATGTGATTCCAGAAATTTAACACAAATATAGCAGCAAAAATTTTCACAGGGTGCGATTTTGTTCAAAACGTGTGGTTCATTTAAGCCCGATTATCACTAAAAATATTTTTTTCCATTTAAACGAATTCTATATCTTATTGCTAAATAATAACTGTAAATTTTCGCAAAGTTTTAGAAGCATCGCTTTAGAGCCGGAAAAGTTTGTCATAGACGAATGCACCTGAAATAACAACGGAGCCACTTTAACTTTGTCTGTCAAACGATGATTGCCGTGGAAACGTCACATGTCACGAAAAAAGACCCGTCTCATCAAAATGACTTTTGAGTCTCTAACATTTTATTTTAGTTCATGGAACCGCCATTGCAATTCCTTGAAACAGTCATCTGAATTCATATTACCTAATCAAAATATATGCTACATTGAGTGTTTACCTAAACTTGTAATGCCCAGCACAAGTTTTACGCGAAAACGTAATTGGAGAACAATTTCTCTTGACAGGAAGTATACAATATTGAGTTCTGTGTTCAATAAGTTGCCGATGTTATTAAAACATAAAAGAAAGAAATGGAGCCAGACATAATTTTGCATTTGATGTCAAGTACATTGTTAGCATAGTTTTTGTAATGTTTAATGTATTTTCTTTCTACATCAGTGATAAATTTATTTCTGTCGGCTTTTAAAGGAAAATCGGTATAATAGAAAAAGGATGTTGTTTAATGCTTCGCGCTTTCATTACAAAAGTTCCGGGAATGGTTGTAACCGTCAGATGAATACCGCCTACATCGAACACAATTATAAAACAAATATTCCAAGTAATTTTTCAAACCACACATGCGACGGCTGTTTTGGCTCTGAAAGAAATGAAAACAAATTCAGGTATTTTGCTGAGTTTCCATCAGCCATAAAAGCGTCGTTTTTCCTTGTTATTATAGCATTCTACAAAGATTCCGCTCTTTCTGAATTGAAACATAATAAATTACATGCAGCCAAATTCATTTGTAATTTTTAATTTCGCTCACACCTCACTCTCCCCAGGCAAAATAGCCTTTATTGAATCATAAAAGGCAGCTTATATATTTCATAGTTGTATTGGAAGTAATTAAATTACCGATTCGAGCGCATAATTGTCAATTCAACTGGAGTGAGATATTGTCTCCGTTACAAAAAGGTAAGAAATTTTCAAGTTTATAAAATTCATTTAATGCTAACATATCAATTTCATATCTGGAAAGAACTCGAGGGCCACAAATCACCGAAACCGACTTCGTTTTTGCGGATGCAGCTTTTTTTTTTATTTCTCAGAAAGTATCATGCGGAAGATCATTCACATTTTGTAATTACTTCGTTAAATATCCGCACTGTCTTTCAAGACGCTTTCAAAGGCGACAAGAAAATTGTGCTAATAATCCATCGCTTTTATGTTGTCCTTTTTTCTCTTGCAGAAGAGAATCTACAAAGTCAAGTTACGAGAAGAATGAATCAATCCAGTAACACTACAACTCCTTCGCCTTTAGCTTGGCAAGTCGCTCTGCTTCCGTGGTTTATCGCATTCGGCGTGGAAGCGCTTGTCATCTTTGCTGGAAATCTGATAACAATTTTCGCGTTTGGCACAAAAAAGTCTACGAAAAAGAGCAAATTTCTACTCCTTATTAACCTCGCAATCGCGGATCTTTTGGTAGGCGCAATTCCACTTCCTCTATATTTAGCATATCTAGGTAAAGAATTGACCTACTGGGAGATCGATTGGGGACAATCTCTGGAGATAGCCCTGTTTGGCGTGGATGTTATGCTCGGATTTGCATCTGTGGCCACATTGACGGTGATATCGTTAGAGCGTGTATATGCCATCGTGGTTCCTGTGGGTTACCGCGGTCTTAAACCGCGAAATTACTGGTTTTCCATCGCTGTCATCTGGTTTGTAGCTGCGTCCACGGCGGCTGTTTGTTTGGTCAGCAATTTCGTGCTTAACTCACTGGAGATCGCCACATATGTTTCCATGTCATTACTAAGCGTGCTCTGTTCTGTTATTAGCGTATCGTATGTTACTATATGGCAGAGAATCAAATCAAAAAGGAGACAAATGCGAAAGAAAACCAATGAGTACGAAAACAAACTGGCGTTGACTTTGTTTATCGTGACGGTCACTTCTCTAGCAGCGTGGATTCCTTTTGTCCTTGTCAACGTTTTATTTGTGTTTTCTTCCATCCAAATGAGCTTCAGCTTTGTCTTCTTTACCAAGGTTCTTCACTATGGTAACTCGTTTATAAATCCCATTGTCTATAGTTTGAGAATGCCGGAGTTTCGCCAGGCGGTTGTCAGGATGTTCAGCTTTCGATCAAGTGAGAGGCGCCGTCTACCAGTTCAACAACTCTCCAATCTTTGCACAGCCACTGAAATGGGTCAAGATGCCTTTCGATCTAATCGAGGTACAAGGCAGGGACGGCACAGCAATGACTCGGATGTCAACTCTAAAAAGACCATGGTAACGTGGAAAAAATCGACGGAAAATCGCGAAGCGTCTGTTCTGCTTGCAGAAGACCACGGAAACTCAATGGTCAGCAGGGATAAATATTAATTGAGGGCTCGACTTATATTTTTTCTTTGTTTATCAAAGTAGTTTTCGATAGCTTATTGAGACTAATATAGATAATGGAAAAACTATTTTTTCCCAAACATGATAATAGTTTTTTTATAGCATTTATGTAGTGTGAAAGGTCACAAACAGAATTTGTCTATTGATTTCGTAATCTTTCCCTTTTTCCTTTCAAAAGATTTTTAGCCATTTTTTTAATTCAGTCAAGTTTACTTAGATTTTACCGTTTACTGCTGAACTCAAAAATTGTTCTTAGACTCCTAGCAACAATCTTTATGGATTTTAATCCAATCGGAGCTCTTTTCAGCCGTTGGTGGTTGAATTATTTCAATTCGTATTTAAGCCTTTTCTGGATCATGTTAAGAATTGCCAGATAGTTTGTGAGTTTTGATAACCGCATCAGCATTGTGCACAGTAACCACACGTTTTGGCGTGTTTTAGCCTTATATAGAGGTTTTCTCTAGAATGTAGTACAACCAAAACCAAAGTAACAACTTTGGCAAATCACAACGGAGGCAGACAATCCAATGAACCAATCAGAACTCGAAGAAAATACATGTAGCCGGTGCCAAGCGCGGGAAAACTTGCGCGAGCATTGGTTTTACTTTTGATTGGTTGACAAAGTGGCGCGAGACTTTTTAGCCAATCAAAAAGCACGGCAATGCAAAACCAAAGCAATCACGAAATTTCTTTCAATACTCAATTGAAAACCGTTTTGTATTACCATATTAATTTAACAATATCACATCACTGCATTACCGCATTATTAAAGAGATTTGATTTGATCGAGGCAAATAACTAAGACAGTAATTGCAAATGATAACTTTGTTTTCAGCCCCTGTGTATTTCAAAATATATAATATTTTCGCTTAGAAGAAAAAGTGTTGCGTGGCAACCCAGAGACAAAGCAATAGAACTCTAAACTAAATAAAGAACCCTCTAATAATTAACATCGCATTCGAACTGAGAAAGTCTTTGCAAACTGGGTACTATCAAACCCGCACCCAGAGTCCACGTTCCTTTGATCAACGATTTCTTCACTGAGAGTACGTCCAGATCAAACTTAGGGCGAGTTTTTTTGGGACATATTATATTCTGGTACTTCTGAAATCAGAATACGCTAACAAAACTATGTTGTTTACATTCTCACAAGCCAAAATTTTGCCAGGTACACATTGTTAAAGTAGTGACTTCTTTCCATATTTTACGAGAAGAATAGGTGCAATAGTTAAAAGGTATTCTGTTTTTGAAATGGCCAGAATATGTCCCAAAAAACGCACCCTTAGACTCCTAGTGTAGCAGGCGCCGGGGCAAATTTCCCATTCGTATATAGTCGCTGCCATTTTAGCGACACTTAAATTTTTTTTCACCAATTTAGTCGAATCCGGAACCCTTTGCATGCTAGCATCCCTTCTTCACCACTAGAACACTGGGCTGATCCGGCAAACCCGAGAAAAATGTAATTGTAAAAGATGCTTTTCTTAATGATACATCTATAACCAGTGACCCTATCCCTAAATCTAACCTAATCGCAAATCAAGCTTTGGTCTAATAATCGCTTTGCCTAGGCCCAATTTTATCTAATAATGATGGCCTTCTTTCGTCCCAATCCAGGCATAAACTAGAGACATCTACAGAGATGCCATTTCTCTCTATGAGAGAAATGGCATCGACCGTTACAAAAGGCTTAGTTACTAATGAATGTTAATGATGGCATCGACCGTTTGCGAAAGGGAAATCAGCAACGCCGGGTTAGTTATGAGACGCAATTTAATTCAAGGACGAGCGTGCGCCGAGGGGTACCGCACCTCTCCTTTACCCGCTTGTTCCTCGCGCTCGCATTCAAAAAATTGCACCTCTTAAATTAACCCGCGTCTGCCACACAGGCCAGATCGATATCGTGGACCACACTAAGAGGTTTCTATGACAACCACCTTAATGTACTTGATCCCAACCCTCTCTCCGCTGTCAGCCTTGTACACTTCCAGGGAAAGCCCCTTGCTGAACATAAGCCGGTTGTTGTACTCAGCGGTCTTCGCATAACCTCCGTCATGCGCAGTGTAGCATGAGCCCCATCGCTCATCCAACTGTAGAGTGAAAACAAACTGACCGGGGTAGTGAGCGTCGCTTGTCTTTGGGGATTGATAGTCAATATGTCGTATGGATGACAGGGAGAGCCCTGGGATTCCCTCCACTCCATAACAAGGCGCATGATCCGGGTAATTTTCTTTATCGCAGGTTTCAAACCCCACGAATCGACTGCCATCTGAAATACCATATCTGATGTCACTGTCAAATGCGTTTCCGATACTAACGTCGTGGACAGCAGTTATTTGCACAGTTAGCCGAGTTGAGTCTTCCAGGACTCCGGCGGCGACAAGTGGAACTTTAAGGAGAACCACATGCATCACTGAGCCCGCGGTAAAAGTCAACTGAGCAGCGGATGCAGTATGCTGGCAGTTGATGTGAGACGCATTCGTCTCAAGCCATAAAGGCGTCATGTGAAATACCTTGACGAGTCCCTGTAAGCGAAAAGTAAATTATTGGCCTCGGTTGTTCAACAAAGTGGATAGCGCTATCTACTGGATCAATCTCTATCAAGTGGATAACGCAATTGGTTTTGTTAACGTTTATCACTGGATAGCGATTTTATCCAGTGGATAGCGTTATCTACTCTTTGAACAACCGGGCCCAGATCTAATAGTTTGAAAAGCGCGTTGAAACTGCTAAGCAGTTACTAGCTATTTTCCAGGCACATAGAATGTAGAGATCTTTGAAAAGGTGTATGCTCAAACGTTTTGACTGCTCGTAAATTAAATTTCGTTCCGTCTCACACTCCTCTTCCTTCGCTCCCAGCAGTCTGGAACAGACTGCACCCCAGCAGTCTGGAAACAGACTGCACAGAAACAAACAAATAGTCATCCTTTCTGTATTTTCGTTTTTGAATGATTTCCTTTGTTATCCCTGTGAGAAACTTAAATAAAACGTATGAGCCTGATAAAAATAGTTTAAATTTTGTCAAATTAAAGTTAAATTTCTCCGTAATAATGCCGATTATCAGCCGATTAAGGATATACGAAATTTAGTTTTATCAACTCATTTGATAAGGTAAATTGGCCACCGTAAAGAGATTAAAATTAAAGCTGAACGATTTTTTTTTTCAGTTTTTCAATCTCTTCACGGTGGCCATGAAAGAACAGGTGGACGTAAGGTGCGATGGCGATTTCAGACATTTTCCGTGATGAACGTTCTTCAATTTGTTTTTAATTCAGTTCATCTATTCCTCAGCGACCAAAGCTCTTTATTATTTCAGTGCAAACAGCCAAACCTAATTAAAAATAACACACAAAGAGCCTATAGTGCCCCTAACCCTAACCCTAAACCCTAACCCCTAACCCCTAACCCCTAACCCTAACCTCCCCCTTAGCCCCTCACCCCCCCCCCCCCCCCCCTCCCCCCCCCCCCCCCATTTTTCCTACAGAGAGAAGGTTTCCTTGGAGTGTCGCCGTAAAACCAAAACCAAAGTAATCACTCTGGCCAATCACAATAGGCGCAGACAATCCAATGCACCAATCAGAACTCGAAGCAAATGTACGTAGCCGGCGCCATGCCCGAAAAAAATACATTTTGATTGGTTGAGAAAGTGGCGCGAGTTTTTCTTTTTTTGCATTGGTCATAGTATATTGTAATGCAACACAAAAGAAAATTTCTAGAATTTCTTTTGCCACAATTGAAA
This sequence comes from Dendrophyllia cribrosa, assembly GCA_024195265.1. Classification (NCBI taxonomy): domain Eukaryota; kingdom Metazoa; phylum Cnidaria; class Anthozoa; order Scleractinia; family Dendrophylliidae; genus Dendrophyllia; species Dendrophyllia cribrosa. Next base: position 15,977,342 of record JAJLRJ010000002.1, on the reverse strand, counting down.
ACCGCCTCAATAGTTAAAGTAATTATTATGGGACCCTTACAAGATAAATTACCTCGCTACCAAAATGTTCTGGTTGATGTACTGGGATACAGAACGAGTCATTAGGAACCAGTTGCGCCTGCAAAGATAGATGAAAGTAAAACCGGATAAGTTTAACCTTATTTTGCCTGGGGAAGGGGGGGGACAAAGTGCCCGCGCTAACTTTCAACATTCATAACTTTTTTAACATGTATTCAAACGCCATCAAACTTTGTGACTTTTCCTAAAATTTATCTGGCAACAATTTTATATGACATTTTATTGATCACGTGACTTGATGTTTCCATGGCAACAAGATTTTGACAGCCATGTTTTTTGAAATTTGCATATTTTTACCTTTGAAGTAAGAAAAACATTGTTTATTGGTATAACTTTTACATTTTTACGTCATTTAATGTTTATTTATTGGTTTCGATTAAATTAGGTCAATTTGGACGATTTTTAAGAGGTTGAAGACATACTACTGTAGTTGAGTCTGGATTACATTATCAGCCATTACTCAACAATCAGTTAATTTTAAAATAGTTTTTTTATTCAGTTATCAGTTTAAAAAGCAATATTTCTCAGCTGGTATTCGTTGAAGCAAAAGAACAGGGTGGTTAAACTCCTTTAGACCCTTCTAGTGGGATATTCACGATATGCCACGAGTAAAAGAGCAATGTCACTTGTTTTTAGTGTCACTTTGAATGGAAACCTAAAAAAGATCATGTTTTGGGAACAATTACTTTATCAGTGCACAGAAACTAGTCTAGCTGTCAGCGTCTGCTTTCTAGTTTTGAGCGCTAGTCATGTCAGATACGGTCTTGTGTGCTGTGTTGCGGTGCTGTATGGAAGAGAACTGCTGTGCCGTAGGGCCATTTGTTTCACATTTCTAGTTTTTGGCTCCGGATGGCCTGGATGGAAATGGATTGCAACTTGTAAATAGAGCAGTTTTCAATTGAGTGTCAAAAGTAATTACACAATTGCTTTGGTTTTGCATTGCTACGCTTTGAGATTACGTCGCTAGTGGGAACCAGCCCTAGAGGATCAAGGTCATGGGCATTTTTTTGACGTTTCGGGATCAAAACTGCCCCAAATTAAAACTAAGTACCTTTGTTATACACGAAATGCTTTTTTACAATGAACTGAATACTACACGCTCTGTCGTTGCCTATGATCTATCAGAGCACAGACGCACGGCTGACGTCATAGAAAAATTGTTTGCTTCAGTTTGTTTTGTCCAACATGGCGCACAGTTTTGAAAATGTTTGCGAGGTTATTCTGAATTGAGCAAGTGAAAGCCTCGAAAAATGTTTAGCAGGAGCTGTTTACGAGCAAGAAAAAGAAGAAACCAAGACGAAAAGTATTCTTGGCGACTTGACGTGGGGGATTAAAACTGAGCATTAATATATACACAAGCGCTGAAAATTCAATTAAAAACTAAATTCTTATTCCAAAAACAGTTGTTAATTCCCATATAAAACATCGACCTTCAAGGCTACTTCCTTTATACCCTCAATAAATTATCAATTTCTTGTAAAACGATCTCTAAACGACTGGCTTTCAACAGAATTAAATGTTTGTTAAGCGTGATAAATAAAATATGGCATTAAACGTTTTAAAATAATAATAATTCGCGTACTTACTGTAATTAGAACTGTAATTTGGAGCAGTACATTTAGGCCAATGACGCTACGAATGAAAGGAGAAGACAGAAACATTATTTGATAGTCTAAAACTGTTTGCAAGGGAAACGAGTGAATTCCTGAAGGACTTGGTTTTGCGATAAGCGGACGTTTCATTGAACAGATGACAAGCTCTGAATTATGCCAGCTTACACATTCATGGGAGAAGTCAGGAGAATTTGGTGAAAGATCAATATGATTCCCTATTATAAGTGGTCACTTTCTTAATTCTCACTTTCTGCATATTTAGATTTGTATCGACATTCTAATGAGAATTGAGATCCTGATCACTAAAGGCAGAAAGGGTTAATCAGATTAATCATGCGGAGTGCGCTTGGTATTTACCGTTCAAATTGGTGTTCAGTTTAAATGTCAACACAGCTGTACATTTTTGAAAGTCGGCAAGCTGCTCGATTCACACGTTGTCTCGAAGGAAGGGAAGTGTTGGGGAGGGACAAGAGAAAGGGAACAATACACTGGACGAAGTAAGCGCCCTTTGTTTTGTTTTTTTTCGCCTTCAGTCATTTCGCTCAGCGGGTTTCCTGTAATAGATATTCCTCTTGATCTCGAACAGGGGTGTGTTACACTTCCTATCAATTTCTATAGGGATTGCAAACGCGCGACTGGTGGTCATGGCTATTCTGATCTCGAAAGCGTGCTCGGTAACCTATCCTTACTTTTTTCATCAAATAAGTAATAGAGCGGTTTCGAGTGTCGTAAGTAATGTTGCGATTGTATTGGCTTTGTATTGCTTCGCTTTGTGATTGGCCCAAAAAATCTCACGCCACTTTTTCAACCAATCAGAAATAAAACCAAAACCAATCGTGACGCGTTTCCCCGCGCTTGGCGCCGGCCCTCATATATTTGCTGTTTGAGTTCTGATTAGTTCGTATTATTGGATTATCTTTGTCTGTTGTTGTGACTGGTGAGAGTAGGATAATAGGCTCCTGGCCAGAGTAATAACTTCGGTTTTGGTTTTACGTCTGACACTCAATTGAAAACTGCTCTATTTAGCATGTACTTAATTTCAGATAGAAACCTTTGAGAGAAAACTGTGTAGTGTTTTCTTTTTTTTTTCGAGCCCCAGAGTTTGCTCGCAGGCTACCACAAGAAATTACACAAGGCTTGTTCAATAAAGGCTTTTATTATTTTTTATGTCTCTTAAGGCCGGCACACACTAGGGGACATGTTGCGGGAACATGAAGCGGGGACAAGCCCCTTCGTGTGCACAGCATAGGCGCATGTTGCAGGGACAGTACGCAAGCTGGTGCACACAAAGCGGATTGAAGTATAAAAATCACGGAAATCACTGAGAGCACCTACTATTGAAGGCTCATGGGATAACCAATGGCGTGTTTTTATTGGTTCATTTCTATTTTGTAGCGGGGACAGTTTGCAAGAGCAGTGCACACAATGCGACATCGAAATGGGGGTCATTTTGTCCCCGCTTCATGACGCACGAATTCAAACCTGCTGAATTTCATGCAACATGTTTCCGGGACAAAATTATGTCCCCGCAACAGAACTTTTTCGCAAAAACGGGGATGTCACACGAGGAAAACTGTCGCTGCAACATGTCCCCGCTTCATGTCCCCGCAACATGTTCCCTAGTGTGTGCCGGCCTTTAGAGTATTTGTAAACAAAATAGAGCGGTTTTCAATTGAGTGTCGTAAAACAAAAAGCAAAGTAATTACTCTGGCCAATCACAACAGACGCAGACAATCCATGCAATGAACCAATCAGAACTGGAAGAAAATACATGTCGCCGGCGCCAGGCGCGGGAAAACCCATGCGAGCAAGTCATGATTGGTTTTGTTTTTACTTCTGATTGGTTCAGTGATAAAGTGGTGCGAGATTTTCTAGCCAATCACAAAGCGTAGTAATGCAAAATCAAAGCAACTGCGAAAATACTTTCGATACTCAATTAAAAAAGCGCTATAACAAATCTATATCAGCCCGCTGCAAACATGAGAAAGACACACAAAGTTATGGAAAAAATAATTTTGTCTATCCACTTCTAATTCCCCGGACGTTTTGTCAAGATTGTAGGCCAGACACCAATATGGGAATCTTTGTTTACCATTTTTGCCTCATTAGCATATGCGCCTCGTTTTCTAACCTACCTACAAAAAAATCAACTCTGAATATTGAAAGAGCATAGCACAATTAGCTTTCTCTGGAAATGTGAACCCGATATACTAGATACATTTCGTGCAATGCTGTTTTAAAAACTAAAAATTTTACAAAGAATGTATGGCTCATTAGCGCTTTTGCCACCCAACAGTTTTGCAGTTTTTAACAGCAGAAATTTCCTTAAATATTGCATGAAAAAAGCTAAAAATTGCATTGATTACTATGTTCAACAAGCTCTTTCAACTTTTGAAGTCAATTCGTATTTAGCACGGCGCCTTCTCTACGTAAATTCGTATGCTAATGAAGCAAAATGTAAACAATGACGTCAGCAAAGATCGCCTTATAAAAAGGTTGTTAGTTATTCATTGAGATTCTTAATAACCCAATATGGTGACACAATGTAACTTGCGCGATGACCAATGCCCACCAATGACCACCAATGCCCACCAATGACCACCAATGACCACCAATGCCCACCATTTAAGTTCTCAGTAGCTCAGTGGTTAGAGCATTATACGGAAGGTCGTAGGTTTGAATCCCATCAGAAACTCAGAAAAATATTTTCGGAGTTTCTTTTTCTCCACACATATCATTTTATTTTCATTGCTGAAAATTTTCCCTGGGTTATTCAATTAAACCGTAGTGACAATATTATCTTCAGTTAATTTCATCCCGACGAATCTCATCTAACTTTAACCGGGCTAACATCTCTCAGTAGTACTAAACACAATGACTGGTCCCGAGCGAAACAGTGAATTTTGTTTCCGAGAATCTCGATGTTTCCCGAGACGAAGTCGAGGGAAACATCGAGATTCGAGGGAAACAAAATTCACTGTTTCCCGAGGGATCAGTCATTAAGTGATTTGTTATATAGCAACACAAAAACACAACACAACACAGTTTAAAATACGCGCCGAGCACTCGGGTTAAACATCGATCGCATCATAATCATGCTACCTTTAGTCACGGTCTGATCACGTGTGCTAGCGGGCAACAATGAAAATGTTGCCCGCTTTCGCAAATGTTGCCCGCGCGATCCTCTCCCGCCGGCAGGAGTCGTGTAATAAATCTCTTATTAACCAAGCTTGCTCGGGACCGTACTGGGAGAATATCGATGTACTTTCTTCTGCGTTGTATAGACCACTTTCATAATGGTTTATTTATTTATTTATTCTTTTGTATGTATGTTAATTAGCCTCACTGGCCTCGGTAACATGTGCAGAATTCAAAAGAATTTTTACTCTAAAATGAGGCCAGTGAGGCTAATTAACATACATATAAAAGAATAAATAAATCGGCCGCCATTATGAAAGTGGTCTATTAGCTATGATAGCTCGAGCCAAGAGAGAATGAATAATATTCTCTTGCTCAAGTCAATTAATGCAGTTCTATCTTTGACCGTTCAGGTAAACGCTATTCAGGAGAACTTGCTTTAGATATACTCAGTAATACTTGTTTATTCAGCAATTCTTGTTTATAATCAATTTTTAGGTTGTCAAGAAGAAATAATTTTCTGTGGTGCTGTTTATTACTTACGCCGCAGTAGAAGGTTTTCTTAACGTTTGAGTCTGTAGATTATTCATCCTGACACTGGCTCGTTCCCAGGCGTCATTCCTTCATCGAGAACGGCGCACATGGTGTTGTGAGACGGATGTAGAGCGTAAGACTGCATACTTCCCACAACACTCCAAGTTCCCTGTCTTCCGGTTCTTCATTGGGGACGAAACTAGCCTATTTCAAGCGTTAAGATTGTAAGGCCGGGGATTAGCTTAAAACCGGCGCGCGAACGAGCGAAAAGAAAGGGGAGACTGGGGAGAAGGGGCGATGTATCTGAACGCCTGGAACTGGCTTCATACTAACGTAACCATTTAAGTATGAGTCAAAGTTTGCTGGTGAACTAAAACCGCGGTGAACTAAAACCGTGGTGGATCTGTTTGTAACCCTTTTTTAAAAACTACTCCAACATCGCATCGACGAGTGAAGTGAAAATCAGTCAACTTACATCTTTATTTCCCCCGCACCGTGAACAATGTTGACGTCCGTCAACTGTAGTAAGCGTTTAAAGTGTTACATCTCTATTTCCCCCTGTACCTCCAAATAATGTTGAAGTTCGTTCAATTTTGAATCAAGATATGAAAAGTTTCTTGAATGTTCTGTCAGAGGTTGTAGCTCTTGAGCGTAGTGTTTAAAGAGGTGTGGTCATGCGCCCGCTTTGTTTATCTGAGTGGGGTGTGCAACCTGAAGAAACCACGTGCTCTCCGTCTCGCGTCTTTTTGCATCGAAACACCATTTCGTACACTGCTGTCTTGTAATGCGGAATACGGAGCCAATATATGAAAGGATTACACATAGAATTGAAGAAATGCAGCAGTTTTACAGGGTTGACTACTCGCATGTCGTCGTTGACCTTAACAACGAGGTTTATAGCGCTCATGACCATAAATGGAAGCCACGCGGTCAGAGAAACGACGGTTACAATAAACGCCGTGACGGTGAAACGGTGGCTGCGACGTTGGCGTCGACGTTTGCTGGAATCGTCAGGAAGATTGTGGTCAAGCGCCTTCATTCTACACAAGATGATGGAGTACGATGTGGCTATTATTAGCAGTAGCACTGACAAGAAAGGCATCCACACGAAAAAGGCAAACATCATTGAGTTGAAAACGTAGAATCCGACTTGGGTGAGGGTGGGCATTAACAATGCAATCAACCACGAGAAGGCGATTAGGCACACGTTCAGTTTGCGCTTGTTACGCTTGTACGTGAAAGGTGATAGTGTGGCTACCAGGCGCTCCACAGCGATACAACCGTGATTTGTCACCGAGGCAAAGGCCAGGACCATATCTACACTACTGTAGCTTATTGACGCCGCATTAGAGACTTCGCTATTCCACAAATTGTACGATTTTCCGAGGAAGAACACCCAACCAGGGATACCAGCTACACCAACTAGCAGATCGGCGAAGGCCAGGTTAGTGAGTAGGGGGGAGGTCTGCTTCTGGACAGGTATCTTACTGCTGAGGAATACAACGATAGTCACCAAGTTAGTGGTTACCGCAATCAGAGCTTCCAAGCTGAAGATGAAGCTCCACACGATACCCTCAATTGATGTCTTGTCTTGTGTAGCGTTTGTTTCCATTGTGCACTAGAATAATAAAACGAAATGGAAATATATAACTGTACCCAGTAAAAACTTTTTAGGAAATTTATTCTTAGTGCGGGACAAGTACAGTGGAACCCGCCGGAGGCCGTGAAATTCCCATATAAAAGTGAGGGGGTGATCGTCGTATTTTTATTTTTTTAGGGGGGGGGGGGGGGGGGGGGAGTTAAATTCTTGGTTTGGTGCAACTAAGGCTATGTCTACACTTTACCGGATAGCTTATCGTGTCGACATAAAAAATACTCCGGCCTGGTGTGAACAGAAACGACCCAGAACTGGATATTTACTTCTTTTTCAGTGGGTTTCAATCCTCGCTCCTAGTTGTTGACTTCCGCTACGGTTCGGTTCGATTGCCTGTTCACACTGCCCCAAAAAGTGGCACGAGAATCTATCCGATATGTGACGATTCACTTTCACGAGCGCCGCGTCGCGGCGGCGCTCCGGAACAAAAATCGTTCCGAAATTAGCGTTTCATGTGTGAACGAAAGGCCTATCCGGTATGGTTTTCGTGCCGGCGCAAGAGCTATCCGGTATAGTGTAGACATAGCCTAAGGGTGTGTGAATCGAAAGTGACCACAGTTAGAGTTATTCTGACGGCCTTTTAAGGTATAAAGCCAGAAAAATATGCTGACAGAAACAACCTTTCAGAAAAAATTGGCACCTCTTAGGGGTAAAAACTGATGACAGTCGTGACACCCACAAAACGGGTTTCTGGTACCTTTTAGGTACATTTCCAACGGTCAGGTCATCCCGGTCAGTTTTATATGAGAGTCCCCCTACGACCATCTCGTTGTTACGGCCAACGTTCTTGGCCCCACCAAAAGGTCAGTCATTTCCTAACGAGAAAATCTCATTAATCCGACCACTCTATTGATGCGGCCACAGACCACCTTATATAAATGGCCAAAACCATGCAACCGCATGGTATAGAAGACCGTTAATTTTCCCTACAATTTGCATATCCTATTCTATTTTTATATTATGCCATCATATTAACCGTTTATTGACTTAGTTTAGCTTTATCCCCATTCGCTGTTTTAAATTCCTAGCCTGTATCATATATCAAATTATAACCGTTTCACAATTTGTTTACCATATCATATATTGTAACGACTTTCCGTATCTCCATTAAATCCCCTGAAGAAGGACAGCTTGACTGTCCGAAATACCGGGAAACCTCATTCTCTAGTTGTATATTTTTTCTTCGCTGTTTTTCCTCATTAAAGTTGTTATTTTCTACCCTGTTAACACGCCACTTGATATGCATGATGGTATACAATTTAACCGCGATCAAACGAGAGAAATTTGCAAAAGTTAAGCAAAGTACTTAAAAGTTAAGGTTGTCATTTTCACTGTTTAAAGTTTAATGTATTGCCAATACACTGTCAATTTACCAAACGTTTTGAAAGTTTACCAAAAAAGTTCTAAGCGTTTAAAAACTGTGAACTGTAGAATTGTCGGCGCCATTTGCCAACATAATTTTGATCAGGGGCAAAGAGTTTTGGTCAGTTTTCAACGTCCAGAAAAAAGCTCATCATTTTGAGAAAAATTAAAAGATAGTAACGTCAACTAATTTTTTTTATACATCCTTGCCCATATTTCCAATAAAAATAAAATCTCACTAAATAAAACGAAAAACGCCTCGGACGTTTGACCGCGGTGGAGTATACAATAGAGCGTTTTCACTTGACGTCATAGCCGCCATATTGGTGTTCCCGTACAAAAGAATTTCAATTAACTTCTTTTGTTAGGAACACCAACATGGCTACCATGGCCTTTGTCATTTGAGTCCCACGGTACTGAAGGTCACGTGAGTGAAAACGCTCTATATGATTGTATCGGATTGAATCTCGTCCCCAGGACCTTCGCTGCTTCCAAAATGGCGTCAAGGCTGGGGCCAAAATACTCAAAAAATACTGAAACATCTTGTCGTGTAAAACAGAATGAAATGTCTTCGTTTTGTGTGAACAACGGTTTCAGATTGCCAGAAAACAAACACCGCTGCCAATTGCTGAAAAGAAAACGCCATTTTATCGCGTGTCACGTGACAAATTACTCCACGATTCGTGGGGTATTTTGACAGCCTTGTCCAGCGGTTTCTACGCTCAAACCACCATTGTGATAGCGGAGAATACCTTGGGGATTTGACCGTTATATTCTCAAAATGTTTTTTTCGGTTTCAAGTTGGCCTGGGTGATCATTTTGTGTTTTTTTTATTTTGCAAAATTAGCCAAAATGTCTTGTTTTGTTTGTATTGTGATCAGTTACCCTTTGTCCTCGCTTTTCAGCCAAGAGAACTTTGACGGCGTTGAATTTTCCCTCGCTGACTCTATTTTCTTCACCAAAGTCGCAGTCTTGTCGTTACAAGCTTACTGCTGTCTTGACAAGCAGTAAGTCAGTCTGACAAGTGTTGAACCAAGCGTTCGCTCTGTTTTTTTGGGTCGGCGAATGAAATAGCTTCCGTCAACTATTCAATGTACATAGAATTGATTTTGAAAATAACTTTCTAGGGGTGATAGGCACTTTAAGTCAAGGTGTCACTTGAAAGCTAAAAAGTCATGCCCCAGTGATTTCTTGAAGCAAAGTGATTTTGAGACTAAGACATAAAATACTCTCATATTAAATTAATCCCACTTTTTACAAAGATTATTCGCGACTGGGAGCAACCCGATAAGACCGAAATCTCTCGACGGATTCAATCGATATACCGATATAATATATATGGACAACTTCATTTAAAATTCACGACTTTCTCCTGTATTAAAATTCAATTGAACCATGTATTAAAAGTTATGTCTTCTAGTAAATAAATCTATGGCATTTAACCACTCTTCGTTACTTTTCTCGTGGTAACAAATATTCGTTTTCGCCCAGAGTTCAGTCTAAATTTCACGGCGACCGCCGCCGCTTATCGATGCCATTCAAGATTCGATTCGAGAAACTGGCGCATGCGCTTTTGTGACAGGGGCTGGTGGATTCGATCTGATTGATTTTTTTTAATATTTCAGCGAAGCAACGATAGTTTATTTTTAAGTCACTGAGCGGTATGAGAACAACAACGAAGTAAAACTAGGAACGAATTTCTTCGTAACTAGTAATGGATGAGTCAATTCCAGCAGTGCCCATCCCCCCCGGACCATTTACACATGTTGCTATCCCGGGGGTGGGGCATGAGTAAATCTAGCTTGGCCCGGGGGACGGGTATTAGCACACCCGTCATTTACCCGGGGGAATTTGACAGCCAATTTGGTGCATGAAATAAGATAATGATATGATTTACAACATTTATTTTTGTCTGTGATACTTTTTTTTAAAATACGAATGACCATTCGACTCTTGATATGCACATACTATACCAGTCGAAATATTGGCCATTAATAAATCTGCCCTTTGCCGTAGTGCCAGCCTTGCATTCAGTTTTGTATTTTCACATTCAAGTGACGCCTGGCACGAGATCTTTCACAAGGAAGATCCGGCAACTACCAGCAAGTTTAATTTCTGCGTCGTGTGGACCTCTGCATTCAAAGGTTTTTCAAATACTATAGTTTTATAAACAACATTAAAACTTGTACTGCATGATTTAATAGATGAAAACGGATCAATATATTTAATAAACCTCATTTTTATTCAACTTACAGTACTCTAGTCTGGTCACTGGCTCTAGCTACAAGAGAAATATTATTTAACTTTAAGCTGTATAAACCCGGGGGTGGGGCATTTACCGTTCTTTTTTGGCCCGACCGCGGGGAATTTGAACGGCTTACTTGTCCCCACCGTCTGGAATTTACCATTTTATTTTTTAAAAATGTAAATGCCCGGGGGTTGGCCGGGCGGGGGGATGGGCACTTCTGGAATTGACATATCCATAAGCTTCCGCTGTACTAAGCGTACTACTGCAGGCGACGAATTTTAATTATGGAGACATGTCATGTAGTTTTATAGTTCTAACTTTTAAGACTGTAAACGAAATCCTATGGTGTGACAATTGAAATGAAACCTCTTTGGCAGTAGTTTTGCATGGTAACCTTTGTTTTTCAATATTTTACAAAATGAAACTGATTCGTTGTTTTTTCTTGAAATTTATTCTTGGCATGGTGAACGTCATTCCTGACATGTAAAAAGGGTTTGTTGTACGGGAAACGATTTCAGAACTTCCCAGAACGAAAAGGGAAGATATAGCAGCCACACAAACTACACTTAAGTGGTCTAGGCGGTTAATATTTGAGTTTTAGCTCTTTTACCTTCAATATGTTAAAAAACTTTGCATCTCTTTACCTTGTAAAATTTTCCGTGCTTGATTCACCTCCCACTTTGCAGACTTGTTGTGGTGCAAGTGAAAAACGAGCACCGTAAAAGCTTGAGCGTCCTGTTGAATGTTAATGAGATTCGGGCATCTTGCAGATCTACCAGCTGGGTCGGAAACAAGTTAAGTTTTGTGTTGGCCATGTTGTGTTTATTTGTGCGGTTTTAAGAAAAGAACTGCACTAAAAACAATGGTCGCTTATCATAATAAAGCATAGTGACAGCTTTATTATTATAGCGGAATGGCTTCTAGCAGCCCCAAGTCCAATGATTAAGGGACATTTAATCAAAACATCTTAAAGCGTAGCGTATTTCACCACTAAAAGCATGCAAATATCACGAGTGAATTTATCGTTTGCTCGTTCTCTGACTGTTAAACGGAAATCCCAGTCCGTGAAAACCTTCCCCCCCCCCCCCCCCCCCCCCCCACTTTTTCATAAGTTTAACTAAAGGGAAAATACAGGACACGGGCAAATGTACAGCTAAGGGGCGCCCAACGAACAATATTTGATAAAATGCATTATTTTACTCAAATAAATTAAAATAATTGATATAAAAGCATTTCCAGGTGTTCTTTTATGTTGCTGAGAAAAATATATCTGTTCCTTTTTCCCAGCATAACACATAGGGAAATTCCCAGCCAGCTGGATAAAAAAAATGTCTGTTTCCGAGCCAGCAATTAAAAAAATGAATAATAATAAACAATAAATAAATAATAATAAGTTACTAAAAGGGCCTTGGACACATATAAAATGGCGAACTATCATGTAAAGCTTTTTCGTTTATTGTTTTGTACGTGTACTGCCGTTTCGAACTTAAACCTGTTCGGGTGTGTCTCTTAGTACTGCTTAAATTTGTTACTACGAAGCTGAACCCTTTTAAGCCCCAAAATGACCAACATCAAACTTCTCCTCACAAAATCCATACATAATCAGTCTTCTTTCGATCTGCTCAAGTTAGCCAGTACAGTTTGTTCTTGCGACTCCTTTCTCAAGTCAACCAGCGCAAAAATGGTAATTTAAAAAATATATACATAATGTTTTGCCAGCCAGCAAGAATTCCGCTGGGGAACAGATAAAGTGAGGAACAGATTCGTTGGGTGTCCCTGAATGTAGCCTACGAATGCAGCCGCCTCTCATCGCTTCTGGCCGCTGGGAGCGTTCGAACGAACGCCCCCAGCAGGCTAGGTATGACCTTTGGATAAACATCGGGAGATTTCGGAACATCCTTGGTAAATTGTCGCGGGAGTCTTCGGAAAATGAATCACAAAGTTTTAAGTAACATTGTAACAATATCCAATTTTTTTTGGTAAATTGTCGGGAATCGTCGGAAGACCTTTAAAGGTACCAAAGCTATAAAGGCATGGGATAAAATAGAAAATAGTTATACAATGCTTTCTCGTGCTATACCATGAGACCTGAAACGGAATGAAATGTCTTCGTTTTGTGTAAACAACGGTTTCAGATTGCCAGAAAAGAAACACCGCTGCCAATTGCTGAAAAGAAAACGCCATTTCATCGCGTGTCACGTGACAAATTACTCCACGATTCGTGGGGTATTTTGACAGCCTTGTCCAGCGGTTTTTACGCTCAAACCACCATTGTGATAGCGGAGAATACCCTGGTGATTTGACCGTTATATTCTCAATTTTTTTTTCTCGCTTATAAAACTATTCGGTTTCAAGTTGGCCTGGGTGATCATTTTGTGTTTTTTTATTTTGCAAAATTAGCCAAAATGTCTTGTATTGTTTGTATTGTGATCAGTTACCCTTTGTCCTCGCTTTTCAGCCAAGAGAACTTTGACGGCGTTGAATTTTCCCTCGCTGACTTTATTTTCTTCGCCAAAGTCGCAGTCTTGTCGTTACAAGCTTACTGCTGTCTTGACAAGCAGTAAGTCAGTCTGACAAGTGTTGAACCAAGCGCTCGCTCTGTTTTTTTTGGGTCGACGAATGAAATAGCTTCCGTCGGTTACCCGAGTTTTAGGCTTCTTTTCCGCATAGGATACAAATTACTTCTCTTGAACTTGGCGAGAGAACAACTTTACAAAAGGTTTTCGTAGCAGTTGAACTCCCGTCCGACGCCATTCGAGTTCGTGATGACCGCGCGCAGCGCGCGTATAATTTGCGTGGTGTCAATCATTTTTTCGCGCCAAAAATTACGCGTGTGATTCAAATTGTTGCAAGTGAAACCGCACGCAAATTTATCGAATAAAACTCGACTAAAAAAGCTAAGGTCGACTTGTGTCTACCAGTAACCCCAAAAAAACTATTCTCGTGCCGAGTTTTTGGACATCTCATTGTTAAAAATATTTTTTTCTTCTGGTTCCCTGAAACGAATTTTCTCTAAGTCGAGGTGTCACTCGAAAGCTAAAAAGTCATGCCCCAGTGATTTCTTGAAGCAAAGTGATTTTGAGATCAAGACATAAAATACTCTAATATTAAATTAATCCCACTTTTTACACAGATTATTCGCGACTGGGAGCAACCCGATAAGACCGAAATCTCTCGACGGATTTCAATCGATATACCGATATAATATACAGCTATTTCAATTAACGTTGTCGGATGAAAGCTCAAAGCCAAGACCGCAAGGTGTTGTGGGTAGTTGTAAATAGCCATTGCATAAGAATCCCATACTACCTTGCGGTATTGGCTTTTCTCCTTTTTCATCCGACAACGTTAATTGAAATAGCTGTATATGAACAACTTCAATTAAAATTCACGGCTTTCTCCTGTATTAAAATTCAATTGAACCATGTATTAAAAGTTATGTCTTCTAGTAAATAAATCTATGGCATTTAACCACTCTTCGTTACTTTTCTCGTAGTATCAAATATTCAGTTTCGCCCAGAGTTCAGTCTAAATTTCACGGCGACCGCCGCCGCTTATCGATGCCATTCAAGATTCGATTCGAGAAACTGGCACATGCGCCTTTTTGACAGGGGCTGGTGGATTCGATCTGATTGAATTTTTTAATATTTCAGCGAAGCGATGATAGTTTATTTTTAATTCACTGAGCGGTATGAGAACAACAACGAATTAAAACTAGGAACGAATTTCTTCGTAACTAGTAATGGATGAGTCAATTCCAGCAGTGCCCATCCTCCCCGGGACATTTACACATGTTGCTATCCCGGGGGTGAGGCATAAGTAAATCTAGCTTGGCCAGAGGGGCGGGTATTAGCATACCTGTCATTTACCCCGGGTAATTTGGCAGCCAATTCAGTGGTGCATGAAATAAGATAATGATATGATTTACAACATTTATTTTTGTCTGTGATACTTTTTTTAAAATACGAATGACCATTCGACGCTTGATATGCAAATACTATAGTTTTATAAACAACATTAAAACTTGTACTGCATGATTTAATAGATGAAAACGGATGAGTATATTTAATAAACCTCATTTTTATTCAACTTACAGTACTCTAGTCTGTTCACTGGCTCTAGCTACAAGAGAAATATTATTTAACTTTGAGCTGTATAAACCCGGGGGTGGGGCATTTACCGTTCTTTTTTGGCCCAACCGCGGGGAATTTGAACGGCTTACTTGTCCCCACCGTGGGGAATTTACCATTTTTAAAAAAAAAAATGCAAATGACCGGGGGTTGGCCCGGGGGGGTGGGGGGATGGGCACTGCTGGAATTGACTCATCCATAAGCTTCCGCTGTACTAAGCGTACTACTGCAGGCGACGAATTTTAAAAGTCAATTATGGAAACATGTCATGTAGTTTTATAGTTCTAACTTTTAAGACTATAAACGAAATCCTATGGTGTGACCATTGAAATGAAACCTCTTCGGCAGTAGTTTTGCATGGTAATCTTTGTTTTTCAATATTTTACAAAATGAATCTGATTCGTTGTTTTTTCTTGAAATTTATTCTTGGCATGGTGAACGTCATTCCTTACATGTGAAAAGGGTTTGTTGTACGGGAAACGATTTCAGAACTTCCCAGAACGAAAAGGGAAGATATAGCAGCCACACAAACTACACTTAAGTGGTCTAGGCGGTTAATATTTGAGTTTTAGCTCTTTTACCTTCAATATGTTAAAAAAAACTTTGCATCTCTTTACCTTGTAAAATTTCCCGTGCTTTATTCACCTCCCACTTTGCAGACTTGTTGTGGTGCAAGTGAAAAACGAGCACCGTAAAAGCTTGATCGAGCGTCCTGTTGAATGTTAATGAGATTCAGGCATCTTGCAGATCTACCAGCTGGGTCGGAAACAAGTTAAGTTTTGTGTTGGCCATGCTGTGTTTATTTGTGCGGTTTTAAGTAAAGAACTGCACTGAAAACAATGGTCGCTTATCATAATAAAGCATAGTAACAGCTTTTTATTATTATAGCGGAATGGCTTCTAGCAGCCCCACAAGTCCAATGATTAAGGGACATTTAATCAAAACATCTTAAAACGTAGCGTATTTCACCACTAAAAGCATGCAAATATCACGAGTGAATATATCGTTTGCTCGTTCTCTGACTGTTAAACGGAAATCCCAGTCCGTGAAAACCTTTCCCCCCCCCACTTTTTCATAAGTTTAACTAAAGGGAAAATACAGGACATGGTAAAATGTACAGCTAAGGGGCGCCCAACGAACAATATTTGATAAAATGCATTATTTTACTCAAATAAATTAAAATAATTGATATAAAAGCATTTCCAGGTGTTCTTTTATGTTTCTGAGAAAAATATATCTGTTCCTTTTTCCCAGCATAACACATAGGGAAATTCCCAGCCAGCTGGATAAAAAAAATGTCTGTTTCCGAGCCAGCAATTAAAAAAATGAATAATAATAAACAATAAATAAATAATAATAAGTTACTAAAAGGGTCTTGGACACATAAATGGCGAACTATCATGTAAAGCTTTTTCGTTTATTGTTTTGTACGTGTACTGCCGTTTCGAACTTAAACCTGTTCGGGTGTGTCTCTTAGTACTGCTTAAATTTGTTACTACGAAGCTGAACCCTTTTAAGCCCCCAAATGACCAACATCAAACTTCTCCTCACAAAATCCATACATAATCAGTCTTCTTTCGATCTGCTCAAGTTAGCCAGTACAGTTTGTTCTTGCGACTCCTTTCTTAAGTCAGCCAGTGCAAAAATGGTAATTAAAAAAATATATACATAATGTTTTGCCAGCCAGCAAGAATTCCGCTGGGGAACAGATAAAGTGAGGAACAGATTCGTTGGGTGTCCCTGAATGTAGCCTACGAATGCAGCCGCCTCTCATCGCTTCTGGCCGCTGGGAGTGTTCGAACGAACGCCCCCAGCAGGCTTGGTATGACCTTCGGATAAACATCGGGAAATTTCGGAACATCCTTGGTAAATTGTCGCGGGAGTCTTCGGAAAATGAATCACAAAGTTTTAAGTAAGTTGTAACAATATCCAATTTTTTTTGGTAAATTGTCGGGAATCGTCGGAAGACCTTTAAAGGTACCAAAGTTATAAAGGCATGGGATAAAATAGAAAATAGTTATACAATGCTTTCTCGTGCTATACCATGAGACCTGATTTTTCCGTAGCGATGCGCACTCTTCTAGATCAGGCTCACGTGCATACAACGACAAATCAGGTTACGAGTCCACCGGATATTTCACAGTAAACCACTCGAAACAATTGAATAAGTAGTATGTAATATGTTTTTTTGGCGTCTTTGGCCTTATTGACCGAGGTTTCGAACTGTGTTGACACAAACCAGGTGCCACAACACAATTCCTTCCCTAATACAATACGATACAATACACTACTTTATTTGACGTGGAAGGTGCACTTAGTTGTAAAGCTAGTTTAATTGCCTTCAATTTTCGCGTATCATGTGAAAGGTTCGCGAAAATTAATTCCGCTGATGGATAGATGGATAACCCGCACGAAAATTAATCGGCCACAGAAATGAAAAGTAAAGCTGTCAACTCGCTTGCTATAACTGCAACTAGCGCTGTCCAGCGGATAAATCGCTATCCAGCGGATAAACCAATTGCGTTATCCACTGCTGGACAGTGATTTATCCGGTAGATAGCGCTATCCACCTTTTGAACAACCAGGGCCTGAACTACATTTTAAAATACTCTGCTTTTGGTCACGTTCACGCTTCTTTTTATATAAGAAAGAACCTTTTTGATAACAACGTCGAGGATGAGATTGCCCGCCAGAATTTTAAGAATGTGCTAAGAACACACCCGGTATGAGATTTCGTTAAGTACGCCTTTATTTTCCATGTCAATGATAAGCTAAGTTTTCAAGTCGATCTTTTACCATTTTATATTAGCAAGCTTGTCTACTGAATAGCACAAAAATGGTTTCTGCTTCGTGGCACTCACGGTTAATGATAATATTGAAATTCAGTTAGACTAAGTGCCGAAAAAAAACTGTGACAAAGACAGTCAGACGTTTAGGGGAGAATCCCTTCATCACAAAAACAGTCAGACGTTTAGGGGATAACCCCTTCATCACAAACACTGATGAAGGGGTTATCCCCGAAACGTCTGACTGTCTTTGTCACAGTTTTTTTTTCGGCACTCAGTCTTAACTGAATTTCAATATTATCATGTCTACTGAATAGGCTACTTTCGCTATATTAAAATTCAACTTAATAGTCAGACTCTAGTCAGGCTTGGAGGATCGACATAACCAAAAGAAATGAATAAACATGCTTTGTTTTTGTCCTCCAGGCCTCGCTAATAAATTAAATTTTAATATATCGCAAATGGCCTATTGGCAAATTTGTAGAACGTCACCAGGCTGCATTTCTTTCTTCGTATTGGGTGCTTACCATTTGTAAGAAAAAAACCGGTTGGGGTGACCGTTACATAACAGTAAGCGATTTTCCAAATTTACCGACCAACCGACGAGATTGCCCTTACCATTTAAATATTCCATTTCCCCATCCTGGTACCCAGACCGTTAACTCGATTAAGTGATTGAAATTTTTCTAAATTCAAATGGTAAGGTAATTTCCAACGTTCCATTCCGAAACAGAAAAGAAAATGGTCAAATGGAACAGAATTTTCCGACAGTTCGTACCAACCGGGATGAAAGGACTACCTCAAAACGTAGTCCACAATTTCCAACCGAAATTCCCGAAAAATTACTGTTCCATTTGCTTTCCAACCGAAATTACCGGGATTTTTGGTTAAATGGTAAGCACCCAAGAACTATGGTTTACTGAAATACTGTACCATTATTTATCCTAAGAACGTGCTTAGAACGTCCGGTACCAGCTCAGCCTGCCTCAGCCCAAAAATTATCGTTCTTATATAAACAAGTATTGTATTCTTTTGTTACAATTCTTATCTTAACTTCCTCAACAGCTGAATACAACTCTTATTTAAAATCAGTAAACATCAAGATTTGTGAAAACAATAACCTTCAGTTTTGATAACTAGAAAGACAAACATTTTGTAATGGCATAAACCGAAGTACACAACGATGTATAAAAACAATTTAATATTTTTTCACTTAGTTTGTAGACTTCTTTAAATCATCCAAAAGTTGGCGGCTTAATTTTCTTGGGTAAAATTTTCGCAATGTACAAAAAAAAACCATTAAAAATAAATTCAGAGAAGCGGGAATATTGGAAGTCAATGACATAATCCTTCCTGGCGGCGCTTTCTTTGAACTCCGCGTAGGGAAAGTGGTTGGGCGACGCTCAGCTGCACTGCCAAAATATTTAAACTGAATGCTATATCTCCAATGCAATGTGATGTATTGATGTCGGTCAAGGCGCAATAGCACATAAAGGGCTGGTAGTCGTTGCTTTAACTTTGTTGAGATTTAACTCGCTTGGATGGTCGGTTCTTTACCCGCGTGACATCGAATCCTGCCAACTTGCGGCTGTCAGAGTTTGCAAATGCTATCGTTTAAAGACTAGATCAGTTTCCTTTAGGGACGTCGCCAGTTGAATGAATTTGCTTAACATACCAACTCATATAAAATTTGACATAGAAAGTTGCATTTTAGAGATTCATTTGAAATATTTTTAGACTAACAGACATTTCATATCCAGTAAGGAAGACCGATTTTCCAAAATTAGGGTCGCCTTTCTTAGAACTTATCGCGGAAACGAAGTCGGTGAAACCCATTTTCTTTCCATTTCTGACACGAGTAACTCATTACCTGGTGGTGGTGTGAAAGCCAAAATGGCCGTCGGCCACGTTTTTCGAGCTCTGTAGCCTTCACGCCGGGGAAGCCTAAGCAAGCCCAAAACATAACTCCCGAAGTGCTGGTGATAAGTATTAGTGATCAACAAACAACAAACTTCGACTTAATGTCGAAAAGACTAACTCGCTCGCCGATATGCTCGCCGACAAGTGACAGCACAAGTCCATCACCAAAACGAAACAGAACAAAAAGCAAAGAGACGAGCATTGAAGAAGACAACCTGGACAACGTAGAAGAAGAGATGTCCTTACAACTTATAATGGACAAACTAAATTCTATGGACACAAGGATAGACGACAACTTTTCACAAATGCATGTTGACATGGCCCAGTTAAGATGCGAATTCAAACAACAAATCGACGGCATCAAAGAGTCCATTAAAGAAATTGAAAAGTCCCTCGAAAACGCCTGGGCAGCAATAGAAGATGTTCAGCAAGAGACAAAGGCGTACAAAGACTCCAAACGTTCCCACCAAGAAATGTTGGACAATCAAACAAAAACTATCCAAGCACTGCAAGCAGAGATGACAAAAATTCGGGCTGAAAACGAACAACTACGGCCATCACTTAAAGACACCCAAGAAAAACTTACTGCCCTCGAAAACTACACAAGAAGAGAGAATTTAAAGTTCATGAACATACCAGAGGACAAGGACGAAAATTGTCGGAATATAGTCTATGACATCATCGAAAATGATTTAATGATCAACACTGAAAATATCCATTTCCACGCCATACACCGTGTTGGCAAAGCGACGACTCATCAAGACACAGACGATTTTACTCCATCGCGTCCACGACCCATCATCGCAAGATTTGTAAGCAGGGAGCATACGGAGAAGATGCTATCCGCCAAAAGCCGGCTAAAGAAATCCGTCAAGTACAAAGATGCTTATATAACCAAAGATTATGCCCGTGCCATCCAGGAGGAAAGAAGATCCCTAATCAAAGCCATGTTCGCCGCTAAACAGAAGGGACATGATTCAAAAGTAATTAATCGTAGTTTGTTTATTGACAATCAAGTTTTCAACATTAACTCTATTCCCGATGAATTCCGCCCAAGACATGATGTTTAACTAAGGTATGTGTTATTTCGCCGTTCAGCATAAATGTCCATCTATTGACAAACGGAGCTTGTTTGCCGGCTATCCCTCGGACTTCAAATCCCACTAATTAGTCGAGGATTATGTATATATGTTCATTTGTGTATTTGTGTCTGATTTTCGTACGTGGATATCATGCAGTCTTATCATTTAGGTCACTTGTGTGTTTCATCTCTCTCTATTTTATTGTTACATTTCGATTATGTTTACGTTTAAGCCCATCTGAGACAAGTCTTACCAATTATCGTTTCTCTGTTAGTGCTGAAAGAAATTTATTTTTATTAGTTTTCACTCCGCGAAGCTTGTGTTTACTAACGTCAAAAACAAAACTAACAATCTGATTACTGCCAATGCTTTCGATCTAAAATGCTTGTCGCTAAATGTTAGAGGCCTCAACAAATCAATCAAACGCCGAACCATTTTTCGCTGGTTACATAAACAAAATCACCACGTCACTTTTCTGCAAGAATCGTACTGCTCTAATGATATTGCCGCCTCTTGGGAAAACGAGTGGGGTGGCAAAGCAAGTTCTTTAGTCACGGAACAAACCATAGTAAAGGTGTAATAACACTAATTAATCCCTCTGTGGATTTCAAAGTCGTAAAAGTTATTTCGGATAAACTAGGAAGGTTCATTATTTTAAAACTGTCACTCGATGAAAAAACTATTGTCCTCGTTAACATTTACGCACCTAATGACATTACCCAACAAGTTACTTTTTTTCAAAAACTAAACAAACAACTAGAAGAATTCGCGCAAGATACAATCGTAATCGGTGGAGACTTTAATTGCGCTCTCACCTCAAACGACAAAAAAGGCGGAAACCCCATCTCTACAAAATCAGCTGTAATCAAAGAAATTAACACGCTATGTGATTCATACAACTTAACTGATATTTGGCGAAACCTGAACTCTGACAAACAAAGCTTTACCTGGAGAACTAAATCGTTGAAAATCCAATGCCGCTTAGATTACTTTTTAGTTTCACAAGAGTTAATTCAATTCGCAAACAAAAGTGATATCATCCACATGCCGAATTCTGACCACTCTGCTGTGTCTTTTACTCTGCAGTCTAATCACCAAAGTCAAAAAAAGGGTCCTGGCTTCTGGAAATTCAACACAGCCTTACTTAAAGACGAAGCGTACGTATTAGCACTGAAGTTGAATATTCCAGTCTTCAAAAATAAATACAAAGATACGCAAGACTTAGGCCTAAAATGGGCCCTCATTAAAATGGAAATAAGAGGGTTTACCATTCAGTACTCTAAACGAAAAGCGAAAAAACAACGAGATGAAGAAAAAATATTGCACCAAAAACTAAACAACCTCCAAGCTAAAGCTGAAGAAACTCCGCACGACAAAAACATCATACTCGAACTTCAACGCGCTAGATCACTTCTTAAAAAAATCATGTTAACGAGAACAAAAGGCGCAATCCTAAGAAGCAAAGTGAGATGGTACGAAGAAGGGGAACGTAATACGAAATATTTCTATAGCTTAGAAAAACGTCATCACGACATTAAAACAGTATCAAAACTCAAAGTAGGTGAAAATTCCTATATAGACGATCAATTTGAAATCTTAGAAGAAGAAAAAAACTTTTACGAGTTACTGTACCGCTCCAACAACATAGATGACCAAAAAATTAAGAATTCGTCATTTTTTAAATCAGAAAATGTAACAGAACTTAGCGAAGAAGAAATGAAATCCTGCGAAGGATTGGTAAACGAAGATGAATGTATTAACGCGCTCAAAGATTTCAGCAATAATAAATCTCCGGGTACCGATGGTCTACCAGCAGAATTCTACCGACTTTTTTGGTCAGACATCTCCTTTGACCTACTTGCCAGCTACAATTACGCCTTTCACTACAAGACACTTTCTATAAGCCAAAGACGAGGAATAATCTCGCTTATACCAAAAAAATCTAAAGATAAAACAATCCTAGAAAACCTTAGGCCAATCTCACTCCTAAACGTTGATTACAAAATCCTCACTAAAGTTATAGCCAAAAGAATAGAAAACGTTCTGCCAACCTTAATAAACCCAGATCAAACAGGTTATGTAAAGGGCCGCTATATTGGTGAAAACGTACGACTGATTTACGATCTAATACACTACACAGACAAGCTAAATAAAAAAGGCATTGCTATTTTCTTGGACTTTAAAAAAGCTTTCGATTCCATTGAATGGAACTATCTTCAAGAAACACTCCAGCTGTTTAACTTCAATTCGGCCTTGACATCCAAAACTGGATAAAAATATTCTATAACAATGTTACAAGTTGTGTCGTGAACAACGGCCACGCCTCTGTCTTTTTCTCCTTACAGCGGGGAGTCAGACAAGGTTGTCCTTTGTCTGGCGTCCTTTTTGTCCTCGGCATAGAACTTCTCTCTAGAGCTATAAGAAGCGAGCCGGCTATAAAAGGTATCCAAGTAAACAACCACGAACTAAAAGTAACTCAATATGCCGACGACACAACAGTATTTGTACGTGACCTTGACTCCGTTACAAGTCTATTAAAGCTATTAAACGATTTTAAAGAATGTTCCGGCCTAGAAATTAATACTACCAAAACCGAAGCAATGTGGTTAGGAGAATGGAAACACAACACAGATGAACCTTTTGGTTTTAAATGGCCAAAAGAACCTATTAACGCACTCGGTGTCTTTTTTTCTTACAATCAAATAAACGCTGACAGACTCAATTTTGGCGAAAAAATACTTTACCTGGAGAAATTGTTGAACACTTGGAAACGAAGAAATTTAACTCTTTATGGAAAAATTAACATTGTCAAGACTCTTGGGATTTCTAAATTAGTTTATTCTGCTTCTGTACTGCCTGTTCCAGATCACTATATCCAAGAAATCAACAAATTAATCTTCAACTTTATTTGGTCCGGAAAGCCCCCTAAAATCAAAAGAAATACCTTAATCGGAGAAAAAAAAGATGGCGGCTTGAAAATGTGTGATTTCAAAATCACAGAAAAGGCACTGAAGCTAGCTTGGATAAGCAGAATTCAGGATGATTCACAAGCTTCCTGGAAAATAATCCCTAATCATCTTTTGCACAAACACGGAAATCTTGTCTTTTTAACAAAATGCAGCTTCCCAGCAAATATACTTGACAATGACAACAAACTCCCCACTTTTTATAAAATAATGCTAAAATATTGGTATGAGTTCAAAATCGCAACGGAAACCGATTGCGGAACGCATCCTAGAAACGAATCATTGTGGAACAACAGAAAAATCCTGATAGAAAACAAACCTGTTTTTTACAACAATTGGTACAACGCTGGCATTACCAAAATAAGCGACATATTAAACCAAAACAGTGAGTTTTTGAATTTGCACGAGTTCGCTCTAAAATTCAATCTTAATGTCCCTTTTACGACATACTATGGTCTGGTTAAAGCAATTCCAAATGTGTGGAAAGCCAATTTTAAAAGCCCAACTCCGAATTTTGAACACAATACACCAGTCAACACCCAGACAACTAGATATATTTACTCCTCTCTTTTAAAAGCTGTTTTCGTTCCTCCCACCGCTGAAACCAAAATTCTTCGCCACGGGTTCACAAAAAAGACCATCCAGAAAGTTTATCTCATGCCATTCGCCGTCACAAACGAAGTAAAAATAATCATGTTTCAACACAAAGTAATTCAAAACATACTCCCAACCCGCATCTCACTCCATCGAGACGGCCTCCTAGAAAACCCTATATGCAACTTATGCAATGCCGAGAAACAAACTCTAGATCACCTGCTAATAAACTGCGCTCTCACAATCGATTTTTGGACCCTGTTTCAAAACTGGTGGTACCAAAAAACATGTGAAATAATAACGTTAACTACAAGCCATATACTTTACGGCTGGCATGATAGAACAAAGCATTGGCAAACACTAAACTATTGTCTATTAATTGCCAAATATTGTATCTTTTGCACAAGCCTTCGCGGAAACGTCTTAGATTTCGAATGTTTTATACTGAGTGTTCAAGAAAAACTTAAAATTCTTAAAGAAATAGCGACTACAAAAAAAGCACTTCCGAAGTATTATCGCACCTGGGCACCACTTCTCTAGTTTTTTACTTTACTTTTGTACATATTTTTTTTTTCTTTTTTTTTTTCTCGTATGTGTAAACTACGTAACTGCTACTGACACTGTAATAGTTAAATATCTTTGTAATAGCAAAATATCTGTGTATATTTCTGTTATTTTTGTTATTTGTTATTGGTTTCTTTAATAAAACTGTTAAATCAAAAAAAAAAAAAAAAAAAACTCATTACCTGGTTGTAGCAAACGTTTTATATATAAAAAAAATGTTAGAAGATTTAAAAATCAGGTTTCAAAATAAGTACTAAGCTCTATATTCCTCCAAAAACGCTTGACTTGCTGAGTTACGCAGCCTCAAATGCGTTCTGGACCACTGTTTGAGAAATTGAGTAGCAAACCGCGAAAAAATGCAGGGAAAAACGATTTTGCAAACCGTTTTCTCCGCTAAACACAAACATAGGCACGCATTGCGTGCATGAGCTCGCACAAATAACCGCTTGCAGATATACGTTTTTCAAATCCTCCGGCCCGCCCACTACCAAAAAAAAAATACCGAGATAACCAACTGGGTCCCGTTTCTCGAAAGTCCCGTTAACTTTTCGGGCCGGGAAAGCCATCTTATGTGCGCAATGTATTTATTAAAGATAAAAATTGTTGGTTTTTAAAGCTAAGCAATAAAATTCTAAATTGACAAAACAAGTCGGGCTGGTTTGAGGGCTAAAAAATGCATCACCATTTTATAGATTCTGATTTTAATATAGTTCCGGGCCCGAAAAAAAAGGGACTTTGGAGAAACGGGCCCTCTGGGACCAAAACTCTATTTAGGTGGAAAAATGCAAAGTTTGCTTTTGTATTCTAGACTAAAGGGTTAGGTATGAAAATAGGTGGGAACAAAATCACAAGTTTTGGCTAGCGTTTTTTCACGGGATTTCCGGAGTTATTTTTTGACGAAACTACGGCCCCAGTGAAATGAGCAACTTGTTTCAGTAATGAGTGTATTAAATGTCAACCAGAAAAGTCCTGCACAGAAATTTGATGCATCCAAATTGAAGGCTTATTATTTCCTGGAAATTTGTATCTAGTCTTTTTTTAAAGGTTTCTTTTATTATTCACAAAAGACACGTGGAAAAGGTTCCCTTTGGCCTGGAAGACGCAAACTAATTAAATTAAATTGTTTTCAACTCCAAACCACAAGCTAATTAAATTAGTGACACGAAAATTCTTTGAACCACCTGTTTCTGTAATGTCAACCAGAAAAGTCTTTCACAGAAACTAAACGCATGAAAAATGAATATTAGTAGTCTCCTAGTAAATTGGAACTAATATTATTTAAACAACTGTCGTGCAAATAGAAACAGAAACTAATTAGATTAAATTGTTTTCGACTCAAAACCACAAGCTAATTGAATTACTTACACGAACATTGTTGAGGTTTTATAATAACATTTGGAACTTTACACCTTTTCCTGTAATGTCGACCAGCAGAAACTTAGCGCATCCAAAATGAATTTTGCTTGTTTCCTAGTAAGTTGCAACTAATATTTTTTAAACAGGCGTTTTTTAACGCACCATATAAATTAATTACATTACGTTTTCTCGAAAACATGTTGAATTCCATCACGTACCAGTTTCTATAAGGTCAAAGTTCAATATTTGCACGTGCACACAACGTGACTGCTCATACAAAATACAGTCGCTTCTCGCTTATAGTAATCGCTTGAGGCATACAATTAATAACCTACACATCAGCTCACATAAATTCAAAGAAAGATAAACGTTTTACATACTGTAAATTGTAGATTAATTGCATTACATTTTCTCTGTTGAACTCCATGCATCACGGACAAGTTTCTATAAGGACAAAGTTCAACATTTTCACGTGCAGACAGCGTGTCTGACAAAAAAAATCCAATTTTAAATAGTAATCGCTTGAAACCCAGGCTTGAAACATACAATTTTGCAATAAAACTATACTCATACTTCAGTATAAGCTCACCTATGCAACAAATTTTCAAAACTTTACACTTTTAGTGTTTGCGGCAACAATCGCGGAGATTCAAGATGGCTGATTTTCAATTCATGTCAAGTGCCCTTCTTTGACCTTCAGTAATACCATTTTAGAAGCGAAAATTTGATTGGCTGACATAGTACACGGTGTACATACTAGAGGCAATCTGATTGGTGTGACATAACCCAAGACATACATACAAACAAACAAACATACTAACATACAAACATCACAAACCAACCTTTGCGCCTGCTAATGAGCTATTTTTTTCAAAATAGCTCAAACAAAAGTGTTTACTGTAGCTGACGTAACATCGGCCGTGTAGCCGCGCGAAAAACAAAGCCTAGCTTTGGTTTCAAAATTGCTAAGATCCCGGATGTTGCGTGACGTCAAATGCGCATGTTTTGGGACGTCCTTCTCCATTCCGAGGGAGATTGGGTCAAGTTACGTATCGCAAAATATCATTGGGTTGTTTTGGGTGACGCTTCTCTATAACTGGTCGCTTTTGAGGAGTCAAAGTCCAAGGAAGTTGAGTTCTGCACATTCTTTCTCCCCCAAGGGAGTGATCTCCACAAATCGTAGTGTTTTGTGCATCCACCTTCAAATTTTCGTTGCGTATGAGTTTTTTTTATACAAGCACCTTGCTTTAGCATCACTCGGTTGAGTGACGTACGTACGTACGTCGTTCGCGCCCACGAATTGTTTCGAGTAGTATACCGTGAAATATCCTGCGAGTGACTGTTAATGTGGAATAAGCTGTTGCGTTTAAATTTTAGAATTTTTGATGAGGACAGGCCGACTGACGATGTATACAAGATCCTATGGTTATAAGCTCCCATTACCTTACGAAATGATACAAGGTCGAGACCAACGCAGCCGTTATTTGTCTCGTCACGCAACGCTCCTCCCCGAGCGTTGCGTGACGAGACAAATGACGGCTGCGTGGGAGACTTGTGAACGTAAGACTTTGTTTACGATCGGCTTCTCAAAAGACGACGCCAATCATGTTAACAAACCAGCATATAACGTTAAAGTCCCAATGAGCCCTTTCGAAATCCGTATTCTTTTTTCTCAGGCATGTGAAACGTGCATTTGAAAACCCACTCATCTAGATCTGTGTCTCAACCTCGCCCATATGGAAAATAAGCCGGTTACTTTTTAGGGCTATTAACGTAACACATCCCCCGGGGAGGGGGGAGACTCCCATATAAAAATGATGGGGGTGCTCGTCGGAAATTTTCGAAAAGCACCCTAAAAGGTACCAGAATGTTGTTTGATGGGCGTGGCACAAGTGAATTTTTACCCCCTAAGAGGTACCAATTCTTAAACACATGTCATATTCCGGGCTTCATACCCTAAAAGGTACCGCGATAATTCCAACGGGGTCATTTTGAAGAGGTACCAATGTACAAATTTTGACCCCTAAAAGGTACGACGAGCACCCCCGTCATTTTTATATGGGAGTCCCCCCCCGGGAACACATCCCATCGTTGCCTAAAAATAAAATAACCCTTACTTGTTGAAATACCGAAAAACAAACAACACCAAAGGAAAGGATTTTATTCACAGGCTTAACAGTTATAACCACCTTGTACAGCATAATAAACAGTACCACAGGAAAGTACTGCTCAATAGCTTTCATTTGAATGGTCACACCATAGGATTTTATTCACAGGCTGAGCAGTTATAACCGCCTTGTACAGCATAATAAACAGTACCACAGGAAAGTACTGCTCAATACCTTTCATTTGAATGGTCACACCATAGGATTTTATTCACAGGCTAAACAGTTATAACCACCTTGTACAGCATAATAAACAGTACCACAGGAAAGGACTGCGGAAGAGCTTTCATTTGACTGGTTACACCATAGGATTTTATTCACAGGCTTAACAGTTATAATCACCTTGTACAGCATAATAAACAGTACCACAGGAAAGGACTGCGGAAGAACTTTCATTTGAATGGTCACACCATAGGATTTTATTCAAAGGCTAAACAGTTATAACCACCTTGTACAGCATAATAAACAGTACCACAGGAAAGGACTGCGGAAGAGCTTTCATTTGAATGGTACACCATAGGATTTTATTCACAGGCTAAACAGTTATAACCACCTTGTACAGCATAATAAACAGTACTACAGGAAAGTACTGCTCAATAGCTGTCATTTCATAATAAACAGTACCACAGGAAAGGACTGCGGAAGAGTTTTCATTTGAATGGTTCACCATAGGATTTTATTCACAGGCTGAACAGTTATAACCACCTTGTACAGCATAATAAACAGTACCACAGGAAAGGACTGCGGAAGAGCTTTCATTTGAATGGTACACCATAGGATTTTATTCACAGGCTGAGCAGTTATAACCACCTTGTACAGCATAATAAACAGTACCACAGGAAAGGACTGCGGAAGAGCTTTCATTTGAATGGTCACACCATAGGATTTTATTCACAGGCTGAGCAGTTATAACCACCTTGTACAGCATAATAAACAATACCACAGGAAAGTACTGCGGAAGAGCTTTCATTTGAATGGTCACACCATAGGATTTTATTCACAGGCTAAACAGTTATAACCACCTTGTACAGCATAATAAACAATACCACAGGAAAGGACTGCGGAAGAGCTTTCATTTGAATGGTCACACCATTGGATTTTATTCACAGGCTTAACAGTTATAACCACCTTGTACAGCATAATAAACAGTACCACAGGAAAGAACTCTTAAAAATGATGGAAATGAAATATAATCTCTCAAAATCACTGCCATGTTGTTTAACTTTGTTTTTCTGTATTTATTGTGGTGATTTGTGGCTCGTGAAAGCAGCATTTTTAAAATATTTGGTTGGACTCGCTTAAAACTAGAGAAAGAGAAGTCAAACCATTATTTTGAATATATGGCTTTTGCGAGCCACAAATCATCAAACATGGCAGTGATTTGGAGAGTTTTAATTTTATTTTCATCAGTTTTAACCCATTGACACCTGAGGATTTTTACGTTTTTGAGTGATTTTCTGCATACACACGCCCCATAGGATTTCGTGACTTCATATTTGGAGTTACCATTGAAAGTGCTGCTGTTCTAAAACACTGAAGGCTCGAGTTTACTGGAAACGTCATTGTGACGTTGGCATTTCGCTTCATTCGTTCTCAATAAAGACTTCAATATCATGTTTCTGCGATTTTTGGTAAGTTCACAGCCATTTTTCATCTTTAGTAGCTGCCTGATGAGCATCATTAAGCTTGAAGGTAGTTCAGAGTCCACTTCTCAACGAAGCGAGTTAGGTGTTGTACTTCATTTACGAATTTGGCTTGTTGCTCGTTGAACTGGAAAAATGGCCGCCTGGAAACGAAGTAGCTTTGGGACTCGACTCTGGATGAATTTCTCGACCTACCACAGCATATTTTGGAAGTTGCGACCACATGAGAACACAACAAGCGCGAAATTTCGGCGGTGGGTCAGAGTGGCTGTGGTATATATATGAAAAGTGTGGAGGACGGAATGAACGCTGTCAAAAAATCTCGTTATTTCCCAGCATGCAGTGTGGTGGTGATGTTGAAAATCGAGGCAAGGTGAGTATGCACTAGTATAAGAAGCTGTAGCTAGGCCCGAGCAACGAAAAAGAGCAAAAAAATTCACTGCTAAGCTAGGATTAGGACTGAATTTTGCTGTAAATGTTGACTTTTGGGTTTGCCACGATGATTTGAATAAAAAAAACTAAAGGCAAAAACGTGATTTTTGTTGTTTTTCTATGACGTTAAAAACGGTAATTTTTGTTATTGTCCAAATTCAAACGCTGATATTCTGCAAAAATCGCTGACTTTTTTGTGTTTATTGGGTTTCTCAATTTGAAAGACTTTCTAGTCAATGCTCACAACTGCTAGTTAAGGCAATGTTCGCACGATTGAGAAAGTTACAATTTTTTAAAGCAGTGGAGTCTTGTACGGGCGGTTACGGGCGGTTCAGGTGTCAATGGGTTAAGAGCCTTATATTTCGCCTTTAGTGTGGCCAATACGGCCATTGCTGTTGCACAGCACAACACACAAAGAGTGGATGGTGAGCCTGTGAGGTTATCAACATTTTAAAACTGCAAAGCAGTGTTAGTTTTATAAACCAATACCACCATTACAGATGCACAGCACACCACACAAACAGAGGATGGTAAGCCTGTGGAACCACATCACAAGATTCCAAGTTTGGTTATGTGAGTGAAAGGAAAAAAGAATTCTAAATATCAGAAAGTTACGAGGGTCCGTGAGAACTTCCATATGAAAAGCTTAATTTTTATATATTCACAGTCAAGTATTATCTTGACATCTGTTCACTACCCTAACTATATAATTTCAACGCCGTGAACGATTCCAAGGGATACAAATTATTGTCATTCTAACGTTAACACTCCATTAGTTTTACTTGTCATCTTCTTTGCTTTCGTTATCAGTTCCTGGCAATTCCAGCTGGGCAGCTTCTGGGAGGTGCAGAAACAGCGGACTTCGAAGAACTTTTAAATCTTCCTCAATTTTAGCGATGGAATTCTTGATATTGTTGTATCTTTTCACATCCAAAGTCTTCCTTTTGGAAAGTTTGTGGAAAAACAATAGAAACTGTCTATTGCGAGCATCGGTGTATAGAAATTCCTGAAAAAAAGATAAGATTTTATGAGACAAACCATGGCGGGGGGGGTGGGCGTTTGTTTCAAGAATTAGTTGTAGTGTATAAGAGTAACCTATGTCCTTTATTAAGCCCCCTCAGGAGGTTTCTTTATTTCAGGGGTCAAAAGTTGGGGTGGGGGGGGGGGGGGGGGCCTCAGCTGGTAGTTAAAATGTGTGGAGGGGACTTATGTATGTATGTAAATCAATACAATATGTTATTCATCATATATGAAATAAACTATTTTAACTTCTCAAACTGATCATCAATAATTCATCACGTTTGAACAAAGACAATCATAAGCACGAGGGAGGTAGGTTTTGGCGATTCTGTATTTCATGATCAGTCTGAGAAGCCATGATATCAAATACTTGGAAGGGAGTTTCATCATTTATCCACACACCTTCAAGTCGGTTACAAAAACTTTGCTGCACCTTGGTGTTTGGAAATCCTGATGAAACACTTTTGCTTGTGTTTGATAGTTTTGACTTCAAAGCATTCTCCCACAAAATAAACAAACCTTGACTAACAGAAGGAAATAGACTGTCCATCTACAGTGTATAATAATTTAATTATGTTACAGACCGTTACTCGATTAATCAATTTTCAATATCAAATATACTTTAACTATTACTTGCAAAATCTCCTTACCTGTCTTGTCAAAACAAAGTAAGCATAAGCTGCCATTGCAGTGCCATATCCCACAAAATAAGTGACAGGTTCCATGATATCCCAGGAGTATTCCCACCAGGTCAAACGAGCAAGGAGACCAAACTGCAGCGCCATAAAGCCCAGACCACCCCACACTACAGCATTGGCTCGCTGCGCAGATTTGTGATCAATTTCTGTTTTGAGATCTTCTAAGGGCTTAAGTTCCAGCTGTAGTTTTTCTAGCTCTTGCATAAGAAAACGCTCTTTTTCCAACTGAAAAACAAGTGTGTCGGTTTACTACCAAGCTTTGAAAGATGGGCAAACGTTTTCTCAAATACTAAAATAGGGTCTTTGTTAGAAACTCATTTGCTTTGAGTTCCCTGCAATCTACAACGCTCATCGAGACCCACCTTTGCATTTGTTATAATCTATGATCAATATTAGCAATTTCCCAGGGGAGGAACCATAATTAGGCTAAATAGTAACATGATGCTTGTCATACCTTTTACGGTTGGTTCTCACTAGCGATGTAATCGGAAGCAGAGTCAGAGTCGGAATCGTAAGGGCTGGTTCCCACTAGCGATGGAAGCAACAGAAGCAAAAGTGGAATCAGAAGATCCTTCCAATTCTGATTCCTATTGTGACTCATTTTTTGTAAATTTACACTGGAATGTTTAAGGGGCTATTCACATGATACCGGAATGACTTTCATTCTGGAACGAGTTCATTCCATCTCCATACATTTCTCTGTATCTGTTTACATGATACCGAGACAAAATTTTGTTCCCGTACAGGTCATTCTGGAATGAGTTCACTCCGGTTTTCAATCCGAATGAAATTCTCGTTCAAGTATGACATTTCATTCTGGTATCATGTAAACTGAAAACGAACTTCGTTTCAAGATGAAAATCGCAAACCGTGTAGTCTGGGGCGAGTGGCGCATGCGTATCGTTGCGCGAAACTTGCGCCATCTTTGTTTTCTGATCTGGCGCGAAAACCAAGCGCGAAAACCAAGCGAGAACGCCTTAGGTTGAGCCGGTCGATTTTGTCATGTGAATACAGTACGTACTTCATTTTGGAACGAAACTCATTCCGGAATGAAACTCATTCCGGTATCATGTGTATAGCCCCTAAGTCTCCTTACGATTCCGACTTCAAGGGAACAAGTCCTTAGGGGTAAAAAATGTGGTTTGGGTACCCTTTAGGCCTTAGGGCATTCGGTTTCAAAATGTCCCATTGTACTATTTAGTGTACCAAAATTAATAGATCCATGTAGATCTCTTTAGCTTGTATGTTTTGTTTTCCCAATGTAGATCACGTGATGTTACCCTAGAGAACTGTTTCTTTTAAATTTTGTTTTCTTCACGTGCATACAATGTATGTATATGCATAATTTATGAAAAGACAAAGGACAAATTCCCTTGAGAACATCACATGACCTACATTGGGAAAACAACACATACAAGCTAAAGAGGTCTATTGATTTCAAAATCTTTTTGTTTGTGAATGTGACTTTAATTTTGGCAATTAAAACATTTATTGTTAAAACGCTTGTTAATGTCATCTTTGGAACCTCTTCAGGGTAAAAAATAAATAGGGACCATGTCCACAAAAATGAGATTCTGGTACCTTTTAAAGGGACACTGTCACGGATTCGCATGCGCGGCCCAGGCTCACTTCCGGTCTACTTGAAAACATTTGGCCAACATTATGGATCTTGAAATCGGTGGCAGAAAATGCTCATTTTCAGCGTAATATGCAATGATTTTCAAAACTCCAGACATGTTTTATGGTGGAAGGGAAATAGTTATTTAACTGTGGCTGAAAAAGTCGCCGATTGCATGGATTTTTGGGACGCAAATCGCCTCCGAGTTTTGTCGATCTCAAACCGAGTGTTTTGCCTTGACACCGTGACTCTTATGAACGGAAAACAGTGGCGACAAAGGAAAACCCCAAAGGACAAAAGATACACCAGAGGTGAGTTTAATAGTGTCAATTTATTGAATTAATGTCTAAATTTCGCTTTATTTTCCTTTGGAAATCTACGTTATTTTTTCCCCATACAACGTCTTATAAAGTGCTCAAATTTTCAACGGCCGCCGTGTAATACTGCTTTCAATACCGCTTTCATTGAAGGGTCATGTCCCGACTCACACACCGCTAATAATTTTAAATTCTTTGCTTTTCCGTGACGTGAGCAATATTCCAGCGATGACAAGTGTACCGTGTGGACAGAATCGGAGCAAGTTTCGTAGTCTGCGATGAATTTCGCTTCATGCCATGACTTAAAAATTGTATCCTCGAAATAACCATGTTTATGGGATTTCAACCACTCTTTCATCGCTCTTTTCGGCGTACCAAATATCCGTTTCCGTCTCGAGTTTCTTCGTTTTCCACCGTGACCGCCGCCACTAGTCGACGCCATTTTGAAATTGACAGTTCAACTTGAAAAATTCAGGCTGAACTTTTCAAGTTTCGATTCGAAAAACTCGCGCATGCGCCCTCGTGACAGTGTCCCTTTAAGGGTTCTTTTCAAAATTTCCAATGAGCATCCTTGTCACGTTTATACGGGAGTTCTCGCCCCCTTAAATGGGAGTACTTGAGGATGATCAGGATTATCTCTATCCTGTGCCAGAATCACTTAGTTATTATTGCCATATAACTAAATACTACTGACTACAACAACTCACTTTACTTCACAAATATTTTTGTTTTCACTTGTTAACAAAATAAAATGAACAGAAATGACCCTCCCAGAAAGGAGAACTCATTTTGTGAGAGAACTTGTTGAGCTTCAAGGCTGCCATCAAGTTTTGCGGGACTCGTTTTATAAATGAGTTGTAGTTTAAATTTACTAAAAATTATATTTCTCTGATCTTTTATACCCTAATCTGTTAGAGTGATCACCAACTGGTACAAATAAAGTTGTTACAACATTATGTACATATATAATGATTTATTTATACCTGATGTTGTTCTACATTCATGGCACTGTATAACTGATGCACTAAAGTTTTGATGTGTGCAACTGTCCTAAAGTCATCAATGGGAGGCTTGCCTAAAAATACATGTAGAAGACAATTATTACAATAACTGTTCAATTCAGAAACCAGCTCAATTTAGTTAAATTGACTATATAAATCAATGTCCCTCTTATATTGAAACTTATTAACTTGGATATATGAAAAACTGGAACAATTTGCTGCAATGATACGAAGCTTTTTATAAGAAAAGAGTTGTCCAATGCACCAAAATGAGTTGATTCATCTAGGGCAGTAAACAAATTGACTCACCAGAAGTTGATTTACTTAGAGAAAATATTAAAAGCAAAAAGGCCAGCAGGGAGGGTAGAAAATGTGAATGAATAGACTTGTTTTGACTCTAAATGACACGACCTGTCTTTCTTGCAGTCAACCCAAGTCCATTGGGCAGAAACTTAGAACAAGATTGTAACAGGGAGGGTAGAAATTGTGAATGAATTGACTCAATCCACTTGAATTGCATGCCCCATCTTTCTTAAAGTTGACCAGACTCACAGAAAGTTGATGGGAAAGACAGTAAGATTGTAACAGGGAGAGTAACCCCCCCCCCCCTCCCCCCCCCCCCCCCCCCCCCCCCCCCCCCCCCCCCCCCCCACTCCAAAAACAACCCCTCAGACAGCTCTTAGAAAGAATGTAAGCCAGGAGGGATTCTTTGGCTCATTTGTCATGAGCACTGTCTTTGTTTACTACTTACTCTCATCAGGGACTGATACATGATATGACTCATCATTTAGCACCAGCTTGAAATTGGACTGTAGTAACACATCAACACCTGTGCTTCCAGAAATCCTAGAGCCATCTAAATTGTAAACAGTTGCTCTTTCAATCCCCTTATCTTCTGCTTGCAAGTCTCGAAGGAAATCTGTCACTGTGTGAGTCAGTGGGCGCAGAGTAAATTCACATTTTTCTCTTCTGGATGGTAATAGGACAGAAATGACTGGAAAACCACACTTGAAGGCAACAGCAACTTGTTCTAGGAGATTGAAAGTAAAGACAGGAAATGGAAATAAGTCAAAGGCTCCTGTGAGCCAACTCAGAATAAGAAATGCTCTACACATCGCTGGCTCATATTTGAGCAACCTTTCCTTACAAAAAGGTGTCAAATGTAGTCAAATAAAATAATTTTGAATTTGGACATACGCTTAGTCAATTTGGTTGAGGAGACACTTGTCAGAAGCTTTACTGTATAAATTAACACTTTGATAAGATTTCAAAATTTATCTTTTCAACGTGTAATGCAATGTACGATATGTTTAAATTATACATGCCTCAATATAATTTAAAATACCATAAATAGTGATATGATATGTGCAATATATAAGGTCTACATACACTGTTCAGTAGAAAAATGCAAGGATATATTTTCACTTGAGGAACAGGATTTTGTTAATCAATTTGTTACAGCATTTCATCAGAACATTGCATGTTCAGACGTTTGTAGCAAACGAACCCTCCCTTACATCCGCACCAGAACTGAAAAAAACAACTTGAAGTTGTCATTGGGTTGTCTGTCACTTTCAATTCAAAAATGCGCTTTTTAGTTTATGCGCTGGATTCTGAGGCCTGGCTTAGAACCAGTTCTCAATCCATAGCTTGAAAACAGGTTATATAAAAAAGTCACAATTGCCAATTTGCAGTGCCTATTGAAATTCACATGTGTAGCCCAAGTACCAGGCTCATGTGTCACCTGAAAGAAGTGAAAAGAAAAGTAGCATGAGAGTCTTTGTTATCTCTTGTGAAGCAGACCTGCCAACTCTCAGGATTTTGCCATGAGTCTCGCGATTTTATATCTTTTCTCACGGCCTCACGACAAGACTCCCAATCTCTCAGTTTTTTGGGGGAAATCATTCGGAAATGAATATTACCTTGTTGAGTTAAAAAATGGAAAATAGATGAGAATGCTAGTACCAAAAACTAATATTTAGTTGAACACTATTATATTGCCATACCAAGGAGTTCTGTCTGATTTGTACTAGTGTTTACCATTTTTGCCTAGTTCCTACTGACCCCTGTTTGTGCTTTTATGCAACGGTTAAGTTAATCATAATTTAACAGAACCTTGATTCCATGCTTAGTTTTCCAGGAAAAAGGGTTTGTTTAATCTTGATCTGGGCAAAAAAAATCCCACTACTTTTTATTTATTATTTTATTATTTGATGGTGAAATCTCCAGCTTTTTTTTCAAGGATCTCCAGATTTTCCTTTATCAGGGGTTGGCAGGTCTGTGAAAGCTTTATACAGAGGTAACGAAAAGGAGAGAACTGGAGGGGAGGTGTCCCATATACATGTCATTATACACATGCCTGGGTTAACTCCTACGGGGAAATGCCAAGCAAAAATGACATTGTGATTTCGTTTTACATGCCTTTATCAGTTTTGGAGCCATGTCATTTGTTGTTTCCTTGCATTAGGACCCATCAGTATGGCAAGAATATTGAAGAAATCACCAGTAAAATTCACCAGTATAATTTGATTTGGTAAACATTGGTTTGCAAATTTGAATAACAAAAGGAAAATTTATAAACATAAATTTCACCTTGCAATGTATATTATATGTTGTCAGGTCCAAACTTTTCTTTAGTTTAAAAATTTACAAACCAGTCTGATACATGTATTTGTTTTCCTTTGTCTCTGAATATGTTAATAACAAAGGAGAATACAATATAGAATAATTTAAATAATTTACAAAGGAAAAGTTTCAATTTGAACCATATATAACATTATATAATATCAGAAACCCATAAGTGGGTTGAAACGTGTAATGCGCATTCACAGCTTCCGAATGTTCATTTTTTGCTTAGTACCATATTTGGAAACCCCTCGGTCCCTCGAGATTGGAAGCAAGTTGTTCTAGCGAATTGATTGGTTTAAATTTTTATCTTGATTTTCCAAATATGGCTGTGACAACTTCTCAGCAAATTGAATAATCAGAAGCTTGTTTTGAAGCGTACAAGAGATAGTTGTACGTTTCAACCCACTTATGGGTTTCTGATAATATACACAAATAAATAAATTTTATACATTGTATTTTTTTGTTCTTACAAACTGCAAGACTTTAAATATAAGGATCAATTATTGCAACTATGAAGAAAAGTGAAAGCTATATCAAAGATTTATAAATTATACTTAGGACAAGTGACAGCTGACAAAAGGGTCTTGTCAACTTATCAAGTGACTTATTTATCAGCCAGCTAAAGAAGTCTACAAAGGAATTCTTTCTGGTCTCGCAAGTACATGTAGTATGACAAGTATGCTCAGTGTAAAGCTAAAATAATGTAAGTGATAAAGAATGAACAATAAAAAACTAATTGAAATTGCCAGTCTGAAAAATAATAAGGCAGTGTCGCAAAACGGCTAAAATAAACAATATCGATAATATTATTGACGACCGTTTCATAATTCAGAAAAGTAGTCAAATAACATACGTACCAGCCGGTAGATATAAAGCTTATAACCTTACTTCGAAAAGGATAATAGACAATATAAAATACAACCTTCACTTTTATATCAACGCCAGTTTCAGAAACAAGTAAAACAACAAACCGGCTTACGACAGCAAAGGTTTTCCTTACCGTTTCTGTGCCATGAAGAAAGAAAAATCCATTTTTTTGATATCTTGCTGACAATTCTATGATCTTGGCATGAAAACTGCAAATAAAAACAACAGGTTTATAAATATGAAAATAAAAGCACTTACCCACACACAATTTAAGAAACTATTAAAAATTGACAGCAAATCTCGTGTAAGCTAAGTTATATCGATTTCGAAATCTCAGTGTATTTTCTGGAATCTCTAAATAAAATTTTAAAATGTGTTATAAATTAGGGACCGGAAACAAAAATGCATATCACGAAGACGCTTCATTTACCTTTGGGCCAAAAACAGTGATCGAAGATCGCCAAATCCTTGGAATGCCCGCCATTGTTGGCACCCGTCTTTCTCGATAAACAAGCGTCGGTCTGTAGAGGGTGGGGTGGAGAAATTTATTTCCCCAAGGGAAAAGACCACAAATTTGGGTTAAATCGCCCCATTTTTAAACGTCCTAAATACTATTCTCTCTTTTATCCACTATTTTAAAGTTTATCTCTAAGCAAAGCGTTTAGAAGGTTTATTTTTTAATGCGACAAATTGAACATATTTTGTTTCCTCCACCCCTCCCCTTTGGTGATTTAGAACCGGCTTTAGTTTTGAGGATCTTTGAGCGTCAGAGAGCATCAAGAACATCTAAGGAAAGCGGAATGTAAGAAACAATGATAAGCTCGTAGAAGAATGAAAGAGATTTATTAAAAGCTATTTTCGCTGTGAAAGTCAAACTTTATACCGGTCCTCGCGCGGCACCGGTTGCACCAATGATGTTATATTCCGGCCAGCGGTTAAATTAAAAAGCCGCCGCCATTTTGAATTTTGTGGATTCTCGGTAGTAAGTTCGTGTTCCAGTACACTAAAGGAAAATTCAGCTACAATATCTTCACTTAAACCATCACCAATCATAACTACACGTCATCCAACATCACTGTACGTCACCCAATGTCGCTAGACATCATCTAACATCACTATTCGTCATCCAATGTCGCTAGACATCATACAGCATCACTAGGCATCATACAGCATCACTAGGCATCATCTAACGTGACTAGACATCATCCAACATCACTAGGCATCATACAGCATCACTAGGCATCATCTAACGTAACTAGACATCATCCAACATCACTAGGCATCATACACCATCACTAGGCATCATCTAACGTAACTAGACATCATCCAACATCACTAGGCATCATACAGCATCACTAGGCATCATCTAACGTAACTAGACATCATCTAACGTCACTAGACATTATCCAACATCACTAGGCATAATACAGCATCACTAGGCATCATCTAACGTAACTAGACATCATCCAACATCACTAGGCATCATACAGCATCACTAGGCATCATCTAACGTAACTAGACATCATCCAACATCACTAGGCATCATACAGCATCACTAGGCATCATCTAACATAACTAGACATTATCCAACATCACTAGGCATCATACAGCATCACTAGGCATCATCTAACGTAACTAGACATCATCCAACATCACTAGGCATCATACAGCATCACTAGGCATCATCAAACGTAACTAGACATCATCCAACATCACTAGGCATCATACAGCATCACTAGGCATCATCTAACGTAACTAGACATCATCCAACATCACTAGGCATCATACAGCATCACTAGGCATCATCTAACGTAACTAGACATCATCCAACATCA
The DNA here is from genome assembly GCA_024195265.1 of Dendrophyllia cribrosa. NCBI lineage: Eukaryota > Metazoa > Cnidaria > Anthozoa > Scleractinia > Dendrophylliidae > Dendrophyllia > Dendrophyllia cribrosa. Next base: position 15,937,093 of record JAJLRJ010000002.1, on the reverse strand, counting down.
CTAGGCATCATCTAACGTAACTAGACATCATCCAACATCACTAGGCATCATACAGCATCACTAGGCATCATCTAACGTGACTAGACATCATCCAACATCACTAGGCATCATACAGCATCACTAGCCATCATCTAACGTAACTAGACATCATCCAACATCACTAGGCATCATACAGCATCACTAGGCATCATCTAACGTAACTAGACATCATCCAACATCACTAGGCATCATCTAACGTAACTAGACATCATCCAACATCACTAGGCATCATACAGCATCACTAGGCATCATCTAACGTAACTAGACATCATCCAACATCACTAGGCATCATACAGCATCACTAGGCATCATCTAAGGTAACTAGACATCATCCAACATCACTAGGCATCATACAGCATCACTAGGCATCATCTAACGTAACTAGACATAATCCAACATCACTAGGCATCATACAGCATCACTAGGCATCATCTAACGTAACTAGACATGACATCATCCAACATCACTAGGCATCATACAGCATCACTAGGCATCATCTAACGTAACTAGACATCATCCAACATCACTAGGCATCATACAGCATCACTAGGCATCATCTAACGTAACTAGACATCATCTAACATCACTAGACATTATCCAACATCACTAGGCATAATACAGCATCACTAGGCATCATATAACGTAACTAGACATCATCCAACATCACTAGGCATCATACAGCATCACTAGGCATCATCTAACGTAACTAGACATCATCCAACATCACTAGGCATCATACAGCATCACTAGGCATCATCTAACGTAACTAGACATCATCCAACATCACTAGGCATCATACAGCATCACTAGGCATCATCTAAGGTAACTAGACATCATCTAACATCACTAGGCATCATACAGCATCACTAGGCATCATACAGCATCACTAGGCATCATCTAACGTAACTAGACATCATCCAACATCACTAGGCATCATACAGCATCACTAGGCATCATCTAACGTAACTAGACATCATCTAACATCACTAGACATTATCCAACATCACTAGGCATAAAACAGCATCACTAGGCATCATATAACGTAACTAGACATCATCCAACATCACTAGGCATCATACAGCATCACTAGGCATCATCTAACGTAACTAGACATCATCCAACATCACTAGGCATCATACAGCATCACTAGGCATCATCTAACGTAACTAGACATCATCTAACATCACTAGACATTATCCAACATCACTAGGCATAATACAGCATCACTAGGCATCATCTAACGTAACTAGACATCATCCAACATCACTATGCATCATACAGCATCACTAGGCATCATCTAACGTGACTAGACATCATCCTACATCACTAGGCATCATACAGCATCACTAGGCATCATCTAACGTAACTAGACATCATCCAACATCACTAGACATCATACAGCATTACTAGGCATCATCTAACGTAACTAGACATCATCCAACATCACTAGCCATCATGCAGCATCACTAGGCATCATCTAACGTAACTAGACATCATCCAACATCACTAGGCATAATACAGCATCACTAGGCATCATCTAACGTGACTAGACATCATCCAACATCACTAGGCATCATACAGCATCACTAGGCATCATCTAACGTGACTAGACATCATCCAACATCACTAGGCATCATACAGCATCACTAGGCATCATCTAACGTGACTAGACATCATCCAACATCACTAGGCATCATACAGCATCATTAGCCATCATCTAACGTAACTAGACATCATCCAACATCACTAGGCATCATACAGCATCACTAGGCATCATCTAACGTAACTAGACATCATCCAACATCACTAGGCATCATCTAACGTAACTAGACATCATCCAACATCACTAGGCATCATACAGCATCACTAGGCATCATCTAACGTAACTAGACATCATCCAACATCACTAGGCATCATACAGCATCACTAGGCATCATCTAAGGTAACTAGACATCATCCAACATCACTAGGCATCATACAGCATCACTAGGCATCATCTAACGTAACTAGACATCATCCAACATCACTAGGCATCATACAGCATCACTAGTTATCATCTAACGTAACTAGACATCATACAACATCACTAGCCATCATCTAACGTAACTAGACATTATCCAACATCACTAGGCATCATAGAGCATCACTAGCCATCATCTAACGTAACTAGACATTATACAGCATCACTAGGCATCATACAGCATCACTAGGCATCATCTAACGTAACTAGACATTATCCAACATCACTAGGCATAATACAGCATCACCAGGCATCATCTAACGTAACTAGACATCATCCTACATCACTAGGCATCATACAGCATCACTAGGCATCATCTAGCGTAACTAGACATCATCCAACATCACTAGGCATCATACAGCATCACCAGGCATCATCTAACGTAACTAGACATCATCCAACATCACTAGGCATCATACAGCATCACTAGGCATCATCTAACGTAACTAGACATCACCCTACATCACTAGGCATCATACAGCATCACTAGGCATCATCTAACGTAACTAGACATCATCCAACATCACTAGGCATCATACAGCATCACTAGTTATCATCTAACGTAACTAGACATCATCCAACATCACTAGGCATCATACAGCATCACTAGGCATCATCTAAGGTAACTAGACATCATCCAACATCACTAGGCATCATACAGCATCACTAGGCATCATCTAACGTAACTAGACATCATCCAACATCACTAGGCATCATGCAGCATCACTAGGCATCATACAGCATCACTAGGCATCATCTAACGTAACTAGACATCATCCAACATCACTAGGCATCATACAGCATCACTAGGCATCATCTAACGTAACTAGACATCATCCTACATCACTAGGCATCATACAGCATCACTAGGCATCATCTAACGTAACTAGACATCATCCAACATCACTAGGCATCATACAGCATCACTAGGCATCATCTAACGTAACTAGACATCATCCTACATCACTAGGCATCATACAGCATCACTAGGCATCATCTAACGTAACTAGACATCATCCAACATCACTAGGCATCATACAGCATCACTAGGCGTCATCTAACGTAACTAGACATCATCCAACATCACTAGGCATCATGCAGCATCACTAGGCATCATACAGTATCACTAGGCATCATCTAACGTAACTAGACATCATCCAACATCACTAGGCATCATACAGCATCACTAGGCATCATCTAACGTAACTAGACATCATCCAATATCACTAGGCATCATACAGCATCACTAGGCATCATCTAACGTAACTAGACATTATCCAGCATCACTAGACATCTTCTACCATCACTAGATATCACCTACCATCACTAGATACCACCTACCATCACTAGACATAATGTAACGTAACTAGACATCATCTACTATCACTAGACATCTACAAACGTCACTAGACATCATATACCAACACCAGGGCCCGGTTGTTCAAAAGGTGGATAAAACTATTTAGTATATACTGAAACAGTGGATGGCATTGTTGGCGCGCTCTGATTGGCTACTGAAACTCGGAATAGCAAGTGCTATTCACCTCCCAGCAATTTGCGCGCGAAAATTGTAATTGTTGACAGGAATAAATGAGTTAAAACGCATCATTTTCGTAGGATTTTGTTAATGGTTATCCACTGGATAGTGAACAACCGGGACCAGGAGAAAAATTTTTGGGCTTGCAAAAATATGTCATAAGTGCTATTCACGAACGATTTCTTATGACCATCCTAAGTTAGGCGTAACTTAGCAGTCTCCTAAGTTTAGTGGTCGCGGGCAGTTATCGATTAGTAAAAGGAAACCAATCAGAAATGGTTTTTATGGCGTGCTCTTATGAATAGTAATTTATGAAAATTACATGAATGAATATTTTGCCTTGTGTAAATTGTTGTTCATGGTCAGCTGCGAAAGCAACATACAAATCTATCATCGTTTAGGGTCCACTTCGATATTTGTCGTACAAGGGTTTAATTTTCACGGAAAACGGAAATATAACTCTGCAAGCCTAGGTATAACCGACCGTGTGTTTTACATTACTGACCCGGGAAAATTTTAATGCTGAAAATCGACGTAAAACTCGTCAACAATCGAATTTAGCCCCCGTCAAGACAAGTCTTAATAAGTTAGGAGGTCAATATTGACCTCCTAAATTTAGGAGAAAATTTAATACATATTTTAAGTTAGGCGGACTTCGTGAATACCAGTTGAGACATGTCTTAACCCTCGGACGTACACGCAAACTTATATCTCCACCGCGGTACAGGTGATCGTGAATACCAGTAATCTCCTAAGTTATATGTCGGATGCTTTCGTGAATACGGCCCCAGGGTACTATACTTGGCATTACAGAATTTTACGTGTTCGGAAGACCCCAGGGAGCCTTAAGGTTACCCCGAGAGAGAAAAAAACGTGTTCTTTGCTGGTAGATGTTTGAGGATGAAATAACAAAAATGAAACGAACAAATCAACTCACGAAAAAGATAGCTCCAAAGGACAAGTAAGGCGAGAGTAAGGACGAGTAAGGCGAGAGTCGATCCAGACCAGCTGCTTAAAAGGCGTACATAGTACTTAAATTAGCCAAACTCAGGGGCACCCAACGAATCTGTTCCTCACTTTATCTGTTCTCCAGCGGAATTCTTGCCGGCTGGCAAAATATTATGTTTATATTTTTTTAATTACCATTTTTGCGCTGGTTGACTTGAGAAAGGATTCGCAAGAATAAGCTGTGCTGGTTATCTTGAGCAGATCGAAAAGAGACTGATTATTTATGTGAGGAGAAGTTTGATGTTGGTCAGTTTGATGCTTAAAAGAGTTCAGCTTCGTAGTAACAAATTTAAGCAGTGCTAAGAGACAGCCAAACAGGGTTAAGTTCGAGACGGCAGTACATGTTCAAAACAAAAAACGAAAAAGCTTCAAATAGTTTGCCATTATTGTTTCCAAGTCCCGTTTTGTAACTTATCCTTATTTTTTGTTTTTGTTTATTCATTTTTTTTAATTGCTGGCTGAAGACGCTTTTTTATCCTGCTGCCTGGGAATTGCTTAATGTGTTATGCTGGGAAAAAGGAACAGATATATTTTTACCAGCAACCTAGAAGAACACCTGGAAATGCTTTTATATCAATTATTTTAATATATTTGAGTAAAATAACGCATTTTGCCAAAGATTGTTCGTTGGGTGCCCCTGCAAACTTAAGAACGTTCCCCGAGTCAAATAAACCCAGCAACCGACAATAACTAATTAAAAATTGTTTAATATTTTTACGTCTTTTTAACAGACGCTTGTTTACAAAAGTGTAACCGAAAAACTGTACTAAAAAAGACCTTTAAGTAATACTGCTTAGTACTTTCTGATGACATACAATGTAGAAAGGGAAATTCTAGTCGCCATGAAAATCCTTTATTTTTTGTTTTGAACGTCGTGTTAGTGAGTTATAGAGATTTGAATTTACAAAATGCTAATTAGATGAGGTCAACCCGGGAATCATTTATTATACAACTACTTATTTTCACCTCCAAGTAATATTTTTTACGAATCAATTGACTATCCACAGTTTATTTTTAGTATTTATCAAATTCATTATCCTCAAGCTTTAAAGTACGTATTGTAAATTGGCGTAGAAATAAAGACAAATTCCTGTAGGTTGAGACGAGGCCCGTCTTTCTGATACTTGTCCGTTGCGGCAAACCTGGACTGCACACTGTAAATCCATCTTTCAACTTGGGTCTCCGTCTCCTCGGTAGTTAAAGGGCCAGACTTCTTCGCACCTTTTGCTTTACCGTTACTCAGGAACCTTGCTATCCATGCTACGATTCGGATGGCTTTCCAGTAGCCATGCTTATCCAGAGTTTCATTCAGCGCATCGTCCTCTGTCTTGGTCACAAACACGGCTTCTCTCGCCACTTTAGCTTCCGCTTGAGTTTCGCTTGTAGCGGCGGTGACAATGTCTGGTGGCCAGCTTTCTGGTTCTGCGAGCCATGCAGGACCTTCCCACCACAACTTCGCAGATTCATCTACATGCCCTACTCTGCTTCCAAGGTCAGCGGGGGTCTGATGTGAACGGACATATCTCCATTGGATGAAGCTGTGTTGCTGGATTTTCTTGACTCTGTTTGCCACGAACTGCTTGTAACCACCATTTCCTTAAAACCGTAGACACCTTCCACTGGGAATCCCGTCACGTTGCTGATGAGGTTTGCTGTCATATGAGCGGATACTTGTTCCTGTCTGGGAATAGTTAGTTCCTGCTTAGCTAGGCGTGATTTAGCTGTGACGAGGCTTTGCTGATTACCTTGTGCTTGACGTACAACTGCAAACACTGCCGATGCCACCCCTTTATTGCTAGGGTCTCCAAATCCATGTCGATCAATGCCAACGATTCTCTCTTGATGCTGAGCTATCTCAACCTTGTCAGGCAATATCTTCTTCCAAGCATTCCACTTGTCTAACGCCACGCCAGAAAACGCCTTGTCTCAGGCAAGACGGCTGTCGCATACTTCTCTATACTGCACTTTGCCCGCCAATATGGTAGGAGAAGCGAGACCAAGTGGGTCGTAAATTCTGGCTAGACTTCCCAGAAGCACCCTCTTAGTGGGCTCTAACGGTTGTGTGGGAAAGATAACGGCGGTCGTATCCTTTTCTTTGTCCCATGGCATTCCTAATAGCTTTGTCTCGCCTGACTTCGCTGCCAGTTGTTGATTGGCATAGCTCGATTTTTGTTCTGAACTTCTTCTTCTTGCAACATATCTGTTTCTAAGGCTGAATGGGGTTAGTTTCTAGAGAAACTGTGGTGCTGCGTCGGTGGGGGGATGAAACACGAGAATTTAGTTTTATCGACTGAGTCGATAAGGTAAATTGACCACCGTAAAAAGATTCAAATAGCTGACGTTTCGAGCGCTAGCCCTTCGTCGGAGCGAATCAAGGAATTGTGGGTAGTGTGTGGTTTTATATAGTAAGCGGTGGAGCTACGCTATTGGTGGAAATTTGGTGACGTGAAAAAGAAATGTAAATTAGTTGAATGAAAAGCGTTCGTAGATTCCGTGGGGTTTGAGAGTGCCGATTTGAAAGATGATTTTTTGTTCTAGGTTTTTACGGCTTTCTGTGTTACCCTGGTGTAGGGAAAGGCCGCAGATTGTCATGTGTTGTTTAGAATGGTTAGTAAGATTAAAATGGCGCGCGACTGGTTTGGATACGTCTTTGTCATTTTTTTCAACGTCTCGGAGATGTTCACGAAAACGGTCGCCCAGTCTCCTCCCTGTTTCGCCAATGTATATCTTTTTGCAAAAAGTACATGTTATGCAGTAGATAACATTTACGGAGGTGCATGTAAAACGATCAGTGATTTTAATAGATCGTTTGGGTCCTGTTATTTTGTCCGCGTTGTGAATGAAAGGACAAGTGTTACATCGTGTGCGTGTGCATTTGAAAGTTCCCGGTTTATCGTCAGATTTCAGTGCGCTCGTAACTAGAAAGTTGCCTATGTTTTTGTCACGTTTGAATGAAATTAGTGGGGGTTGTGAAAAAATTCTGCCAGTTTCGGGGTCGTTTTGGAGTAATTTGAAATTTTTTAAAAATGATGCTTTTGACTGTGTTGTTGTGTGGGTGGAAAGTGAGGGTGAATGGAATTCTCTCGTTCTCTTCCTTCTGTGGCGTTTGTAGTGCTGATTGTCTGTCGATCTGTTGTGCACGTTGTTGGCCCGTATTAACAACAGAGTCAGGGTACCCACGTTTCTTGAAAAACTGGCACATTTCTTCTGATTTGTTGGAAAAATCAGAGTCATCACTACATAGCCGTCGAAGTCTGAGAAATTGAGAATACGGAATGGCGTTTTTAACGTGCGATGGATGTGAGGATGAATGTAACAGATAACTGTGGGAATCTGTAGGTTTGTAGTGCACACTTGTGGATAAACTGTTACCGTTGATTGAAATATTAATGTCAAGAAAAGCGACTGAGGTTTCGGAAATTTCCCAGGTATATTTTAGAGCTGGATGAAAAGTATTGACAGAAGTTATGAATTGATTAAGTTCCTCTTTACTGGAAGAGGTAGCGCCAATGCAATCATCGATGTAGCGGCCGTAGAGTTCGGGTTTGGTTCCGTGGTACTGATTAAAAAATTTGTCTTCGATGTGGCCTACAAAAAGGTTAGCGTAGCTTGGTCCCATTTTGGTGCCCATGGCGACTCCATTAACTTGTTTGTAGTAGTTTTGGGAAAATGAAAAACAGTTAAGTGTCAAAACTAATTCGGCTAAGCGGAGCAGTGTCTCTGAGCTTGGGTTTTGAATGGAGCGCTGGTCGAAAAAATATTTTAGTGCTTGAAGTCCTTCGTCATTGGGGATGACGGTATATAAAGAGGTAATGTCCATAGTGAAAATTAATTTGTTTTCGCTGGGAAAACTGAAATTCCGGAAAATTTCGAGTGCGTGATTGGTGTCCTTAATGTACGAGGGTAGTGATTTGACAATGGGGGCCATGATTTTGTCTAAATAGCTAGAAATTAGTTCGGTAGGACAGCTACAAGCGGAAACAATTGGTCGGCCCGGATTGTTTGGTTTATGAATTTTAGGTTTGAAATAAACGCGTGAGGTTCTAGGAGTAGTGATGATGAGATTGTTGGCGGTAACTGGTAATTGTTGTTTAGTAATGAGGTCTTGGATAGTTTCTTTGACCTTTTTTTGGTTGCTAGAAGTGAGATCTTTATCAACTTTGGTATAGAAAGCGGTGTCAGAAAGTTGCCGAAAAGCCTCTTGTCGGTAAAGGTCGGTCCGCCAAACAACTACCGCCCCGCCTTTGTCGGCCGCTTTGATAACAATGTCGCGTCGTTTGCTAAGACTTTTGAGCGCTGCCCACTCTCCTGTTGAAAGGTTGGAAATTTTGGTGTGGCGGTTAAATTTAAGTTTTTGGACATCGTGACGACATTTTTTGACGAAAAAATCTAAAGAAGAAAACTGGCCCTCTGGGGGAGTCCATTTTGATTTGCGAACGTTGAGTGTTTCAAAAACATCTTTTTCCGAGGTGTTAGAATTGTCTTCTTTGTCGTGGAAAAAAGCTCTTAATTGCACCCGGCGAAGGAATTTTTCAACATCTTGTTTGACTGAAAATTCGTCGGTTTGTTTCACTATAGGAACAAAGTTTAAACCTTTACTAAGAACAGACCTCTCTGGGTTAGAAAGCGGCAAATTTTCCGGAATGGTAACGACGCCATTGTGACTATCGAATGAATGGTCGCCGGATAATTGAGGACCTATTAACTGTTCAAGTTTTTGGGTCTTGATTTGGTTAAGGCTGTTGAACAGTTTAGCATTGAGTTCTTGAATTTTAGCGCGAATTGATTGTACTAAGACAGCTGGACAAATTTTGGAAAGTTCGGAACGGTATTGGATAATTTCCTTTTCGAGATTGTTACGTTTAAGGCACATAGCTCTGATGGTGATCCTCATAATATTACGCGAGAAAGAATTTTGGGCATGGTGAATTTCGTGAAAATATTGTTGATTGGAATCAGAGAATGTAGAAGCGTGAAAATTTGAACGAAACCCTTTAGGAATGACTTTGGATTGGAGGCAACGGCCGATGAAATTGATGTGACTACAAAACCTAGTTTTGGTAAAGATGTGAGTGGCTAAACGAAAGGCTAAATTAGTGGAAATGGGGGGAAAAGGAATAAGATAACTTACGATTTCCTGGCGTAGCTCCTTGGTGAGTGTCTTGAGGTTAGGCATCGTTGTCTTCGGTTCGTTCGGTGAGAAAGCTGTTGAGTAAGAAATATTGATGTAAAAAGTTAATGGTCGCAGCGAATAAACAACAAATGAATGGGGTTAGTTTCTAGAGAAACTGTGGTGCTGCGTCGGTGGGGGGATGAAACACGAGAATTTAGTTTTATCGACTGAGTCGATAAGGTAAATTGACCACCGTAAAAAGATTCAAATAGCTGACGTTTCGAGCGCTAGCCCTTCGTCGGAGCGAATCAAGGAATTGTGGGTAGTGTGTGGTTTTATATAGTAAGCGGTGGAGCTACGCTATTGGTGGAAATTTGGTGACGTGAAAAAGAAATGTAAATTAGTTGAATGAAAAGCGTTCGTTGATTCCGTGGGGTTTGAGAGTGCCGATTTGAAAGATGACAAAGACGCATCCAAACCAGTCGCGCGCCATTTTAATCTTACTAACCATTCTAAACAACACATGACAATCTGCGGCCTTTCCCTACACCAGGGTAACACAGAAAGCCGTAAAAACCTAGAACAAAAAATCATCTTTCAAATCGGCACTCTCAAACCCCACGGAATCAACGAACGCTTTTCATTCAACTAATTTACATTTCTTTTTCACGTCACCAAATTTCCACCAATAGCGTAGCTCCACCGCTTACTATATAAAACCACACACTACCCACAATTCCTTGATTCGCTCCGACGAAGGGCTAGCGCTCGAAACGTCAGCTATTTGAATCTTTTTACGGTGGTCAATTTACCTTATCGACTCAGTCGATAAAACTAAATTCTCGTGTTTCTAAGGCTGGTACGTTGGAGTGCCATTTATGTAATTCGAACTGGGCTTCACTGAAGGTTGTCTGCGCAGATTCTTTCAAGTGCTGTGTCTCGCGAACGGTCGGTCCACCAGTAATGGTGTCGTCGACGTAAAGACTTTGGAGGATTTCTTCAACTTCTGCTGGAAACCGTTCCCGACAGAGCTCGAGATGTTCCCAAGCAAGAAGGGAGACGGCGCCAAGCCAAAGAGAGCTCGCGTGAAACGTAACGCCTCAGTCTCTTTAGTCTTCAGATCCTTGTACCAATGAAACCGCATCACATCTCTGTCTGGTTCCCAGATTCGAACTTGCAGAAATGCTTGCTTTAGATCACCTGAGATAGCTGCAGGATGGAAACGGTTTTTCACCAGGAAGCTCCATAGCTGGATTTGAGTCGGTGGTCCGATCTCGAGACTTTCATTCAAGGATGGGGCCTTTTAACTTGCTCTTGCAGATGCATCATAGACAATGCGTAACTTGGTACTTTCAGCTGTTTCCCGAATGACTGGTTTGTGCGGTATGTAAAATTCTCTCTCTTTAGTTTCACTTTCCACACGCTCCACGATACCTTGGGCTAGCTGATCCTGAATCACGGTATCATACCGTTCAAGCATCCCCGGTTGTTTTTCCAATCTCTTTGTGAGTGCATTCAGTCTCTTCAAACTTCCTGCTTCGTTGTTGAGTAAAGGAGGATGATTGCCCTTCCAAGGTAAACCATCTTCGTACTACCCTTCTGGACTTCTCTTTAACTGCTCTTCTAGGCCTAACACTTCAAGTCTGCAGAGATTTTCGTAATCGCAAGAGAAATCCTGTGTCAAGAACTTGTTGGTCAAGTCTACTTCTTTCCCAGGGGACATCATTGTCCATCAAAAACGAGTTAGCTCCGCTATTGGCTCCCCGGTTTACCAATTCGTGGCATGCTGTTTACTTTCACTCTCGCATATTCGCTGGCTCCAAGTGTAAGACGGCCAAAACGGTCGACGAGAGAAACCACAGATTCGAGTGTAAGATTTACGAGTTTATTACAAATCCACAAACAAGCCAAATAATACAAAACGGGAACGAGTAACACAAGGGTTATTGAGAATTAAGCATCTGAACTTAGGACGTCTGCTTGAGAACTGAACTTGCTCTTGTTGTTGTTGCACAGACTAACCAACTAAACCAACTAAATCCACTGAGCAAAGGTAGCCAATTTATAATATATTTCAGGAAACTATAAACTTAACTCTAAACCAAATAAGGTTAGAGAGTGAATTTGTAGCCCACAAATACAGGATTTACCTAAGGGAACTAAGTGTTTACTACTCCTACACAACGGGAATTAGGTACAAGAAATGTGTGGGAATAATATAACAAAATGATAGCAAAACAAGGTGTGAAAGGAAACTTAGTAATTTAGGCAAATAACTGAATAACGACTAACAAGAATCCTTGGGAGTAATTTGGAATAATTTGAATGAAAACTAAACAAGACAAAATGTGACCTGGTCACACTCCTCCCTGCTTTTGCTTGCCATGTCCTCATGCGAGCTAAACAAAATCAATAAAACTATAAAACTAAACATAAAAATTACTTAAATGAAGCCCTAGGCTGATTATAAGGGTTGCTATGTTGTCCTTTGTTAAGCCTGGCAGAACGACGCAGTATTGGTCCGTCTGGCTCTGCGACTGGTAATGGTACAGGCACTTGTGGGGCATCAAATGCAATCTCAATATCGTCAGCATCGTCTGAGGAGTCATCAGAGGTTTCAGAGGGGACTCTTCGCAAGGGTACTCGGCTCCGTCTGTGATTAGGGGGTTGCACCTGTAGGGGCCTTGGTTTGGGGCACACTTGAAGTTCTGAGCGGTTGACAGTTCTGCTTGGGCCATGACCATCAGCTGGTTCAATTTCGTAAACATTGTCACGACGATTAACAACCTTGTAGACCTTAGAGTTCCATCTGTCTTGGATCTTAGCTCTCCCCTGTGGGTGGCTTCGGGTGAAAACTCTCTCTCCAATGGGAATCTCGTCAGGCTTTACTTGTCGGCGGCGATCAAACTGCTGTTTCCGGAAGTTAGCTTCAGCCCTCAGTTTTCTCTGAGCTTGCTGGTGAGCATCACGTAAGCGATTCTGATGCTGGGTTAGCCATTCTCCATTATCAGTTGGTGGGTCATCTTGGTCAGAGGGAGGCAAAAGATCAACAGGTAGCCTTGGATCGGTTGCAAATAAGAGGTAATGAGGAGAGTAACCTGTGGAGGAATGTGGTGTTGCATTGTATGCATAACACAGTTCCTTAAGGTGCTCAGGCCACTTCCTCTTCTTCTCAGCTGGAAGGCTACGTAGGAGGTCATGCAGGGTACGGTTAAAGCGTTCACATTGGCCGTTTCCTTGGGGATGGTAGGGTGTGCTTCTAGACTTCTTGATATCATACATCTGACAAAGCTCTTGCACAACTTCTGCTTCGAAACATCTGCCCTGATCAGAGTGGATCCGCTTGGGGACACCATACACCAGGAACCAGTCACGAACTAAGGTTTTGACGACGGTGCTCGCTCGCTGGTCTCTGGTTGATACTGCGACAGTGAACTTGGTAAATACATCAGTAAGTACCAGGACATTTTCTCTGCCATCTGATGCAGGCTCAAGCTGGGTGAAGTCCATGGCTAGTACTTCCAGGGGCTTTGTAGCGACGATACTCGTCATTGGTGTCTTGACAGGCAGGTAGGGTCCCTTTGCTACGACGCAACGCTCGCATTCCGACAGGTACTGTTTGACGTGGTTGTGCAGTCCAGGCCACCAGCAGCGTTCACGAACCAACTGTTCTGTTCGCTCTAGTCCCTGATGACCACACTGGTCATGAACACGATTGAGGAACTCCCCACGGATACTGTCAGGCAGGATTAGCTGCAGGTGCTGGTTGCCATGGTTGTCAGAGTTGCTGCGGTAGAGTACGCCCTTCTTCTCTATGATACGGTCCCACTGGTTAAGAAGTTGTTTCGCCTCACGAGACTCAGCTCTTCTCTCACGTGGTGAGGGCTTGCAACCAATGGTGCGGTAATGGATCATACGCTTTACGGTGGTATCTGCATTCTGCAATCTGGCCAACTGCTTTAAATTCCAGGAAGGTAATGGGCCTGTGCTGTACGTTTGGGGAGGGTCTACTGTTAACTGCTCAACTGCTGCGGTAGGGTTCTCTGCCAGGAACACTGCTGACTGGAGTAGTTGCTCCCTTACAAATTCAGGTACGGCAGTAGTGCTAAGGGATGAAGCCAGAATTACTTCTACTTGGTCAATGTCACACTCTTCATTTTCCGGCCGGTCGAGGCGGCTGAGTGCGTCAGCATTGGCATTCTGCTTTCCAGCACGGCACTTTATGTTGAAATTGAAGTTAGCTAGTTTGGACACCCATCGCTGCTCAACGGCCTTAAGCTTACTCTTCAACTGCAGGTATGTGAGAGGGTTATTGTCGGTCATTACTGTAAAGGTGGAGGAGATCAGGTACTCACGGAACTTTTCTGATACGGCCCACTTGAGAGCTAGGAGTTCCAGTTTTCTGGAAGAGTAGTTCTCCATTTTCCTCTCAGCTCCTCTGAGGGCACGACTAGCGTAGGCTATTGGCCTGATTCTACCATCTTGTTCCTGCGACACCACCGCTCCTAGACCATCATTAGAGGCATCTACTTCGACAATGAAAGACTTTGTGTAGATAGGGTAAGCTAACACTGGTGGGCTGGTCAGAGCTTGTTTAAGGCTATCGAATGCTTTCTGGCACTCCTGGTTCCAATCACCTCCAACAGACTTGCTTCTCTGCTTCCCATGCTTCGTACAGCTTGGAGACCAACTCGTGTAGGGGTCTTGCCAGTTGCGCAAAGTGTGGGACAAATCTTCGGTAGTATGAGGCGAAGCCAAGGAAGGATCTCAGGTCTTTGAGGGTTCTGGGTTGTGGCCAGTTTGTTACTACTTCTGTCTTGGCAGGGTCGGTGGCGACACCGTCAGCAGACACTACATGTCCAAGGTACGTCACCTTCGGCCGGAAGAACTGACATTTCTTAACCTCGATCTTCAGTCCATGCTATCGCAGCCTACGGAACACCATCTCCAGGCGCTGCAGTTGGGTCTTGATGTCTTGACTGAAGACAATGATGTCGTCCAGATAGACAATCAGAACTTCCAGTAACTCATCACGGAAAATGGTCTGCATAACACGCTGAAAGGTGGCAGGGGCACCTCCGAGACCGAACGGCATTCGGTTGTACTCGAACAGTCCAAAGGGCGTGGTGAAAGCTGTCTTGTGCCGGTCTGCGGGGTCAACTTCTACCTGGTTGTAGGCGGAGGCCAGATCAATGGTGGAGAAGTACTTGGCACCTCCTAAGACATCCAGGCTCTCATCTATCCTAAGAAGAGGGTAAGCATCACGCTTGACTTTGGAATTGAGCTGAGGATAGTCCACGCACATGCGCAGCGCACCACTTTTCTTCCGGACAAGTACAATTGGGGATGCATGCTTGCTCTGGCTTGGCTTGATAACACCCTTATTTAACAGATCTTGTAAATGCTCCTTCACCTCAGCCAGCTGGTTTGGAGGGATCCGTCTGTGACGCTGATTCACAGGGATGTCATCAGATGTTGGTATCTTGTGCTGAATGGTGGTGGTTCTTCCAAGGCTATCTCCTTCACGAGCAAACACATCTGCATAAGTGGTGAAGATTCGCAACGCCTCTTGCTTTTCAGCTGGGGTCCCGGGGAAATCTGTCAGGTTTATTTCAGCAGGGAGATCTTGCTTGCTCTGGGGGGTCGCAGGTTTTCCAGGCTCCGGTGATCAGGAAGGCTTCTGGTCCTCTGCTCCCAGAAGGCAGGACACTATCACCTCGTTGCTGCGCACATCAAACTCCAGCTGATCTCCACTGTTCACCTTTGCTGCACCACGTACCGTTCCAAGGCGTGTTCGAGGCTTTAGCCATACATCCTTTGGGGAGGGGTTCACGACTTGGATGAGGAAGCACATCTTAGCGCCATTAACCAGGGTATTCGCTACCTGAATGTTTCCTGGTACTGGTACACTGAGGGGTTCCACCAGTGACCACAGGCGGGACCATGCAGTGACAGCTACACTTGCTACTGAGTTTGGGGGCACCAGCACTGGGTACTTTACAGCGACTCGGACAAAGCCAGAGGTACAGGTTCCTGCAGTCCTTGGCTCAGCTGTGGTCCTTTGCTGGAGCAGGCCACCAAACTTGGGGATTTGCGCCAGTACATTAGTTCCAAGGAGTCCAGGCACCTCTCGTCTCTGCTTGACAGTGGCAGGGATGTCTTTTAAGACTAGTACTCCACAGCCGGGTACGTTCACCCCATCAACCTCTACGTCTAAATCAAGGTACCCCAGGTACGGAATCTCAAGCCCATTAGCAGCCCAGGTTAGCAGCACGCAGGGTAAGCATTCGCCCGTCTTGTCTCATGCGCCCGCAGGTTGGCTGGAGTTTCTTTTTATAGAATTCTTCCGTCACGAAGGACACCATTGACCCAGAGTCCACCACACACAGCACGTCAACACCAGCAAGCCTTGCTTGAACCGTTGGGGTACCACCAACCATGTGTATTGGCGTGCATTCGTCTTTTGGTAGAGGTTTAGAGCCACTATTCCCCTCCTCCACGGCATGGCTCACTGCCGTGGAGTCTTCTCGTTTAACGCTGGCGGCTGGAAGTTCTGTCGGTTGTTTGTCTTTCCGCCAACTCCTCGTTGGTTTCTTCCATTGCTAGCAGGGCAGTCTCTCTGAAAATGACTGGTTGAACCGCACCCAAAACAGCCGGGTTGCCGTAGTGAGCATTGTTGCTGTTGTTGTTGCTGTTGTTGTTGTTGCTGCGCAATGGTTTTCTTTTGTTTGTCAAGAGCTGACTGTTGGCTCCTCATATGGTCAGCCAGTAATTTCTGCTGCTTTTGGAGGTTCTCAGCTAGGAGTTTTTGGCCGGCAACAATTTCGTTTACAACCGACTGCAAGTTCACTGACCCCTTCACTGCTTCACATGTAGGCTAGTGATGTTGGATGATGTCTAGTTACGTTAGATGATGCCTAGTGATGCTGTATGATGCCTAGTGATGTTTGATGATGTCTAGTTACGTTAGATGATGCCTAGTGATGCTGGATGAAGCCTAGTGATGTTGGATGATGTCTGGTTACGTTCGATGATGCCTAGTGATGCTGCATGATGCCTAGTGATGTTGGATGATGTCTAGTTACGTTAGATGATGCCTAGTAATGCTGTATGATGCCTAGTGATGTTGGATGATGTCTAGTTACGTTAGATGATGCCTAGTGATGCTGTATTATGCCTAGTGATGTTGGATAATGTCTAGTTACGTTAGATGATGGCTAGTGATGCTGTATGATGCCTAGTGATGTTGGATGATGCCTAGTGATGCTGCATGATGCCTAGTGATGTTGGATGACGTCTAGTTAAGTTAGATGATGTCTAGTGATGCTGTATGATGCCTAGTGATGTTGGATGATGTCTAGTTACGTTAGATGATGCCTAGTGATGCTGTATTATGCCTAGTGATGTTGGATGATGTCTAGTTACGTTAGATGATGCCTAGTGATGCTGCATGATGCCTAGTGATGTTGGATGATGTCTAGTTGCGTTAGATGATGCCTAGTGATGCTGTATGATGTCTAGTGATGTTGGATGATGTCTAGTTACGTTAGATGATGCCTAGTGATGCTGTATGATGCCTAGTGTTATAGGATGATGTCTAGTTACGTTAGATGATGCCTAGTGATGCTGTATGATGCATAGTGATGTTGGATGATGTCTAGTTACGTTAGATGATGCCTAGTTACGTTAGATGATGCCTAGTGATGCTGTATTATGCCTAGTGATGTTGGATGATGTCTAGTTACGTTACATGCTGCCTAGTGATGCTGCATGATGCCTAGTGATGTTGGATGATGTCTGTTTACGTTAGATGATGCCTAGTGATGCTGTATGATGCCTAGTGATGTTGGATAATGTCTAGTTACGTTAGATGATGCCTAGTGATGCTGCATGATGCCTAGTGATGTTGGATGATGTCTAGTTACGTTAGATGATGCCTAGTGATGCTGTATGATGCCTAGTGATGTTGGATGATGTCTAGTTACGTTAGATGATGCCTAGTGATGCTGTATGATGCCTAGTGATGTTGGATGATGTCTAGTTACGTTAGATGATGCCTAGTGATGCTGTTTGATGCCTAGTGATGTTGGATGATGTCTAGTCACGTTAGATGATGCCTAGTGATGCTGTATGATGCCTAGTGATGCTGTATGATGCCTAGTGATGTTGGATGATGTCTAGTCACGTTAGATGATGCCTAGTGATGCTGTATGATGCCTAGTGATGCTGTATGATGTCTAGCGACATTGGATGACGAATAGTGATGTTAGATGATGTCTAGCGACATTGGGTGACGTACAGTGATGTTGGATGACGTGTAGTTATGATTGGTGATGGTTTAAGTGAAGATATTGTAGCGGATTTTTCCTTTAGTGTACTGGAACACGAACTTACTACCGGATTCTCTTGGTTATGTGGTGTGTTATGTTGCTTCATATAAGATATCATTTTCCAACTTTCAAAATATCCTTAGTCAACAAGAAAGAGCCAAGAAAACTCATTCATCGCGTAAAGTAAAAGACAATGTCTAGGCTAACATTTTTACGTGGTTTCATAAACAATCAGGCAGCCAGACCAAACAAAAATGTATTGCTATGGAATCTTCGATGCTGTGCAGCGCGATTTGCAAGTGCAGGAAATCAAACAAGCGGACAAGATTTTGACAGAGAGGCTTACAATCGTCGCCAAAAACGGTTGGTAGCTGCCATCATTGGTTCGTCTGTGGGACTGATCGGTTCAAGTTATTGTTTGTATAGAAAACTTAGCAAGGCAAAGGCGGAGAGTCCAAATCCCTCCATCGATAGTAGAAACTCTCACAGTGAAAGCAACACGGATGAAAATAAAAAAGATGGTAATGAAGAAACCGACGGTAAAAGCAAGAAGGGTAAACACGGATTCAAGGAAAGAAGGGTGAGAAAGTGTTGAGATGTTTTAATAGTAAATATATTTTGCAAAGTCAAAGCCTATGCACATGTAGCTCAGTTCCTAAGGGCCACTCAGTTGTAGCCACCCCTCCCCCTCAAGTTCAGGCGTTTCTTTGGGTGCGGCTTGTATCTTTTGCAGGTAGCTGGTTCCAGGTTGAAAATATAAAACAACAGGCCTACCATTCTCTGCTGGTGGTGGACTGTGCTTTTAAATGGCTGCATCGATTACAAATTTAGCCTTTTCCACGTTTCTACAGCTGTTTGAAGTTAGGTGCTTCTGCCCCATTACCGAGCATTTGTGGGAGCTGGGTTCGAACTTTGCTGTGACTTCATCAAAGGAGACCATTTGCCGCATTCTTATAAGTATATCACCGTGAAGCGACAAAGGAGAAGGCATTTTAATGCGAATGGTACTCAAAAGTCAAAAAAGGCATTTTGTGCACTCCAATGCCTTTTTTGTGTTTGCCCAGTTCCTTTGCTCTTCGCATCATGAAAATCAATCTCCTTCGATGACGTCACAAGACGTCAAAGCAAAACTCGGACTCATTCTTCACATTGCTCGAACTGGCCGAAAGAATCGCCAAAATTTGAAACTTTAAAAAACTATAAAAAATCAAGGAAAAATGCTACGGTAAAAAAATTTTGGCACAGGTAATCAGGACAATTAGGAGATTTCATTTGGTGAAAAACATCATTGGGGGTTAGTTGCACTTTTGAAGCTTGCGAGAGTGGTTTTAAAAAACTTGAAGTTTGACTGAGTTTGTCTGGACTTGCAGGAACGAGACCCCAAAATTATCAACACAGCTGGATTTTTTGCCAAATGAAACACATTCAGCCTTTGACAAAGGAATCTCGGCTTTGGAAAGAGTAGTTTTTGTAGTAGGATTTGGCCAAATTTTGGCTCATTTCGTTAGCGGATTGAGCCTTAAAATCCAGCTATGATATGTATGCGACCATAGTTACTACTAACTATGATGCGACGCTCCATGGCTGAAAACTCATATTTGAATTCACAAGCAACAAATTGCTGTCCTTGCACTCCAGTCCTACTCTAGACGTTTGTTCTGTGACAAATTTAATAATAATAATAATAATACTTATATAGCGCCGATATCAATATTGCTATTTTCATCAGCTATTTATCTCTAGGGCTGTCCAAGAGTTGTGTTTGCAGCAATTTGTTGCTCTCAAGCAGTGAAGCCATGAGTTATGAGCCAGCAAGAGAGTCGGGTGGAGAGAGGAGGACCTGCACACAAGGCCCAGATTTTTTTAAATTCCCATTCTTGTGCAGGAACGCAGCATTCTGATTTGTTAAAAATGACAGGTGCCATATTGTGCAAATAGCTATGGCAAGTGGCAAAACAATGTCATGCATTACACTGCAGGAGATTGCTCTCTCACTGTGGGCATAAAAACAACATTATTGCACCTTTCATTTGCTTTCTTCTTCAGATTATTGAATATGAAAACCGTATAAGGCAGTACAGTACACCAGACAAGGTCTTCAGATACTTTGCATCACTTAAAATTGTACACATCGGAGAAGATAATGAAGTGTTTATGACACCAGAGGATTTTGTGAGATCATTAACTCCAGGAAAAATACAACCAGCTGGTAATGATCAGGGGGCATTCTACCTGTTGTTTTGTTTAAATTTAATTTAACTTTTTCACTCCCAGAGTCAAATATGGAGACATGTAGTGTAGTTCTAACTTGTGAGTCTGTCAATAAAATCCTATGGTGTGACCATTCAATTCAAACCTCTTCAGCAGTACTTTTCCATGGTACCATTTGTTTTAACTTTTGAGTCTGTTGATGAAATCCTATGGTGTGACCATTCAAATGAAACCTCTTCAGCAGTACTTTTGCATGGTTCCATTTGTTCTAACTTTTGAGTCTGTCAACGAAATCCTATGGTGTGACCATTCAATTCAAACCTCTTCTGCAGTACTTTTCCATGGTACCATTTGTTCTAACTTTTGAGTCTGTGAACGAAATCCTATGGTGTGACCATTCAAATGAAACCTCTTCAGCAGTACTTTTGCATGGTACCATTTGTTTTTTAATATTTTATAAAAATGAAATTTGGGATGTTTCTTGAATTTTGATTTTTGACACTTTTGAGGGTTGAAGGGTTAGGACAGTCACCTCTGATTTGGGCATGGATTTTCTTCTTTCCAAGATGGATGATAGGCTTTTTTATAACCTTAATCTGAGACAAAGGAAAACCAAACTCAAACTTGTTTGAAAATTTTCAAACTAAAGAAAGTAAATAAAAAAATAGATAAATGAATAAATAAAATAATATTATTTTTAAACACAACATGTACCTTATTTCCCATTGCTGGACTCTTAATTTGCATATTATTTTGTTATTAACCCATTCACACCTGAGGATTTTTACGTTTTTGAGTGATTTTCTGCATACACACGCCCCATAGGATTTCGTGACTTCATATTTGGAGTTACCATTGAAAGTGCTGCTGTTCTAAAACACTGAAGGCTTGAGTTTACTGGAAACGTCATTGTGACGATCTCATTTTGCTTGGTTGATTTGCAATAAAGGGTCCAATATGAATTATCTACGATTTTTGGTAAGTTCACAGCCATTTTTCATCTTTAGTAGCTGCCTGGTGAGCATCATTAAGCTTGGAGGTAGTTCTGAGTCCACTTCTCAATGAAGCGAGTTAGGTGTTGTACTTCGTTTACGAATTTGGCTCATTGCTCGTTGAACTGGAAAAATGGCCGCCTGGAAACGAAGTGGCTTTGGGACTCGACTCTGGATGAATTTCTCGACCTACCGCGGCATATTTTGGAAGTTGCGACCACAGGAGAATACAACAAGCGCGAAATTTCGGTGGTGGGTCGGAGTGGCTGTGGACTTAGTATAAATATGAAATGTGTGGGGAAAGAATGGAACGCTGTCAAAATTTTTGGCTTTTTCCCAGCATGCAGTGCGGTGATGTTGAAAATCGAGGCAAGGTGAGTATGCACTAGTATAAGAAGCTGTAGCTAGGCCCGAGCAACGAATATGAGCAAAAAAATTCACTGCTAAGCTAGGACTAGGACTGAATTTTGCTGTAAATGTTGACTTTTGGGTTTGCCACGATGATTTGAATAAAAAAAACTAAAGGCAAAAACGTGATTTTTGTTGTTTTTCTATGACGTTAAAAACGGTAATTTTTGTTATTGTCCAAATTCAAACGCTGATATTCTGCAAAAATCGCTGACTTTTTTGTGTTTATTGGGTATCTCAATTTGAAAGACTTTCTAGTCAATGCTCACAACTGCTAGTTAAGGCAATGTTCGCACGATTGAGAAAGTTACAATTTTTTAAAGCAGTGGAGTCTTGTACGGGCGGTTACGGGCGGTTCAGGTGTCAATGGGTTAAATAATATTTTCTTTCATTTTTTTGTAGGGTTAGGACTTGATGAACATGAACGATTTAACCCAGAGGTATGTTTACTTATACTTTTTTTAGGTTTGTCCATTTGCCTTTTTAATTTGTTCATTCAAGAGTGCTTTCCCAGCTCAAAAAACACAATTTGTGAGCTGCTGATGCTCTCAGCACTTCAGTTATTCTTCTCAAATGAAAGACCTACTGTTCCTTCTTCTGTTCTGTTCTGTTATATTTCAGAAACACAAGTATAAAGGTCATCTGTCAGATCAGTTGGGACAGGACAGTGTTTTCTTGAAGATGGGAGAGTTTGGATTGATCTCATTCTCAGACTATATCTTCCTTCTCACTGTTATGTCACGTATGTTGCATACATGTATGTTGTGGTTCAAACGTTTCTTTGGTTTGAAAGTTTACAAAGCAGTTTAGTCTTCATTTTCCTTTGTCTCGTGTGCACCATAATCTGAGACAAACGGAAATTCATTCATTCATTCATAACTTAGTTAACATGTCAGAAGTCGTAGACCTTTTTCATGATGGCAGCCAATTTATTTATTCTGTTATATGTACCGGTATGTTAATTAGCCCTATTGGCCTCATTTTAGAGTAAAAATTCTTTTGAATTTTGCACATGCTAACGAGGCCACTAGGGCTAATTAACATAGAATAAAAGAATAAATAACTCGCCTGCCATTATGAAAAAGGTCTATGGCTGAGGGTTAACCGTGACCCTAACTACCAGCTATCTAAGAAAACATAGTAAGATAACATAATTATAGAATATTAAATAAAATAATTAACAAGTCAATAGTTACAATGGAAAGGTCAGTTGGTGCATAGTAGGCAGTTTGTGCATGCCATGCTCGAGGAAAGGTCCATGCTGCGGATTTATCTTTTGAATGAATCAAGGGAGGTGATGGTCGCTGGTAGATTATTCCATACGTTGGGTCTGAGATACCTTAGTAAATGTTTACCATAAGTGACAGTTATTAAACCTAGGGAGATAATAAAAATAAATAAAGTTTTACAATAGAAATGTAAAATGCAGTTAAAGGAGCGTGACCCTCTTGGCCCCGTGGGGCATCTATTTTTATTCTATTGTGTTAGTGTACTGTACTTTAGACTCACAACTTAGACATACAAAATGTAGTGAAACAAAAGAAACAGCAAACTGATCCTTACGGCAGAAAAACAGAAGCAGAAGCAAATAAAATAAAATAAAAGTGGAATATAATAGTGCCCAATACTTGCCGTTTCTTTTGTTTCACTTCAAGTATTAATACTGATCTAAGTCTGGAAATCCAGATCTGGCCATTCTCCAGTTGGTTTGTTGCAGTGATCGTGCATTCTCTGTAAACCTTTTGGTACAAATGCACCACTTTATCCTTTGTTGAAGCATTTTATCAATAGTGCTTTTACTTTTGTAGTATGTTGCAACCTTGTTTAGTTGCTAGTTCGTTCGCATTTTCTCAGTGGTTAAATCAGTAAATACTCTATTCATGTCTCAGTTGTTATCATGTGAAACCTAGACACTATATGGTACAGCCTCGGCCGTTGGCTTTGGCTACAAACACTGTCTAAAGAGCTCTATATAATTTAAACTTGTTTGAAAATTTTCAACCCAAAGAAAAATATGAACCAGAACACATACTCATCATTATTTTATAAACTGTTGTGACTACATGAAATGTCGGTGGCTATGCATTGTTTTCTGGGTTATAGTTTTGAAATTTTATGAAGTTAAAATTCAAAACTTTTATTAATGAAACTCTATCTGTCATGCAGTTTCACTAACTCAGTCTGATTTTTTAATTTTCTCCCATTAAGTTCCTCCTAGAATGTTTGAAATTGCATTTCAAATGTTTGACTTGAATGGAGATGGTGAAGTCTCGCCAGAAGAATTTGAAAGGGTAGGTGACTTAATTAAAGACTGCTAATAGGGATGTTTGAAGTAACGTTATTTGTGAAAAGAGGCGTGAAATGCCAACCTTTTGTGGGACTGTCTCACACACCTGCTAACAAGTTAATTTGGACTCAAATGATTGACATTATATTATTGTTTCTTTTTATCATTTTTAACTCATGAATATGCAAAGTGTAATGAATGGGTTATCGCTGATGGGGACAGATATGCATATTTTCACTCCTTCACTCCCTGCATCACTCAGCTGTAATGTTGCGTTACGTGTTTAATAGCTTTTGGTACAAGGTTCAAATGACATGCTGGCATTTATATGCAAATGCCATTATTTCTGGATTCCAGCATTTATATAAGCCTGTGAATTTTCTTTTAATCTTAATTAATGCTTGCCACAAACTTTATTGAGGGTGGTAAAGGTTTTTTTCATGATCCGTGAAAGGCCTTTTTTTTAACCGCGAATTGTGAAATAGTTTTTTTTTTTCTCATGAAACGTGATTTGGTTACATACCCGTAAACCGTGAATTGACTTTTTTTCATGAGCACTGCAAAATGACTGTCGTTTTTTTCTCGTGAAATGCTACTGTAAACGGTGATTCTTTCTTCCTCCCAAAAAATTATCCAGCAAGCGTTTAACTATGCCGGTGGTAAATTGCGTGACGAATGCATGACCGTGACTGATCGTCATTCTGGACCCCAGGTCACTCAACAAGGTTAGGTAATTTTACACAACATCAGCAAAAAAAAGAAGAACAAGCAAAACAGGAAGAACAAGGAGTGGACGGTCGGTGAAGACAAAAAACAAAGCTGTACTTTGGATGTAATTAATTAATTAATTGGATGTAGTTACAGATTTCAATTGACATTTATTTGATATATATACTGTATTTATTGGGCCTTGTTTGCCCTATCTCCCAAATAGCAGATTTTTTACCAAGTGAAAAGGTCTTTAATTTATAGGGTGATGTGATTAGATCTAAAACATGAAATAAATTTGTTACTTTCAGGTGCAGAATATCTTATTTAGTATGACGCAGACTGGAATGCGTCATCGTGATCATGCTGTGACAGGAAGTGTCCTCTCTGCTCATGTCAACAGTGGGCTCAAGGTATACTTTTTTGGGAAAAACATGGAAAAGAGGCTTACTGTAAAAAGATTCATCGAATTTCAAAAGAATCTTCAACAAGAAGTCATGTTCCTTGAGGTATCTATGATAACTGTAGTTACAAGACAGTATACATTAGAAACACAAAATAATGATATGCTTCCAACATCCCAGCATACAAGTCTGCCACTAGTCAACGTTCCTTAATTCTGTTCCATGCAGTACCAACTTGGAACTCTATTTCAAGCAGTCTCAAAGATAGTATCAGTATTGATCGCTTTTAGAACATAATAATCCGATTATGAAATCATAACCGATTCCCAACACTACCCCTAACCAATAAATATGCGAGAGTGATTGTATTTTTATTGTAAGGTTCAGAATATTTCTATGACAATCATATAGAGTGTTTTCACATGACGTCATAAAAATTAAAAAATCTAAAGTATACATCCTACAAAGCTGTTTCTAACATGGTATGTGGATACCAGTGTTATAATCTTTCACAAAAAGTTTCAGGTTTTAACGATGTTTCGTTTTCGATTTATAAACGTTGTAAATGCGTCACGCAATTTGTCACTGACACTATTTCAGATAAGCCGATAACAAAATTGAACTAGTTGAAAATTATTAATGAATAATAGATGCTTATCAGCCGATTTCATGCCTCTTATAGTGAATACAATATTTTGTGATGAGATATTTGGTGTTATTAAGACTTCAAAGTCTTTAAATTTTTGGCCGTCATGTTGGTGTCCCAAAGTGGGACACCAAGATGGCTGCTTCATACATTTCTTACTAAAAATGTCTATACTCATTCGCCTATAACTCTTGAATGAAATGAAATGCTCTTGCGCTTCAAAATTTGGCCCAGATGTGTAGTTTTATCTCTACAATTCCATAAACATTTTAGAATCGAAAACTGCTTCTGAATTTTGATATGACATCAGTGAAAACACTCTATAGTACGCTTTTTCTCCAGTTTAATTCTTATGACCCAGTTGATGGGCGGATTACAGAATGGGAATTTGCTGATATGCTTCTCACCTACTCAAGCTTCCATGAGAAGAAGAAGCAGAAAATTCTCAGAAAAGTTAAAAAAAGCTTCAAAGAAAATGCCCAGGTAGGAAAGAACATTGAATAGAATATTGCACAGATCAATCATCAGAAGGCAGAATTGGAATTATTTAATCCTTTAACCCATTGACACCTCAACCACCTGAAACCCCCCGTGTTGGAACCACGGTCCTTCTACCATTTGTGACGTCATCCCTTTTTATGATAAAAGATTCTTTTGTACCTAACTCAAGCAGAAGGAAGAATTCGTTCAAAAAGTGCCCAAATGAGAGAACTCCCGTGAATTGGGCAGCCAGATTTACACGTGAAAAACCTGTCAGATTTGACTGCAAAATCAAAGGAAACTCTGGTCTTCCTACCACTTGCCACTTGTTAAAAAATTTCACCTTCTTCAGCAATTTCTGGGAAATTTTTACTTCATAAATATAGTCTAGTGAAAGGCCAGCAATGAGGGGAAAAATGGAATAACAACGAAAAAGAACGGGGAGAAGAACAAAGAAAAAGAAAAGTCAAGCTTCTGGACAGGTGTTTTTTCTTGTTCACAAACTTTCTCAAAATTTTGCTTTGTGCACATGCCCGAAACCAAAAGTTGATTTATTTGACCCCGAAAGAAAAGGAAGCTTAGTTTTCATGTTGCAAACAACGTTTTGGACAGTTTGCCAGCAATTTAATTGGCTCCACAGCAGTCAAAAAACGGCATTAATGCCTTCAAATTGACGTTTTCTGTGAATTCTCTAGGAGTCAATGGGTTAAAGTTTTAAAAAGATGTCACTAGAGACTGGAGGCTTGACTGTTTGGCGGCACCTTTGGAAAAATCTGAGCCGTAAAATTTTGACAGCACCTTTGAACAAAAAATCACATCCCCCCTTATCAAAAACTCCAGCTATCTTTCTGCCTTTGTGTTATCTCTTTGGACGTGAAAGCTATTTACATTGTCTCTCTTTACCCAAATATATGAACAGGTGCCAATAAACCAATTGAAGTGAAACCCAGATGTAACAAAATGCTGGGGGAAACACTGCGATGAACAAGCATCCCAAGCATTGGGAGACTAGCAGTTACTAGTTACCTCATGCTAAAAAAAAGAAACAATGTCTTGATTCACAACAATGATTTATTATGCCAGCTGAACAGACAAATAAAAAAATTAAGTGATTAGGATTTAATTTAATCAGCTAAAATAATTTGAGTTAGCCCCAGCTACACTCCATGTATAAGCAGCTTATAAAGAGACCAAACATTCAAATACATTTTAGATTCTACTATTAAAGACGCAGTACAACACTTGTTATTGACTCAACAGGGAATAACCTTCAAAGATTATTTGGATTTCTTCTGTTTTATGAGGAACATTTCTGAAGCAGACATGGCTCTGAGCTTTCACCATGCTGCAGGCAAACCTATTGATCCAGGTAAAATACTAACTAAGGGTCCTTATGCGCCTGATGCTTTCTCTGTTTCATCTTAAATTAAGGTAAAATAAACAAAGGTTTTGTGCTTTTTGTTTTTATTATTTTTTGTTACAGAGACATTCAAGCACGTTGCCAAAACTGTGACCAATGTAAACTTGAGTGATAATGTGGTCAATGTCGTTTACAAGATGTTTGATGAAAATGGTACGTACAATGTAGCTTGGCACTCTCATGCAGTTATTCACACATGACAAAATAAATGAAATATTTATAATATTTTACTGACCTTATTACTTCCATGAGTCTCTTCATGTTGTTTCTATTTTGTGTTCAGAAATGACACCTTCCTCAACCTTTCTATTATTTTGCAAAAATTTTGGATTTTTTTCTTATGTTCAACTTGGTTATTAATATTGTTTTGTGAAAGTAGGGCTGAAATTTGGAATATTAATTTCTATGAAGGACTTAGTGCCAAAAGGGCATAAGTGACATTTTTGGCTAAAAAGCAGTCTTCCATCTGTAGTTACCTATATTGTGATGCGCATTGCTGTAAATTGGGGCCTGACTATGAAAGATACAGTACTAAAAAACTATTGTAGCTGTATCACTGCATTTTGTTGCAGTGAGACTGTTAAAATGTTAAAGGGGCAGTATCACGAGGTTCCACGCGCGGCACTGTTCACTATTCTTGCACCGGAATTTTGGACATATCACTGTTAAAAGTGATTTTTTCTTTCTTCCGGCTATCAAAACGGATTTTTTGATTCAACAAATACCTCCACTTCTCGACGGCCTTTTTGAATTTGCGGAATCCAACTTGAAAACGTGGGCCGACGTTTTCAAGTTTCAACCTCATGATACTGCCCCTTTAATGTTGGTCAACTGCAGTTGATTTGTCACTTTAATCACAAAGAGCCAGTCCTAAGTACTGTAGTATGCAGTACTGTATACAGTTATCTAATTACAATTTTTTGTAATCGGATAGCTGTAATTGGACACCCACGTTGCACGCGCATCAATCAATTACACTTAAATTGGTTCTTTTTTGCTTATTTTCCTCCTACTTTCAAACTGATATTGAATACCCTCGTGTTTTGAGCACAAAAAAAGACCACATAGACTTTTAAATCTCGAATTTTGTTATTGATGCGATTAAATAGTAATTGAACTTTGTGTCGTACAATTCAGGGGTAATCGTGCTCGTAATTCAAATCGTGCTACGCGCTTGGCTGATTTGAAATTACTCGCCCGATTACTCCCTGACTCCACTCAGTCCAATTACTATTACTTATTGCGGCATTGCATAAGGCAATAAAATAAAATAAAAAAATTATTTAATACGGTGGTATATTTTTGTATTTCCAATGTTCTTTGTTGGCTGGGCAAGCTCCCGTAAGCGACCATCAATCCCTTACACCTCTAGTGGCCGCTTATGAGAACCATTCTCGTAAGTGGCCAGCTCTAGTTATGGACACCATTTTCGCGTCCCGAGGGTGTCCGCTAATGAGAGCTTCCACTGTATATGCCTCTTGGCTTTTCAAAGTGATCCTTAAAATAAATACTGTAACTGATAAAAACTTTTTCAACTGGAGAACTGATGGTTGTAATTTGAATTCACTGTTTTAGATGATGGTGTTCTTAGTCACAAGGAGTTTATTGTCGTCATGAAGAACCAACTTGTCAGAGGATTGGAAAATGTAATTATCTAAGATCCTTATGTAAACAGTGTCTTGACATAATTTTTATAATATTGTTAACTTATTTAATATGTAATTATTTTTCAGCCGAAGGACACAGGATTCAGCAGACTTTTGCAGGCTATTTGGAATTGTGGAAAACATGTTACATACACAATGCTCCATCCTAAGGAATCAACAGCAACTGGTGACTGACAAGATGATATGAGAAGGAAAATGAATACAACCATGTGCTTAAAGGATACAATGTGAAGGGTGTTTCCTTAAAATAATCATTGCGGAGTAATAGTCACTGTCACTGGTATTATGTTCAAAGGCCGTATGTTCAAATCAAATTTGCCCGTCAACAGTCCATTAACAGATTTTAAAAAAGGGGAGTTGTTGACTATGAATAACAACAACAGTCCTATTAAACATTTTTACCCTCCAAGTCTTGTAACCTACAATTTTACTGAGGAAGCATGCAGTGTTCCTGGCATTTGATTTTTCTTGCCAGTCATTCATTGTTCTCCCTTCAAGTATGCTTAACTGAAGGGACATAAACTGTAAAATGTTGCTTCGTTTTTGTTTACAAGAAAATGCTGTTCAGTAGTAAGTCATGCTGGTAACCAATGACATTTCATTTATAAACTGGTGAAGTAAGGCCAAGGTCAAATCAGACAAAACAGATTTGGAGCAATCTGTTGCCACTGCATATAAAAACTGCGAGCAATTAAGCAATAACAATA
The DNA here is from genome assembly GCA_024195265.1 of Dendrophyllia cribrosa. Lineage (NCBI taxonomy): Eukaryota > Metazoa > Cnidaria > Anthozoa > Scleractinia > Dendrophylliidae > Dendrophyllia > Dendrophyllia cribrosa. The sequence goes on along the minus strand of JAJLRJ010000002.1, from coordinate 15,907,116 downwards.
CTGTTTAATAAATGTATTATCTTATGGTGGCTAATTTTGCCCCAGACCTATTGTAGTTTAAAAAATATAGATATATTATTGTAGGCTCGATTTCCACAGCTTTCTCACATCCAGTCTCTGAGCCTCCAAACAGCAGCTGGTAGTCGAGCCTAATATTATTGCCAATATGTTGAATAAAATTAATGCAAATGAACAAAATAGTAATGTGGACTTATTAAATAATTATAGTAAGTGACTCATCTGAGCTACCAGACAAGTACTTTCAATGGGAAGTCAACATTATAATGGTGAAGGATTATTGCAGGTCAAAGTGATTTAAAGATTTTTACTTAAGTTCCATTTAAACATTTGACCCGACATCCATTCAAAAATAATTATCATTCAATGAATCTTTTTCTTCCTTTTCATTGACCTGAATATAACTGCATGCCTACGAATTTCTGCTCATGCGCACAATGATGCAATTAAGTTGTTTTGCTGCAAATGCTCTGCTCCTGTCCTCTACAATGGCAGCCAGATTTCTGCTCTGTTTTAGCAGTTATGAATAACTATTAAATTGAAAAACAAACTCTGTGATTAAATGATAACAATTATTGAACTCAGCTATCGCAAAATATTGTGATTTGTCAGTGTCTCACAGATCATTTGCCTCGGCCTTCGGCTTTAGCAAATAATTGATCTACTTGCCACTGACATATCACAATATTTTGCTCAACCTCGTTCAATAATTATAAAATTCTGCAGAGGCCATTCAAAGAGTTCCAACCTGGGTCAACGTATTACAAAAATTCATTGCAAGGCACTGGGAAGCCCAATGTGCACAAATGTTAAATAAAGTGTTCAAACAGCTTCAGTGTGATCCAAACTTTTCTTATTATGGAGTGATGTTGGATGAAAATTTGAACCAATTTAAATGTTGGAACACACTTCCAACAAGCTTTCAACACCTGCAACAATGTTGGACAACCAGTTCAAACATTCCCCTTATTTGTTTGACAAAATGGAGTGAGGTGCAGGATTGCAGAAAATTGGTTCTATTCTTTTCAATTCTCTTTAGAACAAGGCATTGAGACAATGAGCTCTTTGACTATTCTTATTCAGTGAGATGCAAATTAGTATATTGTGCAGTTCCAGAAAATATCCATACTCCCCCCCCCCCCCCCAAGGATGGTTTTTTGTTTAGCACCCCCATCCCCTCAGGAAATTCCAGTTTAGCTTCATACTTTGCTTCTAAAATGTTGGCTTTAAAGACCTCCCTCCCCCCTCCCCCCTCCACTGACCTTCCATGGGGTGGGTATGGATTTTTTATGGAACACCACATTCCACTTTCCTGCAATCCTGCACCTTACAGCCAAGAAATCAACCTTTATAGGAGGGTATTTTATTAAAGACAACAAAGTTTCTGGGTTAAGTTCTTTGTCACATTTATTTGAAAACCTTTGAACTGTCTGATCAAAATTTAAAAAATGCAAGAACTGCAAAAGGTAAGAGTTGTGAAGCTCAATGTTTTTGTTTGCCACTGCCTTCCAAAGTTTATTTTTTAATTTGGACCAGTCAGAAAATTCCAAAAAGAGCCCAAAAAAGATGGAAAATTCTATTACACATGTAACAAACTTGTCATGTGGCAAAAATTAATAGCAGTGCCATGTAAGTTGGTGTTTATCTAGCCTGCCACAGGAGATGCCTTGCAGGCTAGTATTCATCCACACAAAATTGTAATCTATGGTATGGTGTACATGTGGAGCTCCAAAATTGACTGACTTTATCCCTCAATAATAGAATGTCGGGATGAAAAAAAAAAACAGTTGTATAATATTTATTGCCATAAGCAATTAAATAGACCATGAAAAAAATGTAAAAATGGTGTTAAGCACAACAATATGAATGTCTGTACACACGTCATTATATTACAGCAGAGAGTTGGAAGATCATTATTTTTTTCTGATAAAAATGAATTGTGACACTTCATAGTAAAAGGTTAAAATGAATAATCATACCAGTTAGAATGATTTTACTTCACACACTAAATAGATTGCGTAGTGAGAAATACTCATTATTTCTCACAAATTCTTTTGTTTTCTCTTGTATATGTTGGTCTAATAAAAACTGACACGTTGTTTTAAGTAAAATCATTCTTATTTTCTTTTGCTTATTAAGAAATATCCTCATTACTTTCATTTGTAAACTAATAAATTAAAAACATCTCTTTAAAATATACAGTCAAGTACATTTTTATAACCATCTGTTTGACATCTCTGAGAACACATTGTCTTGTCATTTTTTGATGCAGTTCAGTTCACAGAGCAAATGCCTTCCTTTTTATAAAGTAATTAAGCCAATGAGATTTATACATTATTGATGCATATAAGTGTGAACACAAAGCGGTCATTCACACCATCTTTGAATTCTGATGGGTGATGAAACACCAATATTATTATTGTGCCTCTTCGCTTTGAATGTGCATTAGGTAAACTACCATGCTTCTAACTTTGAACCAGAAGCGAGTCTGGCAAACAGAGATGTTTGGCAATGAGTTAAATCTGCTTATAAACATGACTAGAACATTTCGGCTTGCAACAGTTGAACACAGTTCATACAAACTTTAATGCAAAAATACTCACTAGTTGCCTATATGCCTTCAAACATATGTATGATACCCAATTGTACCATATCCTAGTCATGTTTTCGCACCATGTGTTCGTGCTTACATGTAAACAATGAATGTCATTACAAGGAAATATATTTGTTACAGGCAGGTAGCAAGGCTAAAATAACGGGGGGGGGGGGGCCAAAAGGGCAAAGTTTTATTTGATATTGCCATCAATGAGCAGACCCCTTATTCGTTGATTTCGATCCATTTTGGTTATTTCTGATTCAAGGTAGGAGTGCCTTTGTTGCTGTGGTAACAAACAACTGTTAGCAAGGGAAACTGACAGGTAATAAACAGACTATAAAGCTTGCAAAAAAGGCACTTTGAGCATCAGAATTCAACACTGATTGTTGCACATTAACTGGTTTTAATTATATAATAATGGTTTGGCACATTTTAACTAAAATTGTTCTGGGGACTTGACCCCCCCCCATGGGCCTGCGTTATCAAATAATTTGAACAACTGGGGCCTTGTTAACTGAGCCATGTACTGTGTTCCAAAGCTGCATACACAGGGCAAAGCATAGGCAATTTCTTTTTTACAGATTGCTAATTTTACATACTGATGTACCAATATAATAACACATGAAACTGTAAGATGGAATATTACACAGGGGATTTTAAAGGCAACCTTAGAACTTCTGACATGTTTTTAAAAACAAAAAAATGCAATATTGTACAATGTTCACAACAAAGTGTTTCACTGCAAAATCGTCTCTTCAACATAAATTTAGGAACTTGCTGGTGCAGGGGCTGTTGGACGAGGACCTCCTTCTCCACCCTTTCCTGCACCCAGCCTATGAGGATCCTGAGATGGATAGTGTATAGGTGGAGGACCAGGTGGAGGACGTGGCATGCCATGCCGTGGGGGTGGGCGCATGCGGGGAGGGGGAGGGGCACCATAAAAAGGCATTGGAGGAGGTCTGAAGGGTGGATGCCCAAATGGAGGAAGGGGTGGGAATCCCTCAGGTGGGGGAGGTGGCAAGGGGTGTCCCATGGGAGGCGGAGGAGGCATGCGTAGAACCTGCCCAGGGGGTGGTGGTAAGCTGAGTGGAATGGGAGGGGGGTGTGATGGTGGTGCTGAGGATGCTGCGCCAAGGTTGAAGAAGTTTGCTTGGTTTTTGTCTTCTGTCGGTGGTGCGGGAAGAGCTGAAAAGGAAATAATGATTAGAAACAGTGGCTAGTAAACATCTATGAAAACTGGCCAATATTAGTGGTTGTAACATAATTTACAAACCTATGGTACCCTTGCCACAAGTTAGACTATACATATATTTATATATTTTTGTTATTATTTAGATTAGATTATATTTAAGTGCACGGCATGTCTGAAAAACAGTTTTTACTGAGCCGTTTTTACCATGTTTAACCCATTCACTCCTGAGAATTTTTACGTTTTTGAGCGATTTTCTGCATTCACACGCCCCATAGGATTTCGTGACTCCATATTTAAAGTTACCATTGAAAGTGCTGCTGTTCTAAAACACTGAAGGCTCGAGTTTACTGGAAACGTCATTGTGACGATCTCATTTTGCTTGGTTGATTTGCAATAAAGGGTCCAATATGAATTATCTACGATTTTTGGTAAGTTCACAGCCATTTTTCATCTTTAGTAGCTGCCTGATGAGCATCATTAAGCTTGGAGGTAGTTCAGAGTCCACTTCTCAAGGAAGCGAGTTGGGTGTTGTACTTCGTTTACGAATTTGGCTCGTTGCTCGTTGAACTGGAAAAATGGCCGCCTGGAAACGAAGTGGCTTTGGGACTCGACTCTGGATGAATTTCTCGACCTACCGCGGCATATTTTGGAAGTTGCGACCACAGGAGAATACAACAAGCGCGAAATTTGGGCGGTGGGTCGGAGTGGCTGTGGACTTAGTATAAATATGAAATGTGTGGGGAAAGAATGGAACGCTGTCCAAATTTTTGGCTTTTTCCCAGCATGCAGTGCGGTGATGTTGAAAATCGAGGCAAGGTGAGTATGCACTAGTATAAGAAGCTGTAGCTAGGCCCGAGCAACGAATAAGAGCAAAAAAATTCACTGCTAAGCTAGGACTAGGACTGAATTTTGCTGTGAATGTTGACTTTTGGGTTTGCCATGATGATTTGAATAAAAAAAACTAAGGGCAAAAACGTGATTTTTGTTGTTTTTCTATGACGTTAAAAACGGTCATTTTTGTTATTGTCCAAATTCAAACGCTGATATTCTGCAAAAATCGCTGACTTTTTTGTGTTTATTGGGTATCTCAATTTGAGGGACTTTCTAGTCAATGCTCAGAACTGCTAGTTAGGGCAATGTTCGCGCGATTGAGAAAGTTGCAATTTTTTAAAGCAGTGGAGTATTGTACGGCCGGTTTTGGCCGGTGTAGGAGCGAATGGGTTAAATAAAGTTAATTGAATTGAAATTGAGACCCTGAATATCATGCTTGAGGGGGCGGGGGGGGACTCAGGTATATTTTGGGTGGGTATGTGCCGCCCGAGTCTCCAAATTTGGACCCCGTTTTAGAAAGAATTTGCACTCAAAATGATACCCCGTTCTAGAAATAGGTCAATTTTTAATACCCCGTTCTAGAAAAAATGGCTGCTGATAATTTAAAGCTTCCATGCGTTCGAAATATTATACCCCGTTCTAGGAAACGTCTCTAAAATGGATACCCGTTCTAGATCAGGAGTCCCAAAATCACGACCCCGTTGGGCTGCACATACCCATATAGGTATTTTGGGGGAGTACCCCCCCCCCCCCCTCTGGGATATCATGTTCCTATTTCAAATATCTTTCTAAGCTGACTGTCACACTCCTTTTCTTTTATGTCAATTCAGAGAACTATATGGTACAATGTTCATGAGGCCAATAAAAATCTCTAACATTTTCATATCACCTTTTTCCTTGTCAATGTATCAATAATGAACGAGGAATTTCTCTTGCAGACTTTAACCCTCTCACTCCTGTAGCACCCAAGTTCAAAGTAACAATCAAATCACCATGTGTGACCACCTCTCAATAGCGACCAATTAAAATTTTGACCCTTGCATCAAACCTTTTATACATGTTTTGGTGTATGATACAACATTTTGAGCTGATAGGTATTTTGTACATTGAAACTACTTAGCCTGCATGGCAGGCATAAACGGGGAGGGGGGCGAAAAAGGAGAGAGGGAGAAGGGAAGGAACGCCTGCTATAAGAACCGGGCTATTCGCATTATGCCCACTGATTTCCTTGTAATCGAATCATGTCAACTGTCAATACGGCCACCAATCAGAAACTAGCACAAGCTTTTACGCATGGATGACTTCACATGGGAATTTACTATGTTTACCGCTCAGCGCAAATTAGCCAATCAGAATTTGCGTCCACCAGCGTCCGCAGAAATGAACAAATGGGGGTCTTTATTGCAGGCGTCCTTTCCCTCTCTCCCCAGTTCCCTTCTCCCTGACATCTGCTCTGCAGGCTAAAACTACTCAGTACTACAGGTTCATTTTATGATTGACATTTGACCTCCTGTGGCCTGAGCCATAGTAAGCAACCACCTCCTGTAAGTGACAACCTTGGCTTTACATGTTGGGTGGTTGTTTTATGTGGCTAAATGATATTTAGACTAAGTTAGACTTGAGCTACATGTAATGTTGGTCAGCGGCTCCCTGTGGTGGCCACGCGCATGGGGTTGCATGTTCGGGGGGTTTTCAGTGACGGGATGTGATTTTTATTCCAGCTGTGTGCGGACGTGCAGTTTAACCCTCGTGCTCATTGTTTGCCTTTCTGCTCCCACACCTCCCCCCCCCCCCCCCCCCCCCTCCATCTTGGTAAATATTTGGGTCTGGTAAGTATGTAGGTTGGTAAGTATCTCCACTGATTCCTTTAGTGTGACGGTGCCGGGTGGTTGCCGCTCTCATGGTTGCCATGGATACCTGCATGCTCAGCTCAAATTAAGCTTGGCTCCACCTTATCTAAGGCACCTTCCCCAAGCTCATCTGTTGGCGATGAGTTTAAGGGGAGGTTTGACGGTATTTTAACTTCAGTTTCCAAGATATTATATAACAAACAGTACCACAGAGTAACACTTAATTTTTTGTATTTTAAGTAACACTTAATGGTTTTTTCCACGGACTCAAAATTTAGAGCTACATCACACAAATTCAGTCAAGGTTTTGATTTTGAGAGTAAAAGAGTTAACCCTTCAGTACAAAACTCACCTCCTGGCAATCCTGGCACTGGAGCCAGGGCGGTGCCTCCTTGTTTTCCGGGAGTGGGTTGTTGTCCTTGAGACTTGCCCCACATGATTTTAAGTCTTCTTCCTTTAAGAATCAGTTTGTTAAAGGAGCGCTCTGCTGCTGTTTCAGCTGCTGCCCGTGACGTAAAGCAAACAAATGCACAGTTCTGTCTCGGTACCATGGTTATGGATCGCAGTTCACCAAACTGATAGAAATAGTCCCTGGATAAAAAAAGGAATATGATTACTTTATTACATACAATGATACAAATTAAGTTAGATTTGAACATTTCCATATTATTGTTATTTGACAATAAGCACTACATAGGGATAAAATAATGAGAAGACTAAAGTTATAGGAAAAGAAGAAATGAGAATGAGAGCAAGATTAAGACACATTTTAAGAGGGAGCTCAAAAAGTGGCTGGAATGAGACATACATGTATGACCAAAGCATCACATCAACTGTATATATGTCTCAGAGGATGAAAAACTGAGATCATATCTGTGAAAGTCTTCCCACAGTTGAGCACTGGCTTTTAGGTTGAGTAAATACTCACCTTAAATCTCCCTCCTCCACCTTTCCTTCCAGCCCTCCGACATAAAGTGTGGTGATTGACTTGTCTGAAGGAGGCTCGAGCGATGGCATGGTAGAAGCCTGGCTTAGTAGTCTTGCTGCCACAGGATCACTCATTCCATAGTATCTGTCTTTTATGTTCTGATCTGCTAATGGGTCATTAGGATCTGTGGGCATGTCATGCCTGGAAATAGTAATATAATTAAAATAATTACAATATGTTAAGCACATTGGACAGTGGTAGAAATGGTTCAATATAATATTAAAGTGTTATTATTATTATTATTATTATTATTAAAAGAAAAACTTGGGAATAAACATAAATGTATTATTGAAACATTATTGTAGTAGACAAGTTCTTTAAAATGTGCCCCCCCCCCCCCTATTTCTAATTTATAGAAAATGCTTTTTTACAGCCATTTCAAAACTTCATAATCCTACATTATTGTGGTCCACTTGCGCTGCTGATTATGAAGGCCAATGGGCCCACAACAGGAAGCATGTAACCTAGATTCAGGATCATGTCTTGTTGCATCTCTTTGCAAAAACATCCTTCTACCATTTTTTGAGCTTCCCAAGCATTTGAGTTTGAAAAATCAACAAGAAACACAGACCTGTAAGGGCATTCATCTCCTCGCTTGCATTCGCCCTTTACCCAGAAAGAGCAAATATGTGGTCTGTTCCTCTTATAGTAGGGTGTGGTCCTTGCGAGTTTAAGCAATAAATCACTGGGAGCATTGGCTTTTCCAAGTGTACCACCAGGTGTCGTCCCATCCGAATTAGCCAACTATAAGTAAAATTGATCATGATGTCAAAGACAAAATATGTTAAATCTTCAGCTTGTTCATGTGTAATTACTGAGCAGACTTTTACAAGTCACAACTTTCAGTTTGTCGCCAGCTTCATGTTGCAGCTAACACATGTTTCATGTATGTAGCTTGTAGCATGTATGTAGTATGTTTCATGTAATGTGAAAACCTGTAAGCGATTTAACTTATGTCAAAATTTATTCACAAGGTTTTTTTTTTCTATCAATAAGAACTAGCTGGATAAGAAAGAAAATCACAGACCTCCTTTTCCACATTTTGAGTGTAGAATTCTTTGTTCACATCAGATTTTGGAACATCATCTTTGAGTCCGAGGGCATGGTCCCTTACTTGGACAGGCAAACCTAAGTTGAATAACAACAAACAAGTAAGACACATTTTATCTTTAACTTAAACACTAATTTACTGGGGAGAGAAAGAGATACTCTCTGTTGCTTTTGCTCACAACAGTGAGACAAAACATTTGTTTGCACCACAACAGTATGTAAAGTTAGAGTCCTTACCATTTGTCATACCTTGCCAGCCAGACTGGTCAACAGTATGTAACTAGAATGCAGCTATTTGAAGGCCTGTTCCTACAAGTCCATCAAAAGGGTGTATACTATTTTTGGATTGACCAGTCTGACCGACCAGTTCTGAGAAATAATCAATGGCGTAATATTTATGAATTGAGCAGTTTGGCCAGCCGGTTCTGAAAAATGGTAATTGCCCTTAGTTAAGTATGGTAACATTACAAGAGGTATCTACTTAAATAAGGTTTGTTTTGAAACAACTCAGATTGTTTTTTCCCTTCAAACTTACCGTAGTCAAGATCAAGCAAGCATGTTTGGCAAACATTCTTTAACTTTGAACATGTCTGGCAAACTTCTGTTTTCTTAAACCTCATACGTGCCCCAGGACACCAACGAAACACTGTGAATGGTCTGGCACAGATCTGTAATACAAAAAAAAATAAGAATTTGTCTCCTAGATGCAGCCATTATTTGGGTCATCACTACCTCCTCCATATTATTACAAGAAGAATCATTACATTATGGTCCAAAGAACTAGAGGCAAACAGTGACTTAAAAAGTTATTAACATAAAGCCTATAAATTATCAAACTACCAACTTCATTACCTTGCATTCTCTACCATATGTTTCTCTTGTCTGTTGGGGGAATAAAGATGCATAATGAATAAAGTTAAATAATTTAACTGTTATAATAATTATTATTAATAACAGTGAACAATCTTGAAAACATCATGATATGATATTAATACTGCATTCAATCTTTTTCTACAAATATAAGTTATGTGAAGAGGGAGAAGGACATGCATGTTGACCAACAGCTGTTGTTCCTTTGTGTGGTGGAAAGATTCACTATCATTGAGCATGGAATTTTGATTGTCAAAATTTCTCACAACAATAATCACAATGCTACTGCCAGTAAGAACATAAATAAGCATAAAAGCACTGGGAATGTTTAGAGATCATGTTGTCATAATACAATAACAATGATATTTACAATAGAAGTAAAGTGCTTAGAACGCATATGGATAAGCGCTATATAGGTGTTAGTATTATTATTGTAGCTTTAAACTCCAAACTCTAAAATATCTTATATTGTAGAGTTTGGAGCTGGAATGACCTACATAAAGCAAAATGATCTAGTCCATATGTTAAATGTTCAATATCCTGACACAGTTGGACAAATGAAATACATTACCATTCTAACATAGGGATTATCTCCAAGGCATGTTTGGCAAAGAATAGGAAATTCCTGAAAAGACATCAACAAGAATAATTTCAAGTATTATTTAAGCTCACATGTATATGTAACTGTCTTCACAATTCTGCTTAATAATGGCAACAACAGAAGAAGTTATATTTGTTTTAACAAAAATATTCTATCCCACACAACACACTAACCCGGACGATCACACTCGACAGACTACTGATACTATGTTCTTATTGACTAAGTGGGATGGCCGGATGGGAAAATATTTGGCTCGAGGTCATGGACCAAGAGCCAAATATTTTCCCATTCGGCCCAACCTAACTTAGTCAAGAAGTATTTTATCATATGACCAATTTGGAGACAAAATTAAGCTTACTTGAAATTTTAACGCGCGAGGCCATCTGCTTTTGTAGTAGGGCCATAGGGCTTTTTCCGACGTACGGCCTCATACAGGACTTTCATCAATGGTTTTGCAAAGAAAAGGCTCGCAGGGCCGTACGGGTCATATGATAATCCTGGATTCAACACATTTACAATAAAAACAAATCTGTGAAACAAGGACATTTCTTTCAGAACCATTTAACTTATGTGGTTCAGATGGTAAAGTGATTAGTCTTACAACGAGCACCGAAAAGAAAAATAAATTTCATTAACAGCGAGAAATAGCAGGCATTATGTGATTGTCGTAATTTCACTCTTTAAATAGCACAACAGTCAGTCTGTAAAAATGTTAGAAACAGCAATTTTGTACCAGGGTTTTGTAAGAAAACTAACCAAGAATAGCTAGAGCACGTGAAAGAAATATCTCTTCAGAAGAAAGGACATCAGCGACGCAAAACAACCAAATAACATCGCAAATAAGATGAAGAAATTTAGGAACTACATTTTAAGTTAAAGAAGTGTAATTAATGTATTTTCATACCGCATTTTCCCAGTTTTGTCGATTGTAAGTATTCGCGCTTTTTGAAGTCGCCATGTTGAAATGTCGCAGCCTCGCTATCAAATCCTCCAGTATCGCGGGCTCAAGATGTCGTGAGAGCGTCCTTTTTCTTTAGGGGGTAGGGTCGGTGGGGTCGGCCCCTGGGTCGGACAAAGGAGCAGGAGTTTCGTACGGTTCCAGGCATTTTAGAATGAGGGGAGCAGCGACAAGCGGCGCGCAGCGCTAGGGTCGGCCCCCGGAGGGGGTACTTCCTGCTACACGGGGATGCTCCGCCCGAAAGGGGTACCTTTTTGAGGCTGGAGGTATATGAAAGGGTCGGGATTTCACAAGTTGAAGTATGTGAAAGGGTAGGAATTTCACGAAGAATAGGAAATGGTAGCGAAATCACGAGTTGAAGCATAAAAAAGGTAGAGAAAACTGCAATTTAAGTATTGTAAAAAGGGCCTTTCAAAATATATCAAACAGACGCACGTAAAGGCTATATGAAAGGGGTGCCATTTTCAACGAAAGGCATATGAAAGGGGTACCATTTTCAATGAAAGGTATATAAAAGGGGTACCTTTTCTGTCAAAAACGGTATATGAAAAGGTAAGGGTTTGGACCTCGAGGCGGAGCATCCCCGTACAAAACTTTGCGCCGGAAGGGCTAAAAAGAAAACGTACAGCGAGGGACCACCCGAATCAAAACCATCCGAGAACGATCAAGAGAGGTAAGAAACGTTTAAATACAGAGGTCCACAACGCATAAATAAAATGCACTGAAAACTTCGTTTTAAACAAAGAGTTTTTCAAGGTTTTTTTTTCAAACTTGTGTCAGCTCGTCATACTTATATTTAGGCCGATGTCAAAAAAGCAAAAAGATTGGAAGGCTAGCTTTTGCGAATACCCGCGAACAGCCACAACATAAGGGACGGACCATTTAATTTTTGTTGGGGGGGGGGGGGGGGTGGGAATTGCCCACCCCCCCCCCCCCCACCCCCCAACCCACAAAAATTAAATGGTCCGTCCCTAACAGTGAGCTGAATTCGATATGGAAACTTGCATTTGGCTAAGGAATGATACTTCAGTAAGGAAAACTTGGAGAAACTGGACCGGTTTCCTTTGGCAACCGTCAACTTTCTCAAGCAAGACTCAGTCACTTGCCCAGACCTCCGTTTATTGCTTTTTCGCTCGGCCAACTCAGATTCTAAATTTTAAAGTTCTTGAGAAAAACAACACAAACAGAGAGAAAATATGCTGTAAACTGGACAACTCTCTGAGATAACAAGCCCTTCAGAGTAAAAAAAAAAACATTTTAATGATTTCATCGTGTTATAAGTTATCTTTGTTAGATGTGTCATATCCTCACAAGGCTCGCAACTGCCGATGCTCAGGACCAAAGTTTCTCCAGGTCCAAAGTTTCTTCAAAGCAGACGTAATATTTACTTTAACTTATACAGCTTCCAAGTTCTTCGATTCAGTACTTTGCAGGTCTAGTTCTTTCACAGTTCTCCGTGCATTGTTCGTAACGGTTCCTTCTTTCCCTCTTCTGTTCTGAACAGTCACTCTATTTCTACTCTGCCAATAAATAACAAATCAGAACCCCTTAGCCAAAGAGCAAATGGACCTTGCCACAAGATTAAATAAGACAACTGATACAAATTTCTTTTCTTATTCCCGTAAAAGATTATTCTAAGTTATTTAACTTTAGTAAATACAAAAACAATAAAGTTCGTCCTAAGAGGAAGATATACTTAAACGTAGAAGGCTATTAACAGGCCCGTAGGAGTAGGGGGGGCCGGGTAGGCCCGTGCCCCCCCCCCCCACTTTTCGGGTGAAAATTTAAAAAAAGAAGACTGCGACTTAACCGTCGAAAATATTGAAGGGGTCTCGGCCGACAACAGTCGATCGTGCCCTCTCACTTTCAAATTCGTTCCTACTGGCCTGATTAAGTCAAACTTATCTTTGCAACTTCACAGCGTTTAACTAAAGGTGACGCCTAAACTAGGATTGACATTACTGATGACTTCATGCAAACTTAATAAAGGGGAGTTGTTTCACTGAGAGCCGGTGACGATGAAATCATTAAAATATGTTTTTTTTTACTCTAAAGGGCTTGTTACCTCTCAAAGTTGTCCAGTTTAAAACATCTTTTCTCTCCGTTTGTGTTACTTTGAAATTTAGAATCTGAGTTGGCCGCGCGAAGGGAAAAACTGAGGGAAAAAACGCTTAGCAGGTGAACAGGTTAGGATAGGGCTTTCAGCTTTCTTTTCGTTCCATCCCCAACCGGGCTAAAAAAAAAGTTCAAACGTTCCATCGGCAAAAGTGAAGCGAATCGCAACGAGACAAGCGTTGTCAACCTGCCCAGGGCTAACGTACTCATTCAGGCGATACAAATATAGCATAAGCAAGGCTGATATTACGTAGAACAGTCGAACGCGACAACGACATGATAGAGCCCAAACTGAAAGCCAAAATGTGGACAACTGTTTCGACCTGGTTGGGTCTCGTCGGCACGGTGTAGGCTCGATTACCAGCCGTTTTGTGCACCCACGTTCCTTCCTCAAACGGCTGAAAATCGAGCCTAGGTGTAGTAGCAAAAAGATAGAAAAACCAGCGCGAACGCCAATTGTCTACCAAGTTGCACGTGGTGATGACCTCTGATGAGCTCAAATTCAAATGTTTGTTAACTCGAACTGGCCAACGCCACATCGCGTGACCATGAGCAATAGGCAAAAAATTTGAAATATCAGATGTCGTTGTCGCGATAAAGAAAGTAAGGATAGATATAAACCATCCTTCAATAGATCTTCTTTAGATCCTACGTACACCAGCAACATTTTCATTCGCGGTCCTTTGCGTCTTATTCAGTCAGGCGATATTCGTTCAGTTGTAAGTTTTCGCAAGAGTTAGTTTAGAAAATTTGTCAGTCACTTTAACTCCACCACTCCTCTCCCCTCCCCGGTCACCATGGGTAACCCCTTCTCAGTCGATCTCATCAAGCTCTATCCATCCTCCTGTGCTGCCGCAGGAAGAAGGGAGGGGGTGTATAGGAGTATGCACAATAGCACAATCGCTCCAGATCTTTCTTTCAAAGACCGCGCGTATTCGTAAGACCAACGCAAAAATACGACAGTTTTGCAGTCTATCTATATCTATCTATATGTGGTTGTTTATTAAACGTCTTCTAGCTTGAGATTTCTCACGTATTGCGTGAGAAGCAATACGACTGGTACAGGCTGGTTGACTACACATGATCCCCCCGGGGGGAGGGCGATTCCCATATCAAAATGACGGGGTGCTCGTCGTACCTTTTAGGGGTCAAAATTTGTACATTGGTACCTCTTAGAGTGCTAAAATTCAAAATTACCCCCGTTGGAATTATCTTATTATCTTACTCTTTAGGGTATTAAGCCCAGAACATGACATGTGTTGTTAATATATAATTTACGAATTGGTACCTCTTAGGGGTGAAAATTCATTTGAGCCACGCCCATCAAACAACATTCTGGTACCTTTTAGGGTGCTTTACGAAAATTTCCGACGAGCACCCCCGTCATTTTTATATGGGAGTCCCCCCCCCCCCCCCCCCCCCCCCCCCCCCCGGGACATGATCTCGGTTGTGACGATCCATTGACCTACTTCCTCCCTTCATTCTGTCAAAAATTCTTATAAAACTTGATTATGAAATATTATTGTAACACTTGAATGCAAACACACTTAGGTCCTACTGATTCGTACCGTGTAGTTAAAGTCAATGATCCTCGATAGTTGAGCGCAACAAGAATTTATAATATGTATATATTATTCCGTCGTATCACATCGAACGAAATCGAACAAACTTCCCATCGAACTCCTTCGAATTCTATCGAACTCAAATGAACGAAAGAGTTCGATGTAGTTCGGCCATCGAACGAAATCGAACGCAAAATGTTTTTGTGAGTCGATGCCCGAACCAAATCGAATTAAATCGGCGAACGAAATCGAACAGTCATGGTTCGATTGAGTTCGGAAATCGAGCTTTGAGCTAAAATATAAAATAAAGAGTCTCAATTCGATCAGGTGAGCGCCACATGACAGAGAAGATGCCCACCTTGACTTATTTTAAACGTAACTTTATGGTTACTTGTGTTCTTCAATTCTCAGAGTTGCGCAGCAACACCTTTCGAACCAGAAGCATATGCCGACTGCACCAGGGCTGGAATCAGATTTCGCACTGCGACAGAAGCCGAGTGGCGTATAAAATTTCGATGATTTTCATTAGGCGGAAAAGTAGAAAATAATACAATCATTACAATTCTTTCGTATTCCTCGAGAGCACTTAGCAGCGATGCGGAGAGCAGAATCTGGATAACGTGTCATGAATATTCAGACATTCGGCTTGCATTCATCATTGACAACAGAAAGATCACATGGATCAGTAGAATGACTATTTTCTTCAGGTCAAAATCGCAGAAAACAGGGATCTTGAAAACAGTGTCTCGAGTCTCGATGGTGAACTGATCATAACCAGAATCACGACTAAAACCGTGACCATCAGCGGACGAAATTGTTGCCGTTCATGCTTGGTACAAAGAATGTTATCTGTTTCCATAAAGCTTTCCACGATAGGTTACCTGTCACATTAATCGATCTGATTTCTAAGAAACGGACAGCAAATTATTCAACCCGGACTTGTGCTTCTTTAATTGTTCCACGCTTCAAGACGCGTTACATGAAAGACTCTGTCGCGTTTAGAGGTTCAGTCCTGTGGAATGCAGTGACCAACAATTGTAGTGCCCTGACAATAAACATTCCTTACCGTGACCTCAGGCTAAAGTTTAAATCTTTAGTTAATTTTAATGAATTCAGCTTCAAGATAACGTCTGCATCCACTTGTAATTTTAGAAAAGATGAATTTGTATATACTAATTAAATTTAGATTTACAATTTTATATTTGTAAGCATCGCTGATTTTAGTCCAAACGTTATTTTTGTATATACCTAGTTTTTAAGTTTTTAGTTAATTGTAAACGACCCCACAAGCTTATACAGCTTTAATACTTATCGTTTTAAAATAAAGGCCATCTAAAGGCCATCTATGGGCCTCGGATTGTCCTGTCTGAACATCTGTTCCCTGAGGTTGTGGGAGCAACTTCGACATCAAAATTGGCGACACGAATAAGATTCAAAGTTGATCTTGCCTCGATAACTTGAATGATGAAATTTCAGTGTAAGTTTCATGAGTGTTTTATTTCCCGGGTTTATTTTTATCTGTTGGCAATTCAGTTCTTGAGATATTTGTCTGTTAATTGATTAATTTTCATCCCAGGTTTCACAACTGAGCACGGTGACAGGAAATCCAGTAAATGACCCAAAGGGCAGATATAAAAATGGAAAATTCAGGGTTGTAAATTTGTGTAGTTGCCTTTCGCTTAGCTGAATGAATTTCTAATGATATAACTGAATTTATTTCTAAATACTATATATTTTAAGAGTATAATGTATTTTTTTGCTCTCGAACACGATATTAGCTTCTGTAGGCTACTCTTGCTGCCGTTCTGTGGAAAGAAAAGCCTTTTTCCTTGGTAAACAATTAATACAGTAACATTTTCACAGGGAATGTAATAAGAATAAACTGAGAACATGGAAATGCTAAAAGAAACAAGACTTTCTTTGACATCGCCAAGGTTGTTTCAACGCTGGATCAATTTACGTACTTGTCATAAAGACTTCGAAAATCGAACGTTTTTGTTTTTGTGGGTTCCACTTCGTACCCAGTCGTTCAACGATTCACAGTCCACTCCCCAAAGATTTCATAAAGTTTGCGTGCATTTTATAAAGTTTGTAGTCATTTTATTAAGCTTGCGTGCATTTTATTAAGTTTGCGTGCATTTTATAAAGTTTGCACACACCATTGTTTTTTTAAGTTTGCGTGCATTTCATAAAGTTTGCGTGCATTTCATAACGGTTGTGTCCATTTTATAAAGTTTGCAGCCATTTTATAAAGTTTGCGTGCTTTTTATTAAGTTTGTAGCCATCATATAAAGTTTGCGTGCCTTTTATAAAGTTTGTAGTTATTTTATTAAGTTTGCGTGCATTTTATAAAGTTTGTTCGCACTTTCAGTTTAAGTTTGTTCGCGCATTTTTAAGTTTGCGTGCATTTTATTAATATTAAGGCGGGAGTTAACCTAAACGCCATTTTTCCGCTTTAATGGAATATTAAGCAATCCAAAAACCTTATTCTTAAAACATAAATCTATGTTATGGGGTGTTTTGTAAATTTTTTGGTGATTTTTGGGTATGTTTGGGAGGAAATAGTTTTTCTCAAAGGATTGGTAAAATTTAGAGAAATAAGAAATGTTGAAGATTTAGTGAAGTTTTAAAATTAGAATTTGTAGTTAATAATTAATAGACGGATACCAACCACTCCCCAAGGAAATTAAATTACAAATTAGTGTGAGCAGGAGCTCCTGGTGTGGGAAGAGAGATATGGACAACTAATTGCCTCATAATCTTTGGATCAGCAACCTGTTCTCGTTTGGATGGCGCTTGACAGTGATTTCTGAAATATATATAAATAGACAGTTAATTGAGAACAGAAATTTCACAACAAAGACACTGAGTGAAAATATGCCCCAGCCTGCAGCCCGGGCTCGTTCCAATCGTTCGTCAGTCAGGTCAGTTTGCTTTCCTGTTCAGCCAGTTTTAAGTCCAGCTTTTACGATCTTTTCAACGCTTCTATGGCCAAACACGATCACCTGATTACCAAATACGAATGAGAATAGAGTTGCCTACCGAGTGGAAGAAAGCGATTAAAAAATTACGAAATATTTGTCCAACAGTAAAATTACTTGGCATGTCACACAATCACTCAGTTGAATTTTGATTTCGCAATGCAAATTTCTGCAATAGGTCACGCAACTTTTACGAGCTTACTGATCGCACAAATCAATCTTTTAGCTTTTTACGATAGCTTGGAGATGACAATAAATATACTTTAGATTAATTATAAAGTATTTCCGCGACAATTCTGGCCATTACTATCACGCAGTTTCTTTTGAAATTCGAGTGCCATTGTCAGAAAAAAAAATTTACCGCCATCCCTGATGCACGTGCTTGATTGACCAAGAGGAGAAAGGTCTTTCGATGAGATGCATTCGACCAATGAAATAGCTAGTTCCAGTGTAATCCGAGCTAAGTGGTCACTCAGCACATCGGTACAAGAAAGGTGACAGGGCTGACATGAGTCACACTTTTTACGACGCAAACTTTAGCGAGGAACTGAACGGTCCTTCAGCCAAACGATTCAAGATGAACAACCCAGATACGCAAAACAATACTTTCCTCTTCACTTCTGAGTCCGTTGGTGAGGGACATCCAGGTAAATTGTATTAATCTGCTAGAATGTTTAATTGCTTTATCGCACTGTTTTGAAATTGTACAGTTGGATTTTGACGGTCGGACTTTCTCCAGCTTTCTCGAATCACTTGCTAACAAGTGTTCTGTATTTTTCATAGATAAAATTTGCGATCAGGTCTCTGACGCTATTCTGGACGCCCATCTTAAACAGGATCCCAATGCTAAAGTTGCGTGCGGTAAGTCCAAGTAATAAAAATTTCCATTCGGCCACTTTGCTCGAAAGGCGTTGTTGTGATTAAATAAGCTTTAAATTTGGGTTTCGTCACTGCGTTTTAAACGTTATTGAAAAATATTGGGCGTCGGTTCGTTGACTTGAAATTTTTGCTGAAGTAAATTTAAAATAAAAAGCTAGTATCCAGACGTCTGTTTCCGTACGTAGATACGGATTTTTGCTAAGCTTACATGTACAAGTGTCCAAACACGCGTGCGAATTTATTAAAAAAAATGTCGCTTTTATTAATTGTGGGCGCAGACGTAGGCATTTTATCCGTTTTCCTTTTTTCTTGTCGCCCGATCTACCTATTATCGGGGCAAATTCACATTTAAGTTCATCGTTGCAATCGGTTCTGGACAGTTTAGCACTGCGTGGCCAACTTGATGCCCATGAGAGTAATTTCCCGGGATCGAGTGAAAATTGCGTAATGCGGTCTTCAATATTCATGACAAATCACATGACAAACTTGAGCGTTCGATGTTCTCTGTATTTTTGGGGGGGTTTCTTCAAGTCAAGCGAAAACTTTTTCGAACGAGTGATTGTTTTTGTCCTTAAATCAAAATTTCCATGATATCACGTATGGTTTGCTCCAGTTGGGCAGCGTTGGCAGAGCATTTACAATCTCGCCAAACCGGTCACACCTGCCGTAGTAGACATCGACTACGTTATGCTCATCACGTTTCGTTTGTTTTCGTTTTCAGCACCAAAATATCGTTTGTTTCCGAGTGGAGTATGAATTAAAACTATGACGCAATCGTATTCTTCTATTGCAAAGTAACATTTGTCGATGTTTTCCAATTAATTTTTAAAATACCCCGAACTATTTTCTTTGAATCGATTGGTCCACAAAAATTTCTAGATTCAAAGACCTGTTTTGATCAATAGAGCACGGTTGTTCCAGTCAATCTAGTATTTGGGCGAAATGTTTTTCCTGATCTAGTTTTATTTTCTTTTGCATCACGATATTCTGTATTCTGTAGTTTAGCCTAAAACAAATTACTTTTTTACGAAGTTTTGTTTACATTTTCGTGGAGAAAAGTTTTAAATATAAGTTAACTTATAGCTTATACACTGCTTGTTGTACAATCAATACACTATACTATTTTCATGGATACCGAAGTCGATTGGTCTACATAAATTTCTGGATTTGCAGAGCACGGTTATTCCAGTTAATCTAGTATTTGACTAAAATGTCTTACTGGGATCTGGTTTTGCTTTTCATTTACATCACGATATTGGGTATTATACGAAGTTTTGTTTACATTTACATCGAGAAAAGTTTTCAATAAGCTTACACACTGCTTCTTGGTCATAGAGGCTTTATTTATTTTTCTTTATCAAATGTTTTATCTTGTGTTTTTTTCAAGGCCTGTTTTGTTAACAATCAAGAAAGGTTTATCCAGTTGTGCTTGTATAATTACAGCTTACTAATTAAATCACATTTTCTTTGTAATAGAATCCGTTTCCAAGACAGGCATGATTCTTGTTTGTGGTGAAATCACATCCAAAGCCGTTGTTGACTACCAGGCCGTGATCCGTGATACCATCAAAAAGATCGGCTATGATGACTCTAACAAAGGTACAGGCATGTTATCAATGAATCTGTAAAACAACTGATAGCATCTTGCAGTTAAAGCTATTCAAAGCTGGTTGTCTGCTCAGTTCCTTTCCTTTATCATGTGGTATTGCTACTGTTAAAATTCTCTCTGTTCCTAAAACTAGTTTCATAATTGTTTTGGTAAGGGTAATATCAAAAAGGTGTTAAAAAAGATATTGAGGAATAATTTGAGTTTCATGTACTGTTTATTATGTTGTACAAGGTGGTTCATAGTAATAGACCACTGGAACATACCACATTTTTTATGTTCAGGCTCAGCCTCACCGGGGTGTACTTTGTTAGAATTATGGCGCAATGGAATTCAGAGTACATGTAGGAATGCTAGGATGTAGCATTGTGTGTTTGTATACAAATGTGCACCGTATGCAAATTGCCAAGAAGTTGAAGCATAGCATGTGCAGTTCCTGCTGAAAACAAAAGAAATTGGAAAAATCAGGCTTACATCAAGCACCACCCAAACCTACACTTTAAAGAGTATTATGTTATTTTTTTAAGTGGCCTATTAATTATCTTTTTTTTTTGGAATTTTTCTTCAACTCTCAGGCTTTGACTACAAGACCTGCAATGTCTTGGTTGCACTTGAACAGCAAAGTCCTGACATTGCCATGGGAGTTCACACAGGGAGAAATGAGGAAGACATTGGTGCTGGTGACCAAGGTCTTATGTTTGGTTATGCTACTGATGAAACAGAGGAGCTCATGCCCCTGACTGTTGTGTTGGCACACAATCTCAACAAAAAGCTCTCAGAGAACAGGCGTAATGGAACAATGAATTGGCTGCGACCTGACTCCAAGACCCAAGTCACTGTGGAGTACAAGTTTGAGAATGGAGCTGCCATCCCTCTCAGAGTCCATACTGTTGTTATCTCAGTTCAACATGACCCTGATATCACGTTGGATGAGCAGAGGAAACAGCTGTATGAGAAAGTCATCAAGGTGTGTGTGTAGTTGCAGTTGCAAGTTTGTCATGTTTATGCTTCTCTTACTTCTTAAAGTTTCCTCTCTGATTTCAAAGTTTAAAAAAAAAATGTCTAATAAAAGTTTTATCAAGTTGATCAACTCCTTTCACCTTCCATAAATGTCCAAAAAAAATTGGAATTATTTTGCCCTGAGTGGTAATGTAGAAAGCAAACCGGCATTGGACTAGTATCTTGTGTGGTCTAGAGTGGGATTTGGCCTCAATTAACCTTCTGTTGAAATCTTAAGTGTTATTAACATACTATTTTCAAACTTTTGCAGGAAGTTATCCCCACCAAATATCTTGATGATGACACGATCTACCATCTTCAACCATCTGGTGCCTTTGTGATTGGTGGTCCCCAGGGCGATGCCGGTCTTACTGGTAGGAAGATCATTGTCGATACCTATGGTGGATGGGGTGCCCATGGTGGAGGTGCTTTCTCTGGAAAGGATTTCTCTAAGGTTCGTTAAATATATGTTATTGTACTTCCTGCTGGTTTTTTTAAGTCTCTTTTAACTGTAACTTTTTTTAATTCACTGTTGGGTTTATGACATCACAATAATAACAAGGCAACAAAAGATAACTTGACTTATTTTTTAATTCTGCCATAAAATGATTAAACAACAGTGTGCTTTGAAATCAAAATAAAGTGCCATCTTTTCTCATTTGGACCTTTATTTCTTCATAATTTTTAGTTTCATTGTAGGATATCAAATGATGAATTTTAAGGTCAACACCTGGGTTGTACAATACAAAGATCTTTCTCTTTATGCTAAATATAACAATTTTATTTTTGCAGGTTGACCGCTCTGGTGCATATGCTGCCAGGTGGATTGCCAAATCTCTAGTAGCAGCAGGACTGTGCCGTCGTGCTCTTGTTCAAGTCTCGTACGCTATTGGCATTGCTGAGCCTCTCTCAATCACAGTGTTCTCTTATGGAACTAGCAAAAAGACTGAAGATGAGCTCTTGAAGATTGTCAAGGATAACTTCGATCTTCGCCCCGGCATGATTGTGAAGTAAGTGACAGTCAATTATTTTATTTTCTAAAGTGCAACGCTTTGTAAGTAGCCATTCATATTTAGGACATTTTTCAAGGTTTATTGCATTCTGTTAATCCTTGCATGAAGAGCTGAGTAACCATCGTTGACTAAAAAAAATTAGTGCATTGCAAGGGCAACTTTATGAACACTTGTATATTATTATGGAGAGCCTATTAATTTTCCTTGCAATTGAGGTTTTTCTTTGCTTATTTTCAGGGCACTTGACTTGAAAAAGCCTGTCTACCAAGATACATGTGTGTATGGTCATTTCAAGCCTGGTTTCACATGGGAAGTTCCCAAGAAGCTTGTCTTTTAAATAAATATTCCATTGGAACACTGAATTTCTTGACATTGGAAACACTGGAGGAAAGTATACCTGCTGGAGTAGACTAAAGTGATTCAATTAAAAATTGATTCCATAAAGAGGAACAGCTGAAAAGATATATATAGACTTGAAAATCGAATTAAAGCTATTTTGGTTCAAACACATTCAGGAACACTATTTTTTTTTTTTCAAATATACCTAATGGATTGTGTGTATAAGTGTTGTTCGTGTTTGCTGCTGTAAAAAAAATGCAAGCTCATTTTAGAAAAACATAAAAATGAAAAACACTATTTTTAGATAGAAAAAATCAGTGGAACTTTGTACCTTACAAAAAAACATAGTTAAATTATCTTTCATTATTTATTCCTTAGGCCTCCTGAGCCTATGAATGCAGTTCAAGAAACATTGCTGTGTTTTAAGGCATTGTAATATTTCTTTCGCATTCTTTGTATGAGGGTGAAGGTTATGTTAATTCCTTAGGCCTCCTGAGCCTATGAATGCAGTTCAAGAAACATTGCCATGTTTTAAGGCATTGCAATATTTCTTTCGCATTCTTTGTATTAGGGTCAAGGTTAGGTTATTTCCTTAGGCCTCCTGAGCCTATGAATGCAGTTCAAGAAACGTTGCAGTGTTTCAAAGCATTGCAATATTTCTTTCGCATTCTTTGTATGAGGGTGATGGTTAGGTTAATTCCTTAGGTCTCCTGAGCCTATGAATGCAGTTCAAGAAACGTTGCCATGTTTTAAGGCATTGCAATATTTCTTTCGCATTCTTTGTATTAGGGTCAAGGTTAGGTTAATTCCTTAGGTCTCCTGAACCTATGAATGCAGTTCAAGAAACGTTGACGTGTTTCAAAGCATTGTAATATTTCTTTCGCATTTTTGTATTACAGCAAAGGTTAGATTAATTCCTTAGGTCTCCTGAACCTATGAATGCAGTTCAAGAAACGTTGCCGTGTTTCAAAGCATTGTGATATTTCTTTCGCATTCTTTGTATTAGGGTCAAGGTTAGGTTATTTCCTTGGGCCTCCTAAGCCTATGAATGCAGTTCAAGAAACGTTGCCGTGTTTCAAAGCATTGCAATATTTCTTTCACATTCTTTGTGTTAGGGTCAAGGTTAGGTTATTTCCTTGGGCCTCCTAAGCCTATGAATGCAGTTCAAGAAACGTTGCCGTGTTTCAAAGCATTGCAATATTTCTTTCACATTCTTTGTATTAGGGTCAAGGTTAGGTTATTTCCTTAGGTCTCCTGAGCCTATGAATGCAGTTCAAGAAACGTTGCCGTGTTTTTAAAAGCATTGTAATATTTCTTTCGCATTCTTTGTATTAGGGTCAAGGTTAGGTTATTTCCTTAGGTCTCCTGAGCCTATGAATGCAGTTCAAGAAACGTTGCCGTGCTTCAAAGCATTGCAATATTTCTTTTGCATTCTTTGTTTTATTTGTTTGTTGTTTTTATTTTGTTTAGTCACTTAAAGTTTGTGAAGGTTTAAAAGCATATTTTAACCTGTAATGAAATTGCAATAAATGTCATGGCTTTGTCTAGTTATAGTAATACTGAGCTCCTATTTCTTTGTCTGTTGGCACTTAAAAGTTCTGATGAGTCTATAAAAACCCTTTTAAATTTTCTTGTTCTAACCATTTAGAACTTGGCAAAATTAGAAGACTTGTATTGAGTTGTCAGCAAAAAATTGCCAAATATATTTCATCCCCAAATAGCCCAATTTCGACAATTAAAATTCAACATGAAACAAGACATTACTACGAGGCTTAGGGGAATAAACCATATTAAATCCCTATTATCCCCCTAAGCCTTGCAGTCATGATGTCTTGTTTCAAGTAGAATTTTAATTTATCAAAATTGGGCTATTGCAATAAGATGCTGATTTTTGGCAAATGGGCATTATTTTTAATCATGCTCTTAATGACAATGGTCAAATCTTGTAGTTTCGTAAATTTAGGTATTTGCGACGTCACACATTGGCAGTACTCTATTAAAACATTGGGCTGAAAGCAGTTGCAGAAAGTACTGCATAATGCAATGCATTTGAATTTTAGTGTTGTCCAGAGACAACAAAATTGCCTTTTTTAGAATTCTGCTCTCGGAACTTATCTACTGGGCAGATGTTGTTTGGCCAGTTTTTGCAACTAGGCGAGGGAAAAAATTCAAATGAAGGCTAAATAAAGATTTTGGAACTAAGGGATTGTGGTAAACATTTCTGTACAGTTTTATACCCTAGGACATTTGACAAAATTACAGAGTTTTCTGTTACGTAAATATTGAAAATCCAAAGAAATAATTTGTCAGTATATACTGACCTATTTAACCTGAGAGACTAAACAGCTTTTTCTGTTCTCCTGCACCCTTGACCTATGACCTTTGTGGGTGGTTTGTTTGCACCTATGCGAATTTAACCCAACTCACTTCTGATGGCCTTTCTGTGATACTGTTCTTGAAAATACTACATGAACCCCTGCTGACAAACACCCGTTGCAGTGGACATGTACAATTCTCGTACATTTCCACCCTCGTGAAGTAAACGATCTATTACAGGCGAGACCGCCCCTTATCTTGCTTAAAAGTTTGGCCTGAGGGATAAAAAAATTTTCAGGCTCTTACATTTTCACTCGTCCACCTCCCTTATTCACTCTGGCCCTAGCTTACAATGATGGAGTCTACCGAGCCACCGCAACTCTTCTTTACTTGGTCATGACTCTAGTTTAACCTGGGGGTATTAAGTTAAAAGAAGTGAACAGAGCAACCCAAACATGGTCTTGCAAGGGGGCGGCATTGTGGTCTGGGGAGGGAAAGGGCAGCGGCACCTAAAATGAGCCTGGCTCCAGTTCTATTGCATACAAACCATACATTTCCAGAGGGTGTCTGAGCTTGGGCTTGTATGAAGGAGGTTCCAACAAATAAATTATATTAAAAATGGGGAGCTCTCAGCGAGTTGAAAGTCAGTCAACTATTTTCTGTGCTAGTCCAGGGCGTATTGTGGAATTTAACAGAATGAACAATTCTGAGCTTGGTAAACTGTATGTACCGTGTTTTCTTGATTAAACGCCGGGCCCCGAATGAACACCAGGTATAATAGAGGAAGTTGTAAGTAAGCTCCTCGAACATTTATTTGTGGTATAATAAACTTAAGATTTAAGAGCAAGGTACACGGCTGCCAAGAAAAACGAAAAATAACCCTTTCTTGAAAAATAGCGGGCGAGTAAAAACTGCTGATTCAAAGGAACGCCGGGTCCACTAGGCCAAGTTTGTAATAAACGCCGGGGGTGTTTAATTGAGAAAATACGGTACTTATCTCGGACAGAAAATCTTGGTCCCCTACAAGAGAAAAGAAGATATTACTATCTTCCTGGCATGCACGGCGTAGCAACTATATTATCAAACGGCTGGACCCCACGTGAAAACTTTGCCATAAATAAAACGCGTTCCTCTCACTGACCAGAAACCATTACACTGAAATTGGAGCAAGGTATGATGGGAAGCTAGTAATATCCTCCTTTCTACAGGAGTGAAACCCCCATAACCCCCTGCACACTGTTTAGGCCACCCAACCATGGAAGTTTAAAAAGAAAAGTAGCCCTTAAAGCTTGCCCGGTTTTCCATATACTTCACTATTTGTGTTAAACAATGACACATTTTTTTTTTTTACCTGAGAAAAATGTGGCCACATTTTTACGAAATATTACTGTGCGGCTACAAAATCTGTAAACACTTTGGTTTGATCATTAATTACTAGCCAAGGTTCATTTCTTATCATTACCCTCTTGCTTTGTTTAAATTATCTAAGAAATATGTGACTTAGCATTTTTCCATGTTATTTAAAAAGAAGCCAGGTTTGGCCAAATGAAAATGTGGGGCTTCCAAGATATTGGCAGAAACACAATCAACATGTTAAAATTAAAGTGTTCATGGATTTTGCAGCCGCACAGTAATAATGGACTCCAGTTAATATTTATTCAAGTAATCAATAATTATTGCTATTAATCTCATAATGCCATGTAATGTAGAAATACCTAATAATAAAATTGTTTAACCCAAGGCTCCGGATCAGATACAACCTGAACAAAATAAACACAATATGATTTTGTTATGAAGTAGATATAGCAGCCATAAGCTTGCAATACCATCTGGGATTTCTGGATGTTCTTTTTACAATTTCCGTATTGGACTTGAAATTGTTGTGAAAATTTCAGCAAAAATTAAATTGATTTTTTGGCAGTTTTTTAAAAATTACATGCAAAAAATAGGTAAAATTATAAATTCAGTGGTTAAAGGGTTAATTTTGCAATAATTTATTTAGTTGTACTGGATGCTATGGCTGTTCAATCCAGTGACAAAATTCTTAGAAATTTAGTCTTCCTTTTGGGTGAAATGTAAATATGGATGATTGTACATGAAACTAAAAAGCTAAAATTGGTTTTTAATAATCCAATACTACATAATTAACAATTATTTTAATTCTCAATTAATTCTTTATTTCTGAAAGGACTTGAGAATTAATACTTATTACACCGAAATACAACCAACATTCAATACGAAATCTCTATTAAAAACTTTACATTATTTGAAATTATTTGTCTGACCTATATTAATTTTAGTACAGTCATACTATATGGTTAATAGCAAAATATAAAACTAATCTTGACCCATGCACTATCACGAAAAAGTTTTGGGTTTCATTGGATAATTCACTATACTTCACTTAACCAACATTAATATATATAACAATATCATTTTTTGTGTTTACAACAGTTACTCCAGTTATCTGGTAGTACAAAATTAAATCAGATTCCATTAATGCAGAAAAAGCTTGGTTAGTTAACAAATTCTAAGAACTTTGGTTGTTTATACGAAGTTTAAAGTTTAGTTACATTTTATTTTGAATAAAGTAATATTATCTGGCAGAAAAAAATTGACATCTAACTTCAGCATAAACAGATGTTAGTCATTTCAACGTTTTTATACTACACAACACATTTTAAACAATATGTTTACTCTTAAAGCAAAATTCTTTGAGACCTTTTAGTCCCAAGCTTGAAGTTTTTATTTATTTTTAGGCTTTTAGTTTGCAGACTATTCCATGATTTGCAGCCATGTTAAGCAACCTATAAAATTGTGTTTAAAGTCCACATAATCCCAATTTTTTTTTTGCTTAATCAACTCTATGTACGTTAAAAATATGAATAGTTAAATATTTCTTGTTTTTAACGTCACGTTAGTGAGTTATAGAGATTTGAATTTACAAAATGCTAATTTGATGACGTCAATTCGGGATTTTGCCATTATTACTACGTCAATTAACAATACGCAGTATACAACTTAAGGAAAATCAATTTGAGAAATACTAAATATAAACTGTGGATAGTCAATTGATTCGTAAAAAATATTACTTGGAGGTAAAAACAAGTAGTTGTATAATAAATGAATCCCAAATTGATGTCATCTAATTACCATTTTGTAAATTCAAATCTCTTTAACTCACTAACGCGATGTTAAAAACAAGAAATATTTAACTATTCAACTTTTCAATGTACATAGAGTTGATTAAGCAAAAAAAACAATTTTGGGGTTAGGTAAACTTTAAAGAAAATACCTTTGCCAAAAAAATAGTAAATGTTTATCACAGCAGACAAACAAAAAAGAAAATAATTTATTGCAAAAAAAATTATAATTTCTGCTGCTTAAAATAAATCTAATGTACTTGGCAGCCCTTTTTTTTTAAAACGTCACACAATACTCAGTGTTGAATGAGCATTGTGTGATAAGCCGATACAACACTCTCTCAAAACGGACACCTCAAGGTGACATCTCTCAACGGCGAACATCAGTGGTTGGCTGGTCACAGCCAAATCTGACTTATTTGTTTGTAACTAAACTCTCTACAAGGCGAGGGTCCCAAGGATGTGTGGTAAAGAGAGAGTGCAACATATAGGGGCTTTGCAAAAACTTAATTGTATGACAAACCAACAGCACAACTGCAAATGTTTTTCTTAGAAACCAAATACAGTAAATGTCTTTGTTAATCACAATATTCTTAAGACTGAAATAATTAGTTCATTTTTTTTTATGTAAGCTTGAAATTCTTTGAATGGAAGTGTGTTTCTAGAAATATAAACAGAATGACATATAACCGTTGCAGGAAGAAAGACTAAATTCAACACTATGTACAAAATACATCATTAATAATGTTCAAAATAGGTACATTACTTTATATCAATAGTAAATTAAAACAGGCAAAAGTTCAGTATACATCCACACTTCCATTCTATTGTAGATATATTTATAGAAAACATGATTTAAATTTAATTAGATTTCAGAGTTTCTTACATATATCTTACAATTATAATAAAAACTTGAAAACTGATCAAAGGGTTCGTAATTATTTTTGATATGAACTTATTGGTTCTGATAACAATAACTTGTGGCCACTCAAAATTGGGTACACTTGGAAAACAGGAACAATAATAATATCGTAGAACTATTTCAAATAATGAATCCAACTCTAGTTATTTTGGTATATTGCTTTTGAATACAACAATATTACATAAGATTTCATGCAGACTGAAAGCCATAAGTAATCTGTCTTGCACCATTTTTGGCATGCAGACTTGTTTTCAGTCACCTAACAATGCATGTTTTTTTTTTTTTACATAAAATGGTTGACAAGTGGTTGGTGTTGTGATGGTTTTGGTTCAAGGAGGTTAGGTAAGGAGTGTCAATGGTTCTCATTAGTAAGAGTGGTTTTCAATTGACCAAACAGAACTCAAAGCAAATACACGCAGCTAGCGCCAAGTGCGGGAAAACTTTGCAAGCATGTTGTGATTGTATTGTTTTTTCTTATGATTGGTTGAGAAGGCTGCGCAAGATTTTTTAGCCAATCATAAAATGCAGTACTCAAAAACCAAAACAATTGAAGGGCTCCTGGCAAGAACGTCCTAAGTATGTTTTCTTGACAACTTTCACTAAAATTGTATGTTTTAGGCCTTTAAAAGCAGAGTTTTCTCAAATTAATGATTTATTATTGTTAAGGTACATAAAACAGATCCAAAATGGGGAAGAAAATCCACATCTTTGAGAAAATGTTTTGGGCCTTAGGACACCGTATGTATCTTTTCAAGATAAAATTTTATTCTGTTTGAAGATAGAAGATTTGTTGACCTGGTTGAAATCCTTTCAGTAACATTTACATGATCCAGTCATAATTTTGGTAAGTGAGTCCCTTTTGAGGCCAAAAACCCCAAGATTTCGGTGAAAATTTTCCAAAAAAAGTACTTAGGACGTTCTTGCCAGATAACTACTTTTGACACTCATTAAAAAATGAAACCGCTCTTTCTTAGTGTCCCAGATAGGAAAGCTGCACAAAAGTACATTGTTATGATGTGAACAACCACTCATCAACACATATAAACTAAAAAACCTATCGACTAACTCAAATGTCCATAACTTGTCAAAACATTTTCCAGTAGACATCTATATTATAAGTGGTTAATATTGTCAGCAAAAGCAAAATAATTAAATGATAAGGCATCAAGAAAGCATGATAATCTTGATCACTTTAAACCTCATTATAATCTCGTGTTTCCCTGGTTCAGTAATGTTATGAAACAAATAGAACATTAATAATAAGTGGTTGGTGTTCTGTAACTGGTATGCTTTATTAAGTATTTTAACATGTTTTAGAGTGATTTTACTTATCCCATGATATAGACTGTGGAGCATTGTAAACTTGACTCCCTTAATATCTTTATTTTAATTCTGTCTACAATGTATTGAAATCATTCTAGGATGGGTGTGAATAGGTCTGCAGATTGACAGATTTGGTAATTAAAGCAGGGGCGTAGCCAGGACTTTTTCAGAGGTACGCACAATCACTGCTTTCAAACACTCCCCTTTCCTCCTCCCCCCACCCTCCAGTCGCAAATCCTTTTTTTTTTCAACTTTTTTGGGTACGCACGTGCATACGTGCGTACAGGTAGCTACACCCCTGTAAAGTCAGTATCATTTCCAGATCATGTACCAACAATGAATTACTTCCTCCCTTCGATTTTTGTTTGTTTGTTTCTTTGCTTTGTGAGTTTTTTTTATAAAGGGGTTAGATTCTAAAGAAACTGTGGTGCTGCATTGGTTGGTGAGTGAAACACAAAAGTTTGGTTTTATTGACTGAGTTGATAAGGTAAATTGGCCACCATAAAGAGATTCAAGCTGACATTTCAAATGTTAGCCTTTTTAAGAACCTTGAAGATTCGCTCTGAAGAATGGCTAGTGCTCTAAACATCAGCTTTTGAATCTCTTTACAGCTTTTGGCTTCTAAATTGTAACAAGTCCATGAATTTGCATACCCCTATTCACACCCATTCTTATGAACCTTTGCCATGAAAGTACCAGTCCTTTCCACCTGATAAGAACTCTGATCAAATAGCCCATTCTTACACTGTAGCTTTGTATAGCTCACGCAACTTGGTAGCCTGATGCTTGATCAGAGTAAAGCCGTGCTTGTCTGCAAGCTAAGTTTTAGTTTTGTACATACAACACCTGTAAAAAGATGCAAGTTGAAACCAAACTGTCCGTTTGAATATGGCTCAACCAAGGAGGCGACTATACTTTATCCTTGTTTGTGAGCTTTTCTATAAGTTCCTGAAGGGGAGCAAGCTCTCTTTTGTCGACCAGACTGAACTCTTGAACAAAGAACATGAAGTGTTTGAAGGATGTGTTGAGGTGTGCTTCCTCTCCAAGGCCAACTATATGAAGGAAATGTTGATGGTAGATGTGGGCATAGACTCTGAAAAGTCGCTTGAGGATTGTCTTGGCGATAGACAGGAAGTTCTTTGGAAATGGTACACCTGATATGAAACAAGAAGAGTAAGATTCAAATGTTTACAAAATTTGTATGCATTAATCACCAGATTACTTTACAGCGTTACTTTTTCTTTCTGAATTTTGGACACAATATCTTATAACATTATCATGGATTAAGAAACACGATAGAGATATATGGCTAGTGCAAACTCAAACCTCCCTTGTTTGGTACATGATAATGAGACAGGACATAACCCATACAGGGAAGTTAATTCTGATTGGCTCTGAATAATCCCCAGCATTGAATCAGAGTTAAAAGCTTTTGTGTTGTAAGCTTCTGAATAAAAGTAATAATTTACTAACCATAGAATAATCTACCAAAGCTTAACTTATGATATCAAAAAATTTCATTTGAAAGTTTGTGATTCTTAACTTGGGGTGCAGCTTGTCTGTAAGTGTGGCCTATATGTCAGTTTTTATGGTACCTAGGAAATGTTGGGTATCCAAAAGCCACCCTCATATGAAAAACGTAAGTGTTGACAAACTCATGTTTTCACATGACACACTTCCAGAAACCGGCCTTAACCTCATTCCCTGGCTGGGAGCCTGCCTCATTCCTGGCCGGGACAACAAGTCTTATGATGAGTGTGTGGATTTTCATTCTTTGAAAGTGAAGGTGTGTTTGGCACATTCACATGTCAACTCCGCCAAGTTTGTGAACACAAAAAGAGTTGGCAAGAATAGAATTAAGATTGTTATGTAATGGCTAGCATCTCATCCTGTTTCTACCAGTGCAAAAAAAAAAACAGAGTTCAGAAAAGGAATATATAATAAACCACTCAGTCAGGGTTCAACCTCCTGGCTTGCGCAGTCACCCAAGGCGAGTTTTAATTAATGCCTGGGAAAGTTGGGGTACTTCAGGGATGTAGCTAAGAGCCAGCTACCGGCTTATTTCACCAGCTGAAAGAGAACTTATCACTGGCTGAAATTTCACTAGAAAACAAAGACTTGGGGTGATTTTGAAGGCGCACAACCCAGAAAAACCGGCTGGGCTCAGTTTTTTTTTTAGCTACACCCCTGGTACTGAAATATGTAGTTAGCTAGTAAATTTTTCAAGGTTACTTGCCGGGCGGCTAGCGAGTCAGCTGAACAGATGACAAAGCCTGACTCAACACTACATCAAAAGCAATGCTCACCTATTTTTGATGGGAAAAGTGTCTCATCGTCAAGTTGATCTTGGACCCACGTCATAAGATAATCAATATATTTTGGTGCAGAGCATTTGATAGGTTTCTTGATGGTAGTCCCATCTGCCCAATGGTATTCATACCTAAAAGAACAAAGAATATCAGCTGACCTGTGACAAGATTCTGCATTTTGTTATTACTAAGACAAAATCAATATCTGTGCCCATCTGAAGTACAGTATATGTTGCCCTATTTCCTGAATGCCTGTATTCCCAACACTTTGCTTTCTTGTTGGTTATTCTTCACAAGCTATAGTCAAAGCTCTCTGATCATGTTCAGACACTTGTATAAGCAGACAGTCTGACTTACAGCTGCCTTGACAAACCCCCTTTGAACTGTTCTCTTACAAGAATCATTTCTGTAAGCGGCCAGCTCCAATTTAGGGACACTTTTTCTGCTTCCCGACATGAGGGTGACCGCTTATGGGAGCTTCAACTAGACAGATAAAAATCTGAACTGATGATTTGTGGTTAATCTACTTTTACCCTTTGTTTGGTTAATCTGGTGGGGTTTAGGTGGAAAGATAGATTCAAGTTCTTCACTTGTCAAGGGAGTTGAGTTCTGCTTCTTGAAAAATTTGCATTTTAATGCACCTTCAATTTTAGCATTTCATTTTTCCATCTATTCTTGCAAAATACCCAACAGAGGTTATTAATTTTTGAAGTAAGTTAGGTCATACAGAAGAAATGATGGTAAAATGGATTTAATGTTTTCAAGCGAGGCCACAACAGAATCTTTTTACAATGATGCAAGGTATGCCTATTATCCGAACATGGAGGATAGCTGCAATTTTAACAGCAATTTTCTAAGGAAACAGTGACAAACTGAGTTTACTTATTAAAAATGGTCAAATGTGAGCTATACAGTATATACCATTTTGGTAGCAGTTTTTAGGGTTTGGCTTTCAGCATTTCCAAGAGAGTGAATGCAAAATAATGCAAACTGTTTATTTGCTGTCTTAACAAATAACAATAACAACAACAACACTTTATTTATACATGGGGTAATAAACCAGCTAAATTTCTCGGTGTTTGAACAGCTGATTTACCACGATTTAAACTAAACTAAAATATTCTAAGAAACAGAATCAAGAAGCTAGGCATCACAATATTAAAATACAATAAAATAATGAGACGGGCCAGCTGAAAGTTGTACATTTCTTATGTCAAAACTGAGTGAAAAATATTTTTAAGTACTGAAGAAAAAAATATATTTCACCATGAATATTCCTCTATTCATCTTTTATGCAAGAAATTTTCTCATTAAAGCAAGAAACTTTTAACACAATCGTCCAGGGAATGTGACAACCTGTCCGAAAAATAGGGCGGAAATATCATCTCCCTTCCCATGTTCTGAGGTGCAGATAAAGCGTCCGGATAATAGGTAACATACTGTATGGGACATACTTTTGAGTCTGTACATGAAACCCCAAAGTGTGACCATTTAAATGAAAGCTCTTGAGCAGTTTTTTCATTGGGTGCTTTTTAGCTCAGCTTTAGTATCATTGTGTAGTTCCAGAAAATATCCAGACCCCTACCATGGAGGGAATTTCAAACAGGACCCCCCACCCCTTCGGATTTTCCATTTTCACAAGGAAACGTTGACCCCCCCCCCCCCCACCCCTCTGGAATTTCCACAGAAATATCGCCCACCTCCCATACCCTCTGGAAAGTTTTTTTCTTCCTTTAGACAGGGCATCTGACAGGATGCGGTGGTGCGGATCCGCATAATTCTCTAATTTCCGCATCTTCCGAGCATTTTCCACATAAAACTGAAAAATTTGCCCAATATTAATGATAAAGCAGCTGTGAACCTTCGTCACAAACATATAAGCAGAAGAGATTGATTATTTCGAAGCAGGTTTTCTCCTAAACATCGACGAAAAAACGCCGCTTTGTTCACGAGCGATTTTTAACCTCCAGGCGTTCCACGCATCTGTTGGCGATGAGCCTGGATTCTAGAGAGAGACTGGTAACGAGTAATGGCGGGTTTATCTGCTTCACGAAAGGTATTCGTCTTCAATTGTTTCTAGTTTGCGTCCGAAGAACTTTTAAGAAAGAGAAAAATGTTTCTTAACTGCAGCACGGTTGGGAAAAACCCAGCAGGGCTCTAAATTGCGACTAACTGGTCGCCAATGCGACCAAAAATTGAGTGCTGGCAACTAGATTTTCGGAACTGGTCGCCAGCTGGCGACTCACGTTTTGTCCGATAACCACAAAAAAAACTTCTGCACTAAAATAAATCTTTTAGTTTATACACCGGCGTATAAGCCACACTTTTTTGCTCAAAATCGGGGCTGCGGTTTATCTGCGGTATTAACATCCGCTGAGTTCTGAAAATCATAGTTTATCAATCGTACTTTCCAGTGATATAAGTTGACCAGACTTTGAGAGCCTTTATTTGAGGTGTATAACGTGGAGTAAAACTTATTTAACTTAACATGACGTAGAAAAGTTAGTTTTGTTTGTCTCACAGAGCTGCCAGAGCGCCTCTGAGGGCAAAACTCAAATTGAGCAAAAAGGTCCGCATCGAACACGCAACACACGAACGCAAGCGTTGAGTTTATAAATTGTGAAATTTAGCCTCAAATTGTCAAAATACCTGTGTTAAAACAGTGCTCGCTATCTTTGTCGGACATTTTGAAGCTTTTAGCAATGAAGGAACACCGAAGACAAACGAAAGAAGCCAAAGAAAGTCTGTAAACAAGCGGCCATCTTGGTTAACCCAATGTCCTCAAGAAATTTGCACGGCTACCAAGCTTGTTGTGGCCTGAACGAACGGCAGGCAAACGAACGTAGCTGCGATCAAAAGTGTGGTTTTTTTTTCAATACAGGATGATTCGATGGATAGAAGCAAAGTATAGCTCGTGTTTCTTAGAGCCAATTCTCTGACTTAAGTTTTTATTTAAAAAACTTTTTTCCCGAAAATTTGAGCTTCAAACTCGGGGTGCGGCTTATCTGCGAGTGCGGCTTTAATTTATGTACGCCGGTGTTTACGGTATGTTGTGAAGAGGTAAAAGCAAGGGTAAAGGACCCTTGTTTGTCTAGTTATGAAAACTATGAACTCGGAACGTTTTGTGCTTAACTGCATCTCGAAAAACTAAGAACAAACCATCGCTAAAGACATGTCAGCTGTGAACACTGGTAGCTAACTTTCGTAAGTCTTTCCTATGCTGCTTCTTTCTACCTATGATTTTTCTTGCATGCAAAGTAACATTTAAGTGTGTTTTATGTAAGATACATATTGAATAAAATTGGCGACCAAAATGTACGATCTGGCGACCAAAATGTTCCCATTAGTCGCCAGTTGGCTCCTGAACGAAAAAGTTAATTTCGAGCCCTGCGCAGGTTGTCTGATTTATGTTTCAGAACGACCCGCAAAAATTGGTAAGTGACACTTACGGAGTCAATACGAATTCACAAAAAATCAATCATTTTCCCGACCATTCGGACACGAATTTTGCCTCCAAACCCCCCTCCCCTTCGGAATTTCCTGGGCCATTGACCCCCCCCCCCCCCCCCCCCCCCCGCCCCTCCGGAATTTCCAATTCCCTCCGTAGTGGGGGGTCTGGATATTTTCTGGAACTACACATTTTTTAAAAATGAAATTTAGTATTTTCACTTTCACCACCTATTTTTTACACATGAAAGCACATACATTCAAGCTATAGGCTTACTACTATCACTTGGTTGTACAATATTTAATTGTACAATACAATAACATCACAATATTCATCAGATCTAACCCACTGTTTATGTGTACTCACTTTGGGCCTGCAGACATGACAGGACATGATTCAGCCATGCAAAACTCCGTTATTGTACCGTATAACATGTTGATTTGATTGAAGAAATCCACAGCTGAAATTAATAAACCAAGAGAAAAACCAAGAATGAATATGAGGCGAACATAATATAAGCTAGGTTCTCTGAAGTATTAAAATAAAATTATGTATTTAAGTTGTATATGGATAAATTTACGCTACTAACATAAAAAAAAATAGTTCAATGGTAATCCTTCCTTGAACGTTCAAGTTCTAATCCAGTCATGATGAATAATCGATCCTTAAGTTATTACCATCCAAATAAAAGCTATTGAAAAGTACTTTCCGGTGGTACTGATCGTTAGCAGTATTTACCAAGTTTAAACTCATTTACAGTAAGGAGGTGATGGGATTAAACTATTTTTTGCTATTGTGAAGGAATAACGGCATTCAAACGTACTGTTTACAGCGACCCATTCGTTCAAATCTTCTCCTTCGGGCAGCATGACAGCCAAGCGTAAGTTGCCACTTCCAAGCGTCGCCGCCGCTTGTTTCATTAAGTCATATTGATGTGTTCCTTCGGGGATGTTTTTCTTGGGCTTGAAAGTCTTTGTGGAACGGCCACCGCTGAAAAAAGGAACGAAAATTGCAGCGTGATTTATCACCTTCGGTCAACTATTGCCGGGAGCGCAGAGCGCGATCGAATTCCATTTTCCGGCTATCATTAGGCAAATAGAAAACTGCCCATTAAATAGGCACTAAAATTGTTTGAATTATCAAGGAAATGTCAAAACTCACAATAGGAAGCTCATCTCGGCTGAGAAACACTCTAAAATCTGCAATGTTATGTTTACGCAATGGTTCTCCTCGCAAACCAATATGGCGGCAATGTAATGGCGGCCTG
This sequence comes from Dendrophyllia cribrosa, assembly GCA_024195265.1. Taxonomy (NCBI): domain Eukaryota; kingdom Metazoa; phylum Cnidaria; class Anthozoa; order Scleractinia; family Dendrophylliidae; genus Dendrophyllia; species Dendrophyllia cribrosa. Next base: position 15,869,940 of record JAJLRJ010000002.1, on the reverse strand, counting down.
AATGAGTGCCTCGCTTTCGCGTTTCCTGGATGCGAGCATAGCCATTACATCATCGATTATGCTAGACGACGACGTAGTTACACGGATCAGAGGGTGTTGAAACGAAAACAGTTTTATAGCAGCTCCTTGATCTTTCTTTTGTGCCTGGAGCCTAGTGACGTATTTTGGGGAGAGAGAGAGAGAGAGAGCTGTTATTGTTTGCTGCTGTTTTGGGCGTGTCGATGACATGATGTCCGGTTGTATTTTTTCCGCCTCTGCGAGTCGTTTCGCCTAAGGGACACCCACCCTTACATAAAATGTCCGGGTCTTTCTTGGAAAAAATAAAGGGGTTTGGAAGAGAGAAAAATGTGATGAGATGTTCATATCCATATTAGTATAAAAACGGACATTTTAAAATGACCCACCTCTCGTTCAGTCTCGTGGCACTTTTGCTCGGCAATTGTATTATCATAATTGTATATTATCACAACGAAACGTACAGCTGTCCACGTTTGCGATTCTACTTTATCAGTTTCTGTCGTGATAAAGGTGATGGTGTCTCGCAAAGATATCCGATTACATTTTTACGTAGTCAGATCAGCCCCGGGATCAGCCCTGCAGTTCATTGTATGTATATTATCATACTTTGATGTACAGTGGATATACAGTGGATATACAGTGGATATACAGTGGAACATCTATTTTGGAACAGTTCGGGCTGATATAGTAAAGTAAGTAAAGTCGCGCACACGAGCCAGAAGGTCACGAGCCACGAGCCACGAGCCACGAGCTCACAACGGCCGGAGCTTAAACCCGGTTTCTGTAGCATGAAGCGACTAGGAATATTGCTACTCCCCCCTGGATGGGATGCTAGTCCATCGCAGGGTTACCCCAGCATTTTTTGTCGCCGGTACCCATTTATACACCTGGGTGGAGAGAGACAGTGTGGAGTAAAGTTTCTTGTCTAAGGAAACAACACGACGGCAGAGACCAGGCTTCGAACCATCGACCTTCAGGTTGAAAGCCCGACGCACTAACCACTAGACCACCGTGGCTCCGGGCTGATATATCGTGTTAAAAAAATCCTTAACTTACCTTCGGCAGTGTTAATAGCACATGTGCTAGTGGGAACGAGCATTCAAATTGAACATAACATTTTTAAAAATCCCAACTGGCAGGAGGCAAACCAGTTGGCTATTTTACAAGCGTGGCCGAAGAGTTGAACTCGGGTCTACCGTGTTTCTACCGTGAAACAACTCCATCTTGTGGGCAGAGCGGGACTTGAACCCGGGACCTCCGGATTTCAAGTCCAGCGCCCTGACCACTAGACCACGCTATTTGGCCCGGCTATTTGGTTACCATGGCTAGTAGCTTGCCTTACTTTCTTGAAATAAGAAAGAAAAAGCAAAGAAACATTACAGCCATGCTCCGTCACGCGTGACCAGTATTTTTGAAAATTGAATGGAGTTTTCAAGATTACGCGTCGGTTTTGAAAATTCATTCCGAGATTCGGAATTCCCGTGAGAATTTTACCGCATTTTCGGAAACAAACAGCAACAAAATATCATTTTGTTTGAAATGTTACATATCCGAACAATATTAGTTTTTTTATGCGTGCAGCGAAGTTATTTTCCGTTAATTCGTGACATTCAAAGTGTTTTCCACTGAGATCTTCAAGGTTTCATTCAAATCTCGGACGTTACAAAGAAATATTCAAATGTTCATTTCATTCTCTAGATTACTGGTCACGCGTGACAGAGCATGGCTGTAACTAACGCGACAAAATAACGGCTAGAAAAGTCAAAATTCCAAAAGATAATTTGATTTCTTGAACGCCTGTCACGAAATCAAATTTGATAAACTGTAATCCATTTCCATCCTTGCAATCCTGCACTTTATCTCCAAACTGCTGCTTCTGTTTTGCCCTATGGAATCTTTTTATGCCCGAAATATTTGGTGGCATTTGGCGATATAACAGGGAAATAAGGCAAGCAAAATGTTGTTAATTGGCCCGAGGGGTCCTCCCCGAACATTTGGGTGGGGGTACACGGCGCGCTTCTTGAAAGTCTTACCCTATTTCAGACCTATTTCAAAGTATGTAATTTTTCATACCCCATTTCTGACCAGATCCAGATCAGAGTGCACAAACCACCTCGTTCCCAGGGTTTTTCCCTTTCAAAAATTGGGAGGGGCCAATTTTTGAAAGGGAAAAACCCTGGGAACGAGGTTGAGTGCAGAAACATACCCTATTTCAGACCAAAAATGGTCAAAAGCGATACCTTATTTCATAACCATACCCTTTTTAACCCAATTTTATGGGTTAAAAAACCACACATTTACTTCAATAATCACATACAAAAATTGGTCCAAACAAAGCGAAGGATGACTAAAATTCGCAGAAAATTTCAACGAATTACACCGACAAAGTCCACACTGAATAAAACCTTTGACCCGAAGGATTTATTCTACGCTGTGGTGGTTTTCATGGTATGTAATCATCTATTCAATCAGCTGACTGACCGCGACATTTTCACGGGCAAATTTCCCGCTAGAGTTATCTACTCGCTTCCGATTGGTCTAAACAATGAAATTAAAAGGGTTACGTCATAGCTTGCACATGCACCGAACCGTGAAACCCTCCCTTTAAGCCTTTAGTCCTCAATATCAAACTACGCATTCTCCTTGTCTTCATACGTTTCTTACAGAAGTAGTGCGGAGTTGTTAAAATATCAAGAGAATTCATCTTAGGTGATCATATCCTTAAGGTTACAGTGTACCTTCGGGGGTGTCTCCAGTATAACACCTCTAGCGTCTTAAGATTACACTTAATATACCTAAACCCAGACATCAAATTAAAGCTTATAGAGCTGGCTATCTAAATATGGAAACCATTTGGTAATAAAATGAATTGTCGAATTTTTTACGTCTAAATTCGAACGTCCGAATCAGCTTTAAAACGCTATAACTCAAAGCGATTATTGTAGTTTGCTAATTTGATTTGTTCTCGGGTTTCCGGACACGAAGCGCTAAATAAACGTGTCGGCGATTTCCCATATTCAATTGCAGTGAAAAGTTACAGAATATTTTCGAAAAAGGGAGAAAAAAATTGGAGTGATCGCACGGAAATGGCTCTTGACGAAAAAGTTTTCGGAAATAAGAAATTCGCCGACACGTTTTTGTTGATTATATGTTAGCCTAGCTTGTGTTCAAATTTGAGGAAAATCGAACGAATTCCCTTTGAGTTGTAGCTCTTTAAAGTGTCCCCTACAAGCGAAAAATTAACTTTGAGAAAACATCGCTTAGAAAAACATATCGCCATATAAACAAACTCCGCCCACAAAAGTTATATCGTCATTTCGCCGTCAATTTTCACTATTTTTCGATAATTTTTTTTGGATGAAAGTTCATTCTGTAAACTTTATTTTGACGCCAAAAAAAAATTTCAATAAATTTTCGATCTGAAGGTACACTGTAACCTTAATTCTCATGACATCACTATTGATATTACAAGGAGAAAATTGGTGATTATCACTATTGGGTCTTAAAAGGGTCTGGATGAGAAGATTGACAGTTCAGACTAGAAAAGAAAGCGAGCAAGACAAAACGCAAAATTTGAAACGGATAGACGGATGCAATGTAAGTAAAAACATTTATTATGACACCCAAATGGGTTACTTAACGAAAAAAACAGTCAACTCAATCTATTAACAATACATTTCACTGATATATATCTCATTTGATATCATCCTGGTTTAGTGAAATGTCAAATTAATAATCTTATACACATCAACGTGCACTAAAAGAACCGTTTGGTTTTAAGTTCCGTTCACAACTAACAAAGTAGACACAAGTCATCGACACCAAATCAGTCCAACTACACTTAACAGTTAGAGCAGTTTTCAATTGTGTCAAAAGTAATTACACCATAGACCCTATTCATAAATGGCGGCCGGTTTATTATTCTTTTATATTCATGCTAATCAGCCCAACTAGCCTCGTTAGCATGTGCAAAATTCAAAAGAATTTTTGCTCCAAAATGAGGCTAGTTGGGCTGATTAGCATGAATATAAAAGAATAAATAAATCGGCCGCCATTTATGAATAAGGTCTATTGCTTTGCTTTTGCATTGCCACGCTATGTGATTGGCTAAAAAATCTCACGCCACTTTCTAGACCAATCAGAAGTAAAACCAAAACCAATCGTGACTTGCTCGCACGTGTTTTCCCGCGCTTAACGCCGCCGACATGTAATTGCTTCAAGCTCTGATTGGTTCATTGGATTGTTTACGACTGTTGTGATTGGTCAGAGTAATTACTTTGGTTTTAGTTTTACGACACTCAATTGAATACTTCTCTAAAAGAACCGTTTGGTTTTAAGTTCAGTTCATAACTAACAAAGTAGACCCAAGTCATTGACACCAAATTAATCTAATTACATTTAACAGTTATACATTTTTTTAAAAGTCAAACTCGCTCTTACATTAAAAACTTGCTTTAATTTTTACAACCTAAAACATTTCATAGCAAAGCAATAATCCAAATCAATGGCAAGTCACAAGTGCTAATGTGATCGAAATAAAGATTAACAGTTTTTGTCCTTCCAAACAATAAGCATAATTTACAAAAGAGTGATTTCACAAGACCCGTGAAACAGAATATTAAAGTCATTTTAATCGTCAAAGATAAACAAAAGAAAACAGTAGAACTAGTGTCTAACTGTGTCTTTTTCTATTTCACAGTTATGCGAAACCACTCTAAGCAACTAACTTGTCTTTCCCAGCTCTTTCAATAAGTTATGTCAGGCCAAAACTTCCTAAGCCAAAAGTGCTGAATTGCAGCCTTGCAACTTTCCCACTGCATGGAATAGACTAAAAACTGTCTGTGCTGGATCAAGATACTCGATTCTCCTTCTATTTTGAAAACTTATTTAGCGTTTATACTATACTTGGTTCATTGTAAAAGGGCAAAACCATAAAATGCACACCATTATGAAAGTGGTTAAGACATGTGTTGGATTTCCCGGCTGGCCGATGGACCTCCTTTCACAAGGGAATGCATATTAATAGCACTGTAAAAGGATGCCTATTTTTCTCTTGTTACAAACTGCATGAAACTACAAAATAACAAACAGGCTTTGCTTAACAATTCACTGATATCCAGGATAGGACACCATACCAGGTGTTCCTGTGCCCTGAGGTTCCTGCTTAATCTGTGATTGCATGCCGCCGAAGAACGACCCTCCACCAGTGGCCCCATAGGCTGAGGTGTCACCATATGCTGTTTGCTGCTGCTGCTGCTGCTGTTGCTGCTGTTGATTAAAAGGTGTGCTCTGTTGTGCTGCACCGCTGTAGGCTCCTGCTTGTGTGCCATAAGTCCCTGTGGTCATGCTGGTATTCATCCCTGTGTTCATCCCTGCATTCATCCCGGTCGACATCTGGCTGCCATAAGTAGATGTGCCAAAGCTACCAGTCTGCCCATAAGAAGACTGCGAGCTGAAGTTTCCACTACCAGGGGTTGAGCCAAAGCCGCCACTGGTATTGCTAAATGTGTTGCCTTGATTTCCAAAGTTGCCTCCCGTTGCACCTCCCATCTGATTGCCAAAGTTTCCTTGTTGTTGCTGCTGTTGCTGCTGCTGTTGTTGGTTGTTGAAGCCGCCGCTTTGATTTCCTTGGCCTCCAAAGCCACCCATGTTACCTTGGTTACTAAAGTTGTTTCCCCCGCCTCCAAAGTTGTTGAAGTTGTTGTCATCATTGAAGTTTCCACCAAAGTTGCCACCACCAAAGTTATTGCTGCTGTAGTTGCCACCTATAAAGAAACCAGAAAAGCTGATTCTCATGTTGTTTCACCTGAAGTGGTCAGGGAGAATGGGGTGCAAGTAACAAATCTGGCCAAGAGATGAAAAAGTGCTTCCTGCACCTTTTACAGCCATGCTCCGTTATGCGTGACCAGTAATCCACAAGACTGAAATGAACATTTGTATATTTCTTTGTAACGTCTGAGATTTGAATGAAACCTTGAAGATCTCTCTGGAAAACACTTTGAAAGTCATGAGTTAGCGGAAGAATAACTTCGCTCCACGCATAAAATACCTAACATTGTTCGGATATGTAACATTTCAAATGAAATTATATTTTATTGCTCTTTGTTTCTGAAAATGCGGTTAAATTCTCACGGGAATTCCGAATCTCGGAATGGATTTACAAAACCGATGTGTAAACTTGAAAACTCCATTCAAATTTTCTAAAATACTGGTCACACGTGACGGAGCATGGCTGTAATAACACCCAAACTCTGAAGTTCAGGACTCAGATAATGTTTATGGTTCACACTGCCATCAATTATGGCAGCAAACATTGTACCCCTGAAAACAGAAACTGACAAAATGGTTCAAAATACAACAATCAAACCCCATGAACATGACCTTTTGACCCAGTTGAGTTAAATATCCTTGTTTCCCGAGACGACTGCTATGATAATTGCGGCAGTGAGAAATTAACCTGTTGGTGAAGTTTTAAACTTCAGAGTTCATGTGTTAGTGAAAGGCACAGTAATAATAACCTAATTTCCAAGTACAGATCGATTTCTTGTATTTAACAGTCATTGTGTGTGCATGGTTTTCAAATTGAATTTAATTGAAGATTAAGTGTGAAAGGGGGTTATGGATAGATGTATGGTAAACTACACCCTGTGTACTTGCTATATACTTACCACCACTGTTACCACCACCAAAGCTTTGTCCTCCTCCTGAGCCACCCCACCCTCTGCTGGAAACGTCATCAATACCAGGTTGCGATCTCAGAAACAATTCAATGTAACGATGACCTACAAAGAAAAGACTTGCATTCAGTAAGATAAAAATAATTATCATTGATGACAGCAAGTGTGAAACATTATGTAACCAGTCATCACTAAAAAGAGACCTTGTTGTTTTTGTATGCGTAGCTGGCATTTATGTTAATAAAACCTTTTGGACTGAAGTTAAAAATATTCATAACACTCTCTTTAAAGATTTACAAGGCTTCATAGTGATGCCAAATTAATAGAACCAACACATGAATACAACAATCAGCAGGAAATCTTTTTTTTTTTTCAGCATTACCCAATACATAACTGATGAAACAAATTGTGGCTAGGCTGTGCTAAAATGTTTTTCTCTTGACAACAAACCTTGCACTTACAGTCATATTGTAAAATAGTCCTTTTTGCTATTTAATGATAACAAAACAACCTACATCTGTACTTTTCTGTGCAATGTATCACTTGTATAAGCTTTTGACATCTTTTGAAAAAATTCTAATACCTTTTTATTTTAATTCATTTTAAATGACCAACAGAAATTCAAAAACTTTTTAAGGCAAGGTTGTCAATGGGCTTGACTTTTAGCTGTCATGTGCATGCGTTCCTTCACTCTCAGGAGGAGGAAATGGAAATCGAGCCTAGGTTGTCACTTGTCTGAAAGTACATGTGAAACTTGAAAACTCTGTCCCACAGTTTTTGTTAAGGGGCAATGGTCTGCCATATACACTGTAATGAAACAATGTAATGGATAACTAACCCATTGTTGACTTGTTCTTCAACATAGCTGCTTGTGCATCGTCATGGGTTGCAAAGTCCACATCAACTTGTCCATTGAAGGAACCATTTGAATACTCCATAAAGACATTAACAGGGTTAAGAGGCATGAAGAACTGCTTTACGTCGCTCTCTTTTGCAGCGAACGGCAAGCCCCGCATGTGAACTTGGTGACCTGTGGATGACATCATTCCAAAATTACCTCCACCACCTCCACCTCCACCTCCACGACCCTGGTTACGGAATCCACCTCGACCACCCATGCCCCTTCCGCCACGACCACCACGGCCTGCTCCACCACGCCCACCACCAAATCCGTTGTAGTCTCCACCATAGCCACCTCCAAAGACTGGACCTCCAAGGTTACCTCTTCCTCTGAATCTGTTAGACGACAGTTCAACTTGTTAATATTTTTTCCTTTTCACTAACAGAATAGTGACTAGTAATGCTCAATGCTTGAGTATGTTTTTAAGCTACTGAGCAGTGCTTTCCTGTGGTGATGTTTATTATGGCGAGTTTATAGATGTTTGAGTCCTAAAATCTTTAGATGAAATCCTCAACTGTGGCCATTCAACTGAACGCAACTGGACAGTGCTTCCATGAAGAAAAGATGGCATGTGTGAGGGGGAAATGCGAGTGCTGATGTTGTTAGTGATTGCAAGAGAGCTGGGGAAAAGAACATGCACCCAGTTTTCCCTGTTTGTGGTTTTTAATTGTCAGTTAAAACCTGTTCACCTAAACTTCTCATGCAAGCATGCCGCAAGAGAGCCTCAGTTACCCTGGGCAGTGACTGTATTTTAATTTACTTTGTATTTTATTTACTTTGAACAATGCTTTAGTATTGACAGAAAATGTCAAAATTGACCAATCAGAGGGTATCTGTAACAACCTTTTATTAAGAATTAGCACAGGAATTAATTCCTTCCTTGCCCCTTTACTTTTCCTACTACTGTCAATAAAAAAAACCAGGTCCTCCTGAAAAACATCTTGGTGACTTTACAGGGGATTCACAGAGATTGGGAAGGCAAAACAAGCAAATGGGCCTTGACTTTGAAAATTTATGGACCATTTCTAAAAAGTATGGCACATTGGAGTTATGGGGTGGGCCGGAAGAAAAGAAATACAGAAATAAGATACGCAATTCTTGATAACACCTTCAAAGGAGAGCCACGGCCACAAAGTTAACCACTATGTTTGAAACTTTTGATCTTCAGTACTTGAAGGCCTGGAAGATGTTAAAGAATTGCTTGTTTCATTCGTGCAAAAAAACTCAAGTTTTCTTTGGCTTTCGGTGTTATCTAATTTTGAAACTTTCCACGGAGGCATATCTGAAAATTACTGGGCCAATTACAATGCAAATAATTGATTTGAAGGACTGAAATGAAAAACAAAGCAGATATATTTCTAGGGAAGAACCTCATTTGGAAGCTGAGTCCGAATAAAGGTCTGGAGATGAAATAAAAGAATGCGAAAACAAAGGTCAATTTGTGTTTTTGTTGGTCATAACATTGAAAATTACACAAGATGAAATCTTGGGCTAGGTACATGTAAGTAGTTTTATAATATGCCATTTTCTAAATTTATGCGCCATATGCACACAGCCTCTCCCAATCTCTGCATTCAGAGCACTTTTTTTTTACTAAAAGCATGCTAACCTTGGTGACTTGTATTTGTCCACAGGATGCCATACACCCTTCTGGCTAAAGGTTTGGTTGACAGAGGGGTATTAATTTGCTGTGTGTGGGTTGGGGGGTGGGATTGGATTAAATAAACACATATTGATTTGAGCAAGTTCAGTGTAATCAATAAATACTCAAGTTCTAGAACTAAAATAGCCTGCTCTAACCTTCTGCCATCTCCTCCACCACCAAAACGTCCTCGTCCACCCCCAAATCCTCCTGCAGATCGATCATAGGGGCCTGGTCTGGTTGACATCAAAGGCTTTAGTTTTGGCTTAGACACATATTTGATGTCAGCTTTACAGCTCTTGAATATCTCAATGTATCTAAAAAAAATCAAAGAAATCCATGTAAGTATTCTAGCCATCAGTAAGCCAAATGCACAAAGCACGGTTCATTAACATTTATACAACAGCACATACTACGAACAACTGCGTAAGAATATGATTTTGTAACGACTGTTGTCAACATTGCTCAAACCAACATCTATCAGTCAATTAATCAATTGATGGAAAAGTTGCCTGAAAAGAAGATTGCATTCGGCTTTACAACTGTCAGATTGGTTCAAAATTTATAAGCACCCAGGTTCTGATTGGTTATGGTGCATTGCAAATGGCAAACCAAACTAAAGAGAATCTCCAATAGTTATGGAAAAGTTATCTGTTTAACACTTCAGCTGAATAATGTTTGGCAAATTTGCACTAAAAATCCCACTGGTAATAAAACAGCTAAATAATCAACCAGTTAAGTATTAAAAAATTGGCAATGATGCTTAAATGACCAATTTGAACCCAATTAGGTGGCAATGTACCACCATAATCTTTTATGGCGCAGCACTCCAAGCTGCAACCACTTTGATCGCCATGGTGACTGAATTATTGGCAAAGGTTGCCATTTGGCGACCAAAGGATTTAAGCTCAAAACAAAGCTGACTTTACGTTTTATCGATTTTTAATTGAATCATCATTAAATGAAAGAAATAACGTAAAGTAGCATGAAGTGTCTTGCGTAAATGTCAAACAACAATTTTTGGCGACCGAAATTATCCGATGGCGACCATTTTAAAAATGTAGGTCGCCAAAAGGCGACTTATTGAAAAGATGAGCTTGGAGCGCTGTGGTGTGCGAAATTTTTTAACATTGTACTATTTTAATGGTTTTAAAACACGGTACATACTACAAAGATAACATTGTAGAAGTAGGCGAGTGAAAAACAGACAGATTTGCACAACACACTACTACTGATCACAATAAACTACTACGAATCTCAGATGTCCTTGGAAATGGCTTGAAATATAGCTCATTTTATACAGAGCTGGCATTCATTCTGCTGTTTCAATAGATGAACACCATTCTGATGACAACACAATCAGCAACTGCCAGTTGAAATTTATTTGTACAAGTTCAATGTTACCCATCGTGTTGTCAACAAAACAGGGATGAAAACCAACAGTGTTTGAAACAGCAATCCATTTTAAGGGACATCTGGACAGATATTAACTTCAAAGAAGTAGTATAATATTAAAACAATCTTAACATGCAGCAAAACAAACAACATTTGCACATTTATATGAACAGCCTTGTGTTTCCAAATTATTTTAAAAAAAAGGTATCAAACAAAATGACTTATTGGAAATTAGTTTTAAGTCTAGCAAACCTTTTTAGTATCATCACTCATAATGTGAATTTTACAGACCTCCCACACCTTCAATAAAAAACTTTACAGTTTCTCAAAAATTAAGCTTGTCTTCTTAATGAGTGTTTAAAATTAGCAAAAAAAAAACTTAAGTTTAATAATAATAATTAAATACCTTTTAGTTGCACACAAACATCACACAAACAGAACATGTACAAATAAAAAATACTCACCAAAAAGATATTTCACAGTGCAATTTTAGAATATAGCATTTGGTATGTTTATTAGTAAAAAACACTGTAATATTCAGCGTCAATTTAGAAAAAAAAACTAAGAATGAAATCCCAAACAAGTAGAATGAATTATTTTGCCCATATCACTGCTGGAAAAATAGAACAATAAGGCAATGGACCTTGTCCAATTAACATTATTGATGTTTGGATATTTAATTGCTCCATCTGTTTTGATGCAAAAGGCTGCCTCTTGTGATTCTAAATTAAGGGGTGCGCAGAATAAGACCCTAAGTGACTTTTGATGCAACATCAAATTCTCCCTGTGTTTCACAAGGGAATACAAGGAAATTTGAAGGAGAATCCAGCATTTTATCAGAAGTCACTAAGGGCTTTTTTCCAGGCAACCCTTCAATAGCCCAAATTCCAAACCAATAATAATTTTTTATGTCATGTATGCCGATGGATTGTGCCTCAGGTAAAAACCAGCACATTGGATAAGTGAATAACTTTGTATGATTATATGACCCATATGGCCCTGCAAGCATTTTCTTTGAAAAACCATTGATGAAAGTCCTGTATGAGGGCTGTACACATTTGCGCTGAAAGCTGTACCTCCCTATTACAAAAGCGTATGGCATTGTGTGTTAAAATTTTTAAACAATTTTGTCTTCAAATTGGTCATATGATAAAATACTTATTGACTAAGTTAGGTCGGGCAGGATTGCGCATGGATCTCGCTGCGGGCGGTCCGTTCGCCATGACCTCGAGCCATGTATTTTTCCATCCGGCCCTCCCACTTAGTCAATAAGTACATAGTATGTCCTATGACAGTAAAGATCTGTCTTGCTAAGCTTATTTCCAGCCCTTCATATATGCTTATGTAGTAATTTTTACACTAAATTTGCACTGTGAAAAACACAAAACACCACATACATAACCAACCAACCAACCAGTAATCAGTTAACAGATATTGTGCCCATGGTCCCGTTCAGACCCGCACCATTGCTTTCCCCACCTGTGCCCTATGGTCTCTTTGTTTTTTTTCAAAGCTTGTGTAGCTATATCAGGAGAGGCAAATTCCACAAAAGCATCCCCCGTGGTCCTCCCGTCCTCGTCTAGAGTGATTGTTATCCCATTAGGAACTATCTCCAGCCCTTTGAAATTCCAGTAGAGAGCAAAGCATGTAAACCAACAACTGTTATGTACACCCAATAACTAGTGCAAGGGTTTTGTTAAAACTTACAGAACAGGGAATTTACATATGTCACAAAAAAATGGCAGGAAGGGGTCCTACTTGTCTTTGTATATGTTGTGGTTTAATTTTTTTTCTTTGGTTTTAAAATTTCAAACTAGTTTAATTTTTATTTTACTTTATCTTGGATTCATTACCATAATCCAACCCAAAGAAAAATAAAACTGGTTTAGAAATTTTCAAATCAAAAGAAATATGAAGCCACAACATATATATTTGGAAACTGCAAACATTGGTATTTTCAATACATAAAACATTAAATAACTGAATGGTCAAGCAAATCACTGATGGGCACCCAACAAGGAAAATTAAAATGCCACTTTTCTGGTTTCCCATATCACAATAGGGCCTCCCAGGTACAATTACAGAGACATGTAGTGTATTTGTAACATTTGAGTCTGTTGACAAAATCCTAGGATATGTATGAAACCTCTTCGGAAGTACTTTTGCATGGTACCGTTTATTTTGTTATTCAATATTTTACAAATGAAATTTGGGATTTTTCTTGAATTTTGATTTTTTAGGGTCACATATTTCAGGAAACAGGATATCACTCCCTCAATTTACAACCTGTTGTTGACTTTCTGAAAATCCTAGGAAGTCTTTTTTTATACCTTAAATATCTTTTACCCTCTAAGTTCAAGAATACATTTGAATTGAAGAGCCGAGAGCATGTCCAGCCTATATGACTTTTTAGGCCTTTTTTTATTTTTTCTCGCTCAGAATAGCTCAGAATAGCCTCATTTTATCGTACAACGAATAATATCACAAGCCCTTGTCGAATTTGCACTAACCCTAAGGAATTTGATCAATTTCACCTGAAAAAAGCAGAGTTCTGGCCCTCCAGTGCTTTGACGGTACATTCAGAGCGCAATTTCGAAGCCATTTGAAAGCAGTTTGGCCGTGAGAATATGCGACTGCAATACTTCTGACCAGTGTCAACAACTAAACGAAAATACCGTTATTTACGCACGCCTGGCTCGCTTATCTATCGTGAGCTCACTACGGCAACACATCGCCTCTGTAGCGTGTGTGTAAGCCAACGTGTATGAGGCCCGTCCGGTGATTGAAAGACATCATTAAGTCCGGAAATCCTTGAGTCTCTAGCACTTCTCAAAGAAACGAGTCGTGTTTCTTGTCCTTCCTTGTGTCTGAAGCGCCATTTAGCACTCGAGGTGAAAAACGGACCTTGGTCGGGAAGACGAGCTGGCAGGAAAGTCTGGAATCACTTCGGATCAGAAAAGGGGCAGCGTTGAGAGTTGTGGGCCATTTCCCATCCCGTGCCGTGGTCGAAATGCCCGATATCCGAAGTGCTTTGTAGTCAGGGAGCATATGTCATTAAAAGAAGTCCCGTAGGAATTTTGTGATGAAAGCAAACCACCTATCTAAACATGTTAAGGGGACCCTAAGAAAAAATAAAAACTTTGTTGCCACTCTGGCAACCTGCTTGTAGGACTATTATGGGCCCATTTAGAAACACCGCTAAAAGCCTAGCATGGAAACGAGGCTAATTTTCTTTATTTGCCCCTACACTCTGTTATTAGGCCCCAAACCCCAAAAAAACTTTGCACAACTATAAAATTTAGTTTTCTTGATGATTTTTTTTAGGTGAAAGTTCTGAAAATGTTTTGGTTATGTTAACAGGCACGTGACCATAATTTGATTATACACGCGAAAAGAGAGCAGCTTTCTTAATTAGCAAACGAAGTAAAACAAGCTACCAATTTGTTTTCAAAATTGTTTCTACCGACCGATTTGAATCATTTTTAAATTCTAGAAAGTTAATTTAAAGTTCAAGTATTGACCGCTTTTCAGAGAGGGCCTAAAAACCACAAAGTCAGTATTTGCGGTCAGCAGTTTTTTGCATTAAAATAGAGGTCGGCCATGTTTTTACAGGAATTGTAGTGACTTCGTTATCTTGAGTTAAGAGGCAATGGAGCCGGAATCGTTAACTAAATTGCCTCCGGCAAAGATTGCTAGAATTGAAAGTTCGTCTGATACTGATTTTTCACGATGTGTTATCTGTCAAGAAGACAGAGAAGATGAGCAACTTGTGGGGAAACCCGTGTCTCATGAGAAAGTTTTGGAATATATTAAAGTGAGAGCAACCTATGGAGATGGAATATATCCAGAAACATGGAAACGTTTAGCCAGTGTTACCTGCAATGACCTTGTGTCAAAATCTGCCTCGTGGCACAGAAAATGTTATCAAGAAACAACTCATACAGGTAATAATAATACAATTTTTCGCAATATAACATTATTTAATGCCGCAAATGTTTAAACTTAACTGAGAAAAACAGTGTTATAAAGCACATATTCCTTTTATACGATTAAAAATAATTATTTAAACTTGAAGTCTTTTGTTTTATAGAAATCCAAAATAATATTGTTCTAGTTTTTTCGATAGACTAAACACCCTCTAAGCTTTGATCATTTTTGTCTGAAGCCGAAAAATCCGTTATTGTAACTTTAATAAACAATATATTAAAATCATTATGTCATTACTTGTTTGACACGTTAAAGAGTGTTTGGTAATACATTTGCAGGAAAGTGCAAAAGAGCCAAAGAACGATATGAAAAGCAGTTAGCCACAGCAGGTTCAAAGAGGAAATCGTCTGAAAGCCTTTCGTCTGAAGCTTGTATATTAACTCGTTCCAAGACAGTTCCTTACAACAGAGATGTCTGTTTTTTTTTGTGATGGCGAAGCATCTTCAAAAAATCCTCTTCATAAAGTTTTAACAGAAAATGCTGGTCATTCACTTCACGAAGCCATTGAAAAGAAAGGAGACAAAAAATTGCACGTCAAACTCTGTACAGCCGTGGACTCGTGCGATGCTCATGCAATTGATATTAGATATCACAAGCGGTGCTGGGCCAATAACGTCGCAAACGTTCTTCGCACGACAAACGCCGGCACTGAATCTACCTCTACTGTAGCAGACGAAATTGCCGCAGAGATAGAATTTCTCACGATGACAGAAAGGGCTTTGATGGATGGAGAAGTATTAACCATCTCCATACTGCAAGATGCATATGAGAGTATCATGTCTGCTAACAATGTTATTAACCCTTCGTGCAGTCGCAAGACATTGAAACAACTACTAGTGAGTGAAATACCTGAAATAGAGTTTCACAAACCATTGCGAGTATGCGAATCTGAAAGAGTAACTACCAAGAAGACAAGGGATGCTGCTATCCAGCTGGTAGAAAATGCACAAGTAGACACTGATGTTGACATACGAACATTATATGATGCAGCTTCTGTGCTCAGAAAATCAATCAGTAAATGTGAAAGTTGGGTTTTTACTGGTTCACTAGAAAGGATCACGGAAGAACATTTACCGAAGGAGCTGTATAGTTTTTTTCGTTGGGTCGTACAAGGACCAAGCAATGTGCTCTCCACTGACAAGAAGTCTTCTGAAGTCCACAAGCGTGCCATGAGTCTGGCTCAAAGTACAGTATCCCTATACCTGTCTGACCGCCAAGTAAGAAACAAAACATCCGAACTTCTAAGATCTACACGCGAAATGCCGCAGCAGTTAGCCGTCGGATTAGCTATCCATCAAGCATGTCGAAGTAAAAAGATGATCAGTATTCTTCATGGCTTTGGGATGGCACCTGATTACAACAGAATTCTATGCGTGGAAACACAAATTGAGAGAAGCGTCCTTAGAAGAATGCTGGACAATGATGGCGTGTACCTCCCTCCAGATATAATTAAGGGGAGACATGTCTTCTTTGCTGTTGACAACGTTGACTTTGCAGAAGATACCGTAGATGGCAAGCGCACCTTGCATGGGACAGCCATGGCAATATATCAGAAACGACAACCTGAAGACAAGAAACCTGATCTTGTGGTTAATGAACCAGCTCATATTCGCTCAGTGAAAGAACTACCACAGTCAGTCACGGAACTACTTGACTGCCCCAAGCCTGCTTCCAAGCCACGATGTTCGACGTATCCAAACTTTAGAGTGTTGAATAATGGAGAACTTCCCTTACATGTCACGCTTCCAGACTCCGTGTGGCTTCTTAGTCGGACCCTGAGCAGACCTCCTGCTAGCTCCAGGGAAACAGACGCGGCACCTTTACACGCACACACGATACACACAGGGCCTGAACAACAGCCTGGTAATCCTGGAAACATTCCCACATGGTCAGGGTATCAATCGTTGATCAGTCATCCAAAGCCTGTGACACGAATAGGAGCACCACCTCTCATTGCATCCCCAGCTCATGAGTGGCCAACCTTGCTAACAGTGCTGATGCAAGCTCAAAAGATCAAGACACAAGTTGTCGGTGCAACCAGAACGACAGTTGTATCACTCGATATGGGACTCTATAAACCTGCAAAGCAGCTTCAGATGGCTCGTGATGACCTGAATAACCTGATTCTCCGCCCTGGTGAACTTCACATTGTAATGGCACAGCTACGAACCATTGGATCCTACATCGACAACAGTGGAATTGATTTATCTTGGATTGAAGCTGGCTTGTACGGATCCACGACCGTGAAACAGATAATTGATGGAAGCCACGTCAAAAGAGGGGAGACAGCCCATATCGTTACTCTTCAAGCCCTGTTCACGTTGTACGAGGAGGCCTTTCTCCAGCAACATCCACATTTGAAACAAAGTCTTGAGGATGCTGCCTCAAGGCTTGACCAAGCATGCAAGCGGATGGATAAAAAGAAAATTGAAGAAGCGCACGTCGAAATGGCTCACACTATTGATTCTTTAAATATTGTGGAGGAGATGAGCAAATTTGATGCTACAAAGGCCAAACAACCTCTTTTCATAGTGATGCGTCAGTACATGCAAAAGATAATCGAAATGATGCAGTTCATCCGCGCCGTTCGAACAGCAGATTGGGAGCTACATCTCATAGCTCTTGAGACATTTACCAAGTACTTCTTTGCCCATGACAAACTAAATTATGCACGCACGATTCCCTTGTACTTAGCGGAGATGAAATCATTGAAGGAATCAGATCCTGACATCTATGAAGAGTTTAAGGAAGGCAACTAGATTGTCAACAAGAACCAAGATGTATCCTTCTGTGCCCTTGGTGCTGACCATGCTTTGGAGCACATCAACCGGTCAATGAAAGTTTCTGGAGGATTGGTGGGCATAACCTTGAATCCAAGTGCAAGAACAAAGTTCTTTCTCATAGCACCAGAACTGTCAAGACTGGCTGGAGAAGCTCAGCAGATGGCTGGCTTAACTTCAAAGTCACCAAATCGACATCACGATCTTTCGAATTCGACGACTACACATCAAGACAAAGCACTCGAAGAACTTACCTGTACTCTCAGAAGCTTTACGAATCCCTTTACAGAGCAGAGTTATGATCTATTCAACCTTATCACCAAGGTTGTCATGCCTGAGAAGGTTAAAAAAGATCTTGTGAACCAAAGTCAGATCGGCCATGAACTGTACGGTGCATTTGTTCGTGACCGAATCCAGTCAGAGAAGACAAATCTGTGGTCGCCGATGAAGAAGCGTAACCTTAGTACGTGGAAAGACATGGGTAAGAAAGTCAAACTTTCTACCGGAGATAAAGTTGTTGAGCTACAAGAAGACAGATCCCTTTTTGCGCGAATGATGGTGGTATGCAAATCAAGGCCTGAGATCAACCTCAAAGAAGCAATTGGTCAGTATGAGTTCTCGGTGGTTCCCAGATCGATGTTTGCAGCTGATGGAACAATGCATCACTGTTCCATGAAGAGCAGTTTGATGAACATCCTTGAGGAGCTCTCTGTTAGAAGGCCTGCTGATGGGGATAGCACAACGAACCCATCCTTACACAGTGGACTATGGTCAGGCTCTGACAGTGACATTCCCGAACATGTGGAGGTCAAAGTTGCAATCGTAGATGCAATGGCAGAGGTACAGTCAACTGACAAACCTGACTGTATTAAAAACTGCTCACAGCTAGCTGATCACTTTATCAACCGTGTCATGCAGAAATACAGCGATAGCAACGAGGTGCGCTTCATCTTCGACAGGTATGATATGCCATTATCATTGAAGATGGCGACTCGTGCGAGAAGACAAGGAGGACAGCAGCCAATCGCCTATCGCATCACAGATACCACAAACATAGCTAAAGTTCCCATGAAGAGGCTTCTGTCTCACACTAACACAAAAATGGAACTTACATCGTATCTTTCTCTGAAGATAACGAACAGTGCACAGACAAATGGAAGACGCGTAGTCAGTCAATGCAAAGTCAATGCAAAGCTACTTACAAAGATATGTCCTACCTTGTCAGTAATCAAGAAGAAGCGGATACGAAATTATTACTGCATGCTCTAGATGCAACAGCTTCTGGTGCAACTAGCATCCGAATTCATTCACCAGACACTGATGTGTTCGTCCTTGCACTTAGACGGTATCCAGAATTGTGCGAGGACACAGCGTTTGTTACTGGTGTGGGGCAGAGGCATCGCGTCATTCACCTGCGACCCATCGTTGAAGCTCTTGGCCCTAACAGAACAGCAGCCTTACCTGGATTCCATGCCCTTAGTGGAGCAGACAACACCGGAAGCTTTGCAGGGAAGGGAAAACTAGCGTGTTGGAAAACGTTCCTGGATGCAGGTCCAGACGTCATCACAGCATTTACGAATCTTGGCACAAATGAAACTTCAACAGAAACAACCAAAACCGCCATTGAGAACTTTGTCTGTCAACTGTATCTAACTAAGACAAATTTCACCAAAGTAAAAGATGCTTAGTCGGAACGATTACCACCAACAGAAGCCGCTCTGCACGAGGCAGTATTACGAGCCCACTACCAAGCGATGGTATGGAATAATGATAAAGTGGCTAACCCTGAGCTGCCATCGCCGCAAAGCTATGGGTGGATGATGGAGGAGAACCAATGGCTTCCAGTGATGACAAAACTACCACCTGCTCCGGATGCAGTAATCCATCTCGTCAAGTGTGGATGTGTCAAAAGAAGATGTGAAACGAATCAATGTCAATGTCGAAAAGCTGGCCTTTATTGCACAGATCTGTGCAGCTGCTTTGACACTGAGGAGAAATGTGAAAATGAACAGCAGATTGATTTTATGGATGATAGCGATGATGACGATGATAACAACGATATTATTTGATATTGACATAACTAACTCATCACCAAATAGCGAACAGCAACTTTGTATTTTCCCTTGTTTAGATGAAGTTATTGGACCTTTAGAATACCACTTGTGAAAGAGTACAGTGGATTAGTGTTATTTTAAACTTGTAGACACGTGATTCGTCACGTGACCAGAAATGTCTCAAGCGTTAACCTGGGTAATGACGAGAAGACCAAATGTGATAGTTGCGCAAAGTCTGTTGAGGTTTAGGGCCTAATAACAGAGTGTAGGGGCAAATAAAGAAAATTAGCCTCGTTTCCATGCTAGGCTTTTAGTGGTGTTTCTAAACGGACCCATAATAGTCATAAGAGCAGGTTGCCAGGGTGGCAACAAAGTTTTTATTGTTTCTTAGGGTCCCCTTAACATGCTTAGATAGGTGGTTTGCTTTCATCACAAAATTCCCACTGGAATACACAGGCTCCCTGACTATTGAGACTTCTAGTATTTTGCAATAACTTTCGGGCGGGAACTCCATTTCGGTTTTGTTGTAGGATTTCCCGACATGCTTTGCGACAGTGGTAGATGGGTCCGCTGTGCGTGGTCGGGCACTTGAAATACAGCTTTGGGCAGCTCGAAGTGAGTTGTTGCTGGCCGGCGGGAAGATGTTTCGCATTTGGAGTCTTTAATGCAACATTAAATTCGATCTAAAAGGATTTTGAAATCGAGATACGCGTTTTGATGCGTATCAAGCTTTAAGTAACAAAACTTAGCCTGAACTGAGCATGTGTTCCTCGGTGGTCTAGTGGTTTGGTTGGGGATTTCCGCTCGGACGGCTCCAGGTTCGAATCACGCTCAGCATCTTTTTTTTTTTTTTTTTTTTTTTCGAACTGGACATAATATGAAAGTGATTTACTTTTTTTGCGTTCGTCAAAATTCCTTACGTTTAATTTTAAAAAAATATCGAACCGTGTCAGTGTGAAAACAGAAGCTTACCGCAATATTGCGTTGCAATAGGAGCCTTTGATTGATTGATTTTTTTTTTTGCATACGGTATTTCTCGAAAACGACAGAAAAAACAACAGAAAAAAATTCGGAACAATGTTTTGCAACTAATTTCTAGTTCACATGCCAAAATTGGACAAATCTGAGCAAGAAAAAATAAAAAAGGCCTAAAAAGTCATATAGGCTGGACATGCTCTCGGCCCTTCAATTAAAATGCTATCTTACATCACATTTACATATTAATATGAGACAATAAAAGGCTTCTGAACAGATGTTACAATAAAACAGTTGGGTGCCCTTGGTCATTGAGATAAAGGTATTTATGGTAATCTAGAAATTCTCCTGTGGTTTTCACCCATTTCTCACAGGACTAGGGGAGAGAAAATGATTGTTGATCAGTTATTTCACTCTGGCAATCTTCATGCTTGTACTAATACAGTCACACCTTTTTAATGTGGACACTGATTCACTTGTCCTGTTTATTTTTCATGCATATTGATCAGAATTTCAAGCATGCCGTTTTATTCATTTGTCCACCATATCCAGTGATTATAAGTAGGGAAGCATGCAAGTATACGATCTTTAGCACATGACATATAGTTCAATTGAATACCAACATAAACTGACATCACCAAAGAAGGCAAGGATGTTTGTTTGAATTAAACATACAAAAACACAAATTTGTTTTGGTCACCATACAGCCCATTTTCAGACACTCCAAATTTAATTGGGATTTAATTTAAAGTGGCTACAACACACTAGTTTAGACCACTTTTAGTACAAGTTTACAAATTATTTGTAAAAGTAAAATCTAATAGCAGCAATAAGGAATTCATTTTTACCTGTAAAGAACTGTGCGATCTCCTCTTTCGACACGTCAAAGGGTAGGCCCCTGAGCCGAACAACAGATTCATTGCCTCTTTCTTGTGGTTGCCCCATTCTCTTACAAATCCATTCCATCTCACCCGTTTTTGACTCAAACACCTCAACATATCTCTTGCCAATGAAGTTGTTGCTCTTGCTAAGAGCTCTGCAGAGAATGAAACACACAAAATGTTCAACTTCTTTAAAATACCTTTACCTTTTTAC
Organism: Dendrophyllia cribrosa; assembly: GCA_024195265.1. Classification (NCBI taxonomy): domain Eukaryota; kingdom Metazoa; phylum Cnidaria; class Anthozoa; order Scleractinia; family Dendrophylliidae; genus Dendrophyllia; species Dendrophyllia cribrosa. Next base: position 15,848,416 of record JAJLRJ010000002.1, on the reverse strand, counting down.
CTACAGTACCGCTCGCGTGTATTGCAGCACCTACACGCGCGTAAAGTCCGTGTAGTACACGCATTTTACACGAATTTGACGCGCGTGTACACGCGTGTAATAGAAAAGCCTAATTACACGTGTATGCGTGTATTCCCTTTTTTAAAAAAATGCGTGTATTTTGTGATTCAAATGCGTGTAGTTTGTCAAACAAGAATTCGAGAAGTGACTACATACCCAACGGGAGGAAGCGAAATCACAACACCGCGCAAATAGCGGATCCAATATTGTTTATTATGGACTCGAGTATCAATGAAAAATAATACTTCATGAAATTGTTTTAAAAGTCAAACTAAGATGAATTCCTTCCGAACTGAATGATACCAAAGATGGGCGAAAGTATTTGACTCGACAAGGCTAGAAAGTATAAAGCAGTTCGACTGCTGTAATGTCCGTGTTTCGGACTGCCAACAGATAGCGCCCAAACCGCGACGATAACGTCTTCAGTATTGACAGACCACTTTGAAGCTAATTGTTCCTCAGCAAAAACTTCGTAGCGTAGCCAGAGTAGCCATATCGATTCGCTACAAAGTCGTTTTGCTAAAACATTCAACATTACTGAAGTGAAATTCGAAGATGTTGTTTTTAGTACATAAATAAAGGCGACTGCGATGTTGTCATCCGTCCGACTCACAAGTGAATTTCAAACGAGGAGTCAAATAAACAGAGGATCATACAATCTTTTTCGCCTGATCATTTTTTAAGTCCATCCAATATAAATTTCAATTGTGGAGTAAATTTCAAGTGTAAAATCTGTGCTAGAATAGTCGGCAAATGTCGCAAACACCTAAAAAGAAGGACGGTAGATTTTGGTCACGTGCTAGGCAACGAGATTTGATAACAGATCGAATTTCATTTTAAGCATCGAATACGTTTCTGATTTAGGACGTTATTGCTAGCTATTATTTATGGAATAATTTCTGATAGTCTGCAGATTTTTACACATTTAAGGATAAATATGCTTTAAGAATTCACGGAAAAACGAAAGCCAATTTTGTGTTTATTTATTTTAGTTTTGAATTCCGAGACAGTCGATGGCGCCGCTAGTTTAGCACAACAGGGATATATTCAGCAGACCTTTGGGTCTCAGATCGGCGGTAAACCACTTGCCGAAAATTCTTGTCTGTTTCATAAATACATCAACGTTCACGCCAGGAAGTACATTGTAAGAAATCGAATTCAAAACGGAGTCGCCACGAAGTATGCGAACGACACGTTAAAAGTTTTTTCACATATTTTACGCACAGTCAACGGACAGCCCGAGGACGGAGCCGCTTGTTTAGCACAACAGGGATACATTGAGCAAAGACTATGCGTTAACGAACGTTTATCCATCGGTAAACCGCTTGCCGAAAATACAGCAACGTTCACGACAGATAGTACATTGTAAGAAATCAAATTCAAAACTGAGGATTCAAAATGCAACGGAGTCGCCACGAAGTACGCGAACAATACGGTAAATGTTTCGTCCGCTTTTCACGCACACTTAACAGTCTTAACGGCGCTGCTTGTTTAGCACAATAAGGATACATTGAGCAAAGAGATGCGTTAACGAAACTTTATCGGTAAACAGCTTGCCGAAAATTCGTGTCTGTAAAATAAATACAGCAACATTCACGACAGATACAGTGTAGTACATTGTAAACGGAGTCGCCACGAAGTACGCGAATGATACGGTCTGCACGGTAAATGTTTTCTCTTTTCACGCACTAACAATGTGGTGATTTGCAGTTGAAGGATTTCGTGTAATATTACACGCAATTTCATACCCACTGCGTGTAGTTTGTTACACGCAATTTCATATCCACTACGTGTAGTTTGTTACACGCAATTTCATATCCACTGCGTGTAGCTTGCCTATTACACGCGCGTCAAATGCGTGTAAACTGCGTGTATTACACGCGCTTCACGCGCGTGTAGTGCTGCAATACACGCGAGCGGTACTGTACCTTCTTAGAATTAAAGGAACACTGTCATCTATTTTTAGTATCACTTTGAAAAGCCAAAAAACATATTTGTTTCAATGGAAACCTTTAAATAATGGTCCAGTTTTGTTAACAAATACTCTACTAGTGCACAGAAACTAGTATTCGTTATCTTTGGCAGCAGATGGCCAGGATGGAAATGGATTGCAACTTGAAAAAATTGGCCAATTTTTTCAAGTTCCTCCCAAGAGTCATGGAAAAATCGCAGATAAACTTATTATGGTTTGTTCTTCCTTGAAGAAATCACTTGATATTATTTTCTTGGTGTTCTAAAAGCAATTTTATGTTTGAGCAAAGGTACTTTGTCATATATTTAGGTATTTTGACCAAAACACAGCAAAATCTGTGTGATAATGCCCCTGTCAGTTTTGTCATGTCAGTTTTGATAAACAGAAGGCCACAGTTCACAGCCAGTTGTCTAAACCCTTTACAACTGCAAAGGAAGCAAAAAATTAAATGCTTTTCCATGACAGCTTCACTTTGGACTTCAAGTTCCGCATCTTTTTTTTCTTATTCCAATTAACAAAATTTTGATTAAACTTCCAGGGCATTACCATAAAATTTAAACAACTTATTAAGGTACATGAAGTCACCATGGCTAAAATAGGTATTTTTGAAATTTAAAATACATTACTTTTACAGATGAGAAAAAAAGCAGGTTCCATTTACTTGTTTAAATCTTCCCTGGACATAAGCTCCACAAAACATTCACCACTGGGCCGCCCATCAGAACTGTAGGTGAAGTGAATACCATTCTTTGCACCACCGCTAATGTTGCAACCTTTGAAAAACCAGGCAAGGTTAAGTAGCTGATAGAACTAACTAAAGTGGGTGGTCGTATGGGTGTAAATAAATGTCAAGATCTGCCAGTTGCTGCACTCTATCTAGTGAAACCACTGTGCAAAGACTGCTCTTACTATCTTCAGAGCTGTGCTGGTGGGAGCTAAGTGCTCCTGGCAGGTTTAACCATGTGAGATTAGTCTAAGAGAAGAGTCTGAGAGAAGGGTCTGACTAAACACACCCTGGTCCCTCAGGTTGGGGTTGTGCATGAGGCTAGGGACCTGACCATGTAAAACACCCTAGATGCTACAGAATCGAAGCAGAATTATACATACATACATAAACTTTATTTTCTCTCGAAAAAAGAAGACTGAGTTGAGTTTCACAGCATGACGCAACTAGGAAGTTGTATTTCAATTTACCCCCACTTTGGAAATCAGTACTTAGCCCAATAACAAGATTTCACAAGTTCTGCTATTTATATTCAAAACTCTACTCAAAAAATGTTTTCTGTAAATTTTAACAAACTTAAATACAGTGACAAAAAAATCATTACCTGAAAAGAATTCAGCAACTACTTCTGCAGTTGCAGACCAAGGCAATCCACGGGCACGAACAACATATTCCTCTCTTGATTCTTCATTCATGTTGTCTGGGTTAACCTATCAACCCAAGTAAATTAATGCACATTTGGCATAAACTATTACACAGAATGAGTCTCTACGCAAAACCCTTTTGCTGCTCCTTAAAATGGAAAGGCAAAAAACCATCAAAGTAAAAATACAGCTGCTGCCAAAACAGAATATGTAATAAAATGACAACTCCTTTTGATGTGAACTAGATGAGCTGCAAAAGACTTCTGAACTGTACACTCTGGAACATTACAAGTTGCTGGACCTACTCTATAGAACACGACTAAGGCTACAACAATACATTTTCTCACGAAACGATTCATATCTCGATACAAGTGCCATGATATGATACACGATACGATACATCATAACATACATTTTTTCTACCAACACGGGAAGACATTTTACGACGAACCGCATGTTCTTCCCGTGGGCGTGCAAGACTGTGTCAGCTGACAGCTAATTATGAAAAATATGTGTCGGAAGCATGCAAAGCTATACGAAGCAAGGATGGAACTTTTTTGTCCCTTTGTTTAATAAATAGCTATAAAAAGGCTTGGACTTGGGTAAGGAGTCATTTAAGACAGTAATTTCTGAATGTTGATGAAGAATTATAATATCATAATATCGCGATATGTTGTTCAAATATCGATATTCGTATCGTGACAAAAAATATCGTGGTTCACCGGTGTATCGTTGCAGCACTAAACACAACTTAAAACCAATAATGGGACCAACCTTGACACCATGCTTCAACCATTTTTGGTTTTATCTGTTCACTAAAGATGATGTTACACGAGACAATTTATTGTTGTGCTAGAAGTCAACATCATGTGATAACATGTGGACGATTTTCAATGCAACTTTATGTTTCAAGGGTTTTGGTTTAATCTGTTCACTTAAGGTGGTGTTACACAATTGGAGGGCTGAGAGCATAACCGACCTACATGTATGTCAAATTTTAACCCTTTCACCACCGCACGCTTTTAACAAAAAGTACCCAGAACACCAGCCGTTTTGAAAATGGCGATTTTTCAGCAAGAAATGGCGTACAAGTTTTTAAAATGAAGCTAGTGCGCATTGCAAACTTTTTATGTAACTAAAAAATACATCGCTGCAAAGATAATTTCATAGCAAACAAATGCATTAAAACAGTAACATTTATTTCATTTAAAACATTTACAAAACCAGTGAAAATGCTGCATAACTCTTACCGCATTGTGTAAAGTCTGTCTTAAAGTATTGCTGTTGCATTTAAGTGAATATCTTGTTGTTTATGGTTCACAGTTGGCTTGAAACGTCTTCCACGGCTTCAGCAGTTATCGATTGAACAATTGTGTATATATTTTCTTTTAACTCTTAGAATTCATGTCAAAATTTGATCTTGACTATTGACTTCACTTTGGTTGTTGTTGAAAATGGCGAAAAAAATCGCGCGAGAAGTTTTCTTGTTCGATTTACAATGCGTTTTTCGTCCTCCTGTTCGTGAAAACAGACCGCCATTTTGTTTTCAAAGCATGTGCTTTCACTTGCATAAATTAGTTTTCCATATAAGGAACGTAGTGTCCAGTCTTTCTCAAAAGAAGGGAACTCGTTTGTTTGGCCGGAAAACTGGCCACTGGGGTTACACAGACTTTTCTCTTTGGCCGGTAAACCGGCCAGTGGTGGTGAAAGGGTTAAGGGTTTGTGATATTAAATTGTGCTAAAATGTTCCTTAAATTGCACTGAAAATCGTCTGCACGCCCATGTTGACACATCAACTTTCAACAGCAACTGGTCATTTTGTTTAACACCAATTTAAAAACTCAAAATAAACAATTGATACATTCTCAAACAAATTAATGTGACACTTTCATCCCTGCATCAGTCACTCCAACTGTTACACACAAGGGCAACACCACATTGAGCGATGTGGTGTCTAATTCTCCCGGCGTAGCCAATCGATAAAATTGATTGTAATCGATTATAATTAATTGATTGATATCGGAAATCGATGAAAATCGAAGATCAAAAGAGTTGTGAGTATCTATTTTCATAGATTTTTATCGATTTTCATCTATTATATCGATTGTCAATGGTAATCATTTAATAATGATTTCAAATACATTTGTACTGCGCGTAAGTAATTGCGAGTCTTAACTACTGTAATTTGTCTATTTGTAAATAGAGATCTATCGTTCAATTGCTGCTTTTCCTCTAAGTGTCAAAAATACAAAAAACTTGATTAAAGGCTTATCATGAAAACTATCTCTTTGAAAAGTCTCGTCAGTTGAAACTCGTGATATGTGGACAATATTCTCTAAATAACCCTCTATAATGAACAAAAGCAGATTCGTTGGACGTGTCTTGAAAGTACCGACTCTTACATAAATTAACAAGAGATCAGGCCATTTTCCCTGTACGTTCTTCGGCGTATAGACTAAAATATAACAAAGACAAAATTTTGCCTCTTCGCAGGTTCCCCGGAGGTTCCACATAAACTGGTATCCAACCCTCCAAAATCACAACACTCCCGTTCATTCGCTTTAAGTTTGTTTAATCATTTTGAGTGGCTTGAGTCCACGTGAACGGATGCGTTTTATTTCAACATATCCGCTTGTTCATAAACTATTCATTTATTAAAATTGATAATAATCAATAAAAATCGATACATACTTTATGGAACTGTACAGATCGAGTTGACTCTTTATAAATAGTAGTTCGTTATCAAAATAATATAAACATTGACTGTTCGTGGCTAAGTAAAGCTTTACTTTAATAGTCACGACCGTTTATTTTTTCTATCAAAACAAAAATAAACACTAATTAGCGGCACTCGCGGGCCACTCGCACTGTATATCCGGTGTTTATAAGAAAAGGAGGTGTGATTTCTTTTCAGACGCGCTGATTATGAAAAATGAAAACACCTCGGGAAAAAACGTCTTAAACAGCCCAGAATGACGAAATAACACAACATATGACTTCACTTTTTTGAACCACACAGATCGAGTTGACTCTTTATAAATCTGAAATTGTGATTACAGTTGGACTATAGTTCACGGTTATGCGATCGATACGATCAATTTCATAATGGGGCTAATCGTCTATTGGGGGCGAGTAGTCTGGGGTTGGGGAGAGTTGTCTAAAGATCGGGGGCGAGTTGTCTGGGGCTAATTGTCTGGGAGGCGAGTTGTCTGACATTCATTAAAAGCCATCCTTTGCAGCTTGAAAACACAGGCCTAGGCTTATAGATTTATAAAAAAGTTTATATGACAAAAATGCCCCTAGCTACAAATCTATTTATAACCAACGCCACGGGTAAAATGGAGCCAAAATGTAAATAAAATGAACAAAAATAAGCTTATCATTGATTTAAAGGAGCTGCAGAAGGAAAGGTGTAAATCAAACTACATTTACTCAAGTGCAGCTCATCCATTCACAAATTATTTAACGTCGATCACCTGGAAGAGAATTCGATCTATAGAATTCTAAAGTTTTGTATTGTGTTTTTGGCGTTGTAAAGCCATTATTTCGAAATTCTATCTCGCAACCAACTAGAGATTAGTTTAGTCAACTTCGTTTTATATCTCGGCGAAATAGCATGCCGCAAGACATGCCATTTCACGGCTATAAAAGCACCGCGTCTAGGACAACTCATTCGCATATTGTCATGTGGTATTACACCTTTCCGTTAATTTATGGCTTACGAAACGTTTTCGGTCCACTTATAAAAGAATTTCTCCAGAAAACTTTACAACTACTTTCTCTAGATTGGAAAGTAAGGTTGTAAATTAAGGTTTGGGCCGTCTTACCGTACAGATTCAACAAAGTTCTCGCCTTCGCTTAGTTGGGAGCGCCTAGCCCGAAGTTGAGTCCTACGTTTTACTCGCTTTTTCGCTCGGTAACGCCTTGAATAAACAAGAAATAATAGGAAGATTGTCTAGACTTACCTCAGAACTTTGGGTGTCAAGACTTGTCATAATATTTGTTGGCTAAGTCAAGCAATTACTAAAGGTCAGCGAAAAACAGATCGCAAAACCAAAGCACTTTTGAAGAAGATGGCGCGCGATGCGACTGTCAGAAGACCACGTGGTGCAAGCGTGGGCGAGCTAAGCATGTAGGGATATTGCAACTCCGAGAGTGATGTGAGAAGGACTGGTGACAACAGGACAACAACACTTTTGGCGTTATTTTTCGGCTTTTATACTCCTTTTACACGAAATATGGTCAAAAGGTGCTGTGTTCCAATACATTTTTTATAATCGAAACCCAAAGCCTTCGTTTCTCTGACGTTACACTTTCCCTTGCAATGCGAAGAAGATCAAGGCAAGTATTTCGCCTTGCATTTTCAATTCACAAAATCCTATTTGATCCTCTTTGGAGTTTTGCTTCTAAAATAATATTCCAAAATCTCAAAAACAACACAGGAGTTAGGCTTTGTAGTCTTACCAATAAATTATCCTTACTTCCGAGATCTTTCTCCGCATTTCTGTCCAGAGCATTGTACGGAAGGCTAGGAACAGCTCCCTCCATCCCTTCAGATAAACACTTCGCCCGTGCGTGTGTCAAATAATCCATGCGCCACTCTAGACTTTGCGGGGCTTTCCTGTAGAATTCGTTCATGCATTTTTTTCAATCTGGCCGGATTGTCGATGCCATTTTTTCATATAACAGTTATAACTCTTTGTATTTCAGTCCGTTCTTGGAAGCTGGAAAGGAAAACTGATTTATACCAAGGAATATACGAGGACAGTTTGTCATTGTAATGAAGATAATAAAACGGTAAAGCTAAAAATATATCTGACTGACTGTGTGTCTCTTCAAGCCATTCGCTGCTCACAGTTGCTTCATGTATACCCGAGCCGGTCCGGCAAACTGGTGCCATTGTACTGACCACTGACTGACTGACTGTCTGACCGAACATTCTCTGATTACAACTGGTCCACTGTATCTTTTTGGTACTGTAACCCTACACGCGTAGTTGTCCCGAATAGGACAAATTATGGGTGGGCCTCGGCAGGGGCGTTGTCATTCTGGTTCTGTGGCACAATGACTGCAAGCGCACTATCTTTCACTCGCGGACATTTCACTGTCTATTGTCTCTGTGCCGATTGTTTCCCCTTCAGTGGGTGGTTTGCGACTTCCGTAGAAATATTATATTCTTTGAGCTCCTTTTTCTTTTGTTCGAATATGACCACGGTAGTACATTGTAACTTTCTTTCAAGCCACTCGCAATACTTGGCCAAACTCCTCCCGGCCACTGTGCTGTTGAACTCTTACGAGGTTTTTCCTCTGCTTCCGTAGAAGTATCTTTCCTTGATTATGAACTACGGTCACCCTCTGAATATCGTTGTCATCTTCTGGCCACTTTCGTTCCATTTTAAGGGCGTTGATTATAGCATTTTGTTGGGTTTCGGACGAATAAGAATGAGAATAACTTTTCGTAACTATATAGATAGCTGTCGCCATCTCGACCCAAAGCGTAAATTATATCAGTCATGGGAGTAAAAATGAGAACACTTGTTAAATCTCTTCTGCCGAGAAAAGAGCGGAACGTTTTCTTCCAGGCTCTGCTTGCTGGTCAATTTGTCAGAGGATGTTAAGAACAAGAAAATATTTTAAATTACCAACAAGCAAAGACAGATGCAGTTGTGTCACATCAAAGCAATGTATATGTTGTAGTTAATTTTTATCTCAGGTAATTTTTATTTTTCCATTGTGTTTGGGTATGGTAATATATGCTAATGAAATTGAAACAAAGGAAAAACAAAAATTAACTGTAAAAAAAATTAACTACAACATATATGTAAATTGTCATTCACTGCCTATGGTGATTATGTTCAACGACATGCACGATTTGGACCATTCTAACACAAATTGACATCTGGGATGCGCGATTCAGATTTGTTTTTCCGCGCGCCCTTCAGGGTTGTGCCTGAATCATACCGTCCAGAAGGACGTCGGACACCTTATTGAGACTTATATAACGTAACGTAATGTCGACACAATAAATTTTTAAGTGTAAAAAAGAAAATCTAAAATCCCAACTCAGGATTGAACCTGTGACCTCAGCTAGGCTTAGGCTTATATAGCCTACCGTACCACTGTACCACCTAGCTTCTCGGGTTGCTTAGTCCTAAATTTAACAATATAAACTGCTACCCCCAACCTCAACTGAAAGCCAACCAGTTACTCCGTTATATAAGTCTCAATAAGGTGTCCGACGTCCTTCTGGACGGTATGATTTGGGCTTGAACGCCTTTCCGGCTCTTGGGAAGGAAACGATTGCTATGCGCATGCGAGCGACGAAGCCCGTGAGCCTGGATGGCCTCGCATCTCCTTCCCGCTCTCGACACTCGCGAGAAACACAAATAAGAAAACAAGCTCGCAGGCAACCACGCGATAAACTCCAGCTGGATGAGATCAAAGGTCATGGAGAGTTGCGGTGCAATGGCAGATGACCCCGCCTTATTATGCGGACTCGCGCAGTCTTTTTACATTGCAAAAAGGTGCAGGAATTCTCCTTGCTACTCCCTTCTTTTTTATACTTTGGTGTCATTGTAAAAGAAATTCAACAGTGCATTCACAAGTTCAGTTTTTCAATACAAATTTATTGGAAACGTCACAGCACATCCGATTTTACCATTACATTGGCATCTAATTTATCCCAAAAAATCTGGGAGAATTTTCTTATCGTCCTTGCAAAGTTTGTTACACATCGACACTTCAACACTGAAAGCACTACTTCAATTTATCATATTAAGAAAACTTTAAAAGGGTGCAGTTCTAATAATGATTATTAATTTTGTTATGTAAGAAACAAAAAGATTGCACAATTAAGATAATCAAACCAATATATTTTCACAGCAGTCATCAGATAAACTCTTTTCCTAACATCTCATGATAACATTACGAGCTTGCATAACTAAAATTATCCTATCCTATCTATCAGTTACAGAAATTCTTTTCGGAGAAGTAACACAGATATACCGTATGGCATGAATTTTTTTAAAATTGTGCGAATTTCTATAAGATCCGCAAAAGTTGATCTTGCAAAAAGATATATTACCTGCAGAAATCAAAACAACCTGTATGCCATTGAGCTCACTTAAGGAATAGACATTTATGTTGTTGCAGTTTTGCTCGTCATGTAATTCAGTTAGCGATCAATGAAATAATAAAAGTTGAATCCCTCCAGAAAACATCAAATTGTCAAAATCGCAAGCATTTAATCCGACAACACCCAATCCCCCACCAACAAACCAACAAAACCGCCAAGTCCCAAAATAAAACTCCAGAAAACATTTTCATGTCATATGGTACTTCTATATACGAAACTACCATCATGTCAAAAGCATATACTGTTAGCGGTGAGATTGAAAACCCCTTTCCACTGTTCTGCTTGACTCAGGCTCTCAAGATTACAGACAAATTAGTAAAAGAAACCTCAGAGTGACAAGGATAAGCAGAAGTTTAAATATTTTCCTGTTAGGGCGATTTATTTTCATTGTCGACTTTTCTACAACCTACGAGCCTGGAAAAGGCTAAAAGATGGTACATTATTAAGAAGTAGAGAAAAACTTCGTCTAGGATCCGTAAAACTTCACTAAAAACCTTGGTTTCAAATATATCATCTGTAAATCACATTACAGCAGACTCCAGCTACCTTAAACAATCAAGAAAAAACGAGAAGGCAGTAATAACACACCGCACGACAGTCAAATTTCGCCGATGTAAACAGTATCCCTTGGAAATGAATTTCTGTTAAAGATAGCGAGGGTCTATTGTATAACACAAAATCGTTTCATTCACCGCTTCTAAAATTTTTCAGATTAGCACAAGCTTTATAGCGGTTTTCACTTGAGTGTCGTAAAACTAAAACCAAAGCAATGACTGCAGCCAATCAAACAGAGGCAGACAATCCAATGAACCAATCAGAGTTCGAAGCAAAGACATGTCGCCGTCGCCAAGGGCGGGAAAACGCGTGTGAGTAAGTCACAATTGGTTTTAGTTTTACTTCTGATTGGTTGAGAAAGTTGCGCGAGATTTTTTAGCCAATCACAAAGCGTAGCAATGCACATCAATAACAAAATTACTTTCGAAACTCAGTTAAAAACTGCTCTATAACCTTGATTGATACAACATTGTTTTAGAATTCTAACTCTGCTCAGTGATGTTTTCAGGGAAAAAATACAGTTCCTTACGCAGCATAGAAACAACACTAGAAACCTGTCTCTTGCTGTCGGAGTAGTAATCGCCTGTTCGTGACTTGTATGTGGACACCATGGCATTGACCCTGGTCAGCATTCTCAAGATATCCATGTGCGCGGCATTGTCCTCGAACACCTTCGTCAGCGATTGGATGAACCACGAGCCGTTTACGGAGTTTCTCCATGAGTAGTACCCTGGCACTGTGGAATAAGCATAGACAAAGTCGGCTTCCGCTGGGACGGACACCTTGCTGCCAGCCTGAGGGGCATCAGTCACATCCATTCCGTCCATGTACTCATGGCCTAGGAATATGCAAACAGAGAAATTTAAGTCTAATCCTTTCCCTTCATCCACGAATGTCTTTTCACAGATTAAAAAATATATTAACCAAGTCGCTAGCGCTCAGGGACCGATTGTTCAAACAGTAGATAACGCTGTCCACTGGATAAATCACTACAAATTGCGTTATCAACTGGGTAGAGATTATCCAGCGATATCCATCTTTTGAACAACTGAGGCCAGAATTGTAATAGCTGGGGAAATCCTTAGCCCCTGGAGACTCCTGGCCATATGGTGTTGTAAGGTAACGAACAGTCATTTAGCACAAGGTGGGGCTGCTATATAAGACTCAGACAGGAATAATAATCGACCTCTCACTCCCAATATCAAAATACAAATTCTCAGTTCTTGTCCACCGTACCATTCTTAGAAGAGGAGTGAGAAGTTGTTAAAATATCATGACAGTTCTTCTTGGATGGTTATTTCCTTAATTCTCATGACCTTTCCGATTGATTAAGCATTGATATTATAAGGAGAAATTCGATGTTGATCACCACTGGGACAAAATTTGGGCTAGTGCTTTCTAAATCCTCATCCAATCTAATTAAATACATTTATAATGAAAATATGTACAGTACACGGTAGTTAAACAATCTAATTATTCACAGAGTTAGAGTAGCCAATCAGAGTGAATAAAAAAAAAAACACTCCACTGGTTTGGTATCTCCTAATTGCGTCGACGAAGGAGACGCTTCCTAATCTTGTCGGCTAGGCGGAACGAATCGAGAAAAGTGTCGGTACCAAATCTGCGCCATCTTGAAACGTCACAATAGTATCCAGCATGCTTAGCGCGTCGTCTAGGCGGAACGAATCGAGAAAAGTGTCGGTACCAAATCTGCGCCATCTTGAAACGTCACAATAGTATCCAGCATTCCCAGCGCGTGGAAATCAGGCATCATCCTGGAAAGCTGGGGTTCCGAAATGTCACATGTGAATAATCTATTTGTCTTGATTTAGTTTCGGATATTTTCCCGATTTTGGAATCGTACGGCTCAATATTTCAATGCCTACTAAAAGTATGCAGTGGAAAAATTGGACGAAGGTTCTTCTCCGGACCAAGTACGTTGTTGGGTCTCTTTGGAATCAAGCAAGAAGTTATCGGATTTTCCTCGCTACCGTTTTGATATGTTTTGAATGTTCTATCTTGATTTTGCTGTGGTTCTCTGCGTGATTTGGGAAGCTTTCACCTAAATACCGACGTCGTTTTTCGCGATGTTCTACGGTACGGTGCAATTCGCTGTATGTCTTGTAGCAATAATTCACTGATCGGCCGCGCCAGGCGAACGCAGATTAACTTTACAGTGCTCGAAATATGCGCCTGTATCGGGCGCATTTGCGACTAAAGATTTCGCAACTTTGTGACTAAAATTTGTCTAGCTAATAAAGGAATTATATTCAACAGTCTTGTGTCTTACTTGCAACTGGTAGTTGTAATTTTATCCGAAAAATCCTGCGAAATTCACGTTGAATGTTGCGTGACTTAATCGTCGATTTCATGCTCGGTGTCCAGAAAGAAGTTTATCACGGGAGCACTTTTTCAGGCTTTCTCAGAAATTTCTCATTTCCGGTTCCGGTATTAGTACATGTACTGAGGAGTATGATTTCAGAATCGGAGAAATAACCGAAATGAAATCAAGACAAATATACTATTTATATGTCGGAAAAATCTGAGACCTTTCGGAGTACACAGCACGGCAGGATTTTGCCCGATCCCACGGCGATAGCGTGAATTTGTTTGATGTCGGCCCGACGTTTTTGCCTGCGTGACATATCTCACGACATGGCTCTTTTAAACAGTGGCTGAATTAATTCATGAAACTGAGGTACTAGGTCAAGACGAGGTGCCACGGGATAAGGAGACGCACCATAATCTATGATTACTACTTGTAGTAAATGAATAAATCAAGTTTCTTTGCTAAGTGAGGGTGACACGAATTGGAATGTAGAAATATTAGTTCTTGAGGAGGGAGGAAAAAAACGAGTACCGGAATAAAAAACCCTCGGAGCAAGGATGAGAACTAACAACAAACTCAACCCAAATATGACGCTGAGTCCGGGAATCGAACTGGCGAGCACTCATCACTGCACCATCCCTGCTCCTAATGTTATGTTTTGACACCTCTTTATGGGTAAAAATTTAGTTTAAGCCACACATACAAAACAAATAATTTGAATTGTGGAGTTTGCAAAAAAAAAATGTTTAATTATATTTAATTGGTTTGGTATAAAACATTAGAGTGGTTTTCAGTTTAGTGCCAAAAGTAATTTTGTGATTGCTTTGGTTTTGTATCATTATGCTTCGTGATTGGGGCAGCACGCAGCTCTTACAAGGTCTTCTCTGATTTGCTGAGAAAACAATAGAACAAACAACACAACAATGGACCCTAGCCCTGAAAACAATAGAGCTGTGTGATACCCAGGTCCAATAGAATTAGAGGTTGTTAAGAGCTGCGTGGTATCTGTCACGATTGGCTAAACAATCTTCATCACTTTCTTAACCAATCAGAACCCAAACCAACTGTAGCTTGCTTGCACATATTTTCCCATGCAGTCTGATTGGTTCATTTGAATGTTTGCATGTGATGTGATTGGCCAGAATAATAACTTTAGTTTTGGTTTTGTGACATTCTAGTGAAAACTTCTCTAGTACATGAAAATTGCATAGTGTTAAGCATCTTACCCTGGCATGCCTGGAATAAAAATATCTTGGGTTTCCCAACCAAAGTAGAGCAATCTTTGAAGATTGAAGTCAGGTCCTTGATGGAAAAGGTGCCATCTGTGCCGTAAATCACACCCTCCTCTCCGTGTGTCAGGATGGAGAAGATAAATGCATCATAGTTGGTGTGATTGGTTGTTGCCATCTCTTTGGTGATTCTTTTGATCTCAGATTTGGTCTGGTTGTTATAAATCCTAACATCGAACTTGAGAGCCTTAAGCAGCTTTGCCAGGGCATCACGGTCCACATTGGTGCCATTGCGAGGATAACGATCCATCCCAGAGGATCTCAGGAAGTCCTTGTTGTTGATAATGACAGCGATTCCTCTTGTCGACCGGCTCATTTTGTAAACTGTGTCGCTGTCAGTAGTGTTTGGCGAAGGCTTAGCACTTGAACCCCCACCAAACCATAGTTTAGCGTCAGCTTCGTCAACATTTTCTGAGGGAAAAATATAAGTATTAGTTTTAAACTTATACAGTACCTTCTAAAAAAACACACAGAAAAGTCACTTATAAAGTTACTTTTTAAGAGTGCAATTTCAGTAAAGAATTAACAAATTTTCTAAATAACTGTCAGACTATCAGTTTTATATAGCAACCCCAGCTTGTGCTAAAACACTGCATAGACTGCTTGTTTTTTTTTTTATAAGTCAAAGGCTCCTATAAGCCAACACGTGAATAACAAAAGTTCAGACCCTCCCATCCTAGGCCTTTTACTCCATCAACCCCCACCCCTTGTGTCTAACACCACACTCCATGGGTAAGGCAGGTCACCATAACATATCGCTCAATGTTAACAGCTGATTGACCAATCGAGTGAATTTTGTCCCACTGCTATAATTAGAGTTAATGAACAGCACTTTAGGAAAGCACTGCAAAATAATTTATGGGCACAATAATAACGAATGGGCATAATGTGACTGATAACTTCCATTTTCATTACACCAACAGCAACTACTGGGGAATAAACTGTATTCTGCTTAAAAAAAATTGTTAATGGAAATTAGAAAATTTCATGCCTTGTATTAAGTTTATAGGGAATATCAAAGACCTGTTTGATGTGCAACAAAGAACTACAAAGTACAGACATTGACAAGGTAAGAATCAAAACCAAAAGAATAATAGTTCTCAAACATGAAGCATTTGATGACAATGTGCAAATGATCTACTAACATCTCTTGTGCACAGTAAATCAAACCTTTCAGTTTGATTAGCTGTTACCTGTAGCTCACTTTTGAATTAGAAGAGTTTAAACTCTCTTCGTGTGACAAACAGATTGATACTCCTTACAAATTATATTGTTAAGCAGGGAGATAAAGAAAATAAACAAAATTGGCAAGGGATCATTTTAAGGATGCATGGAGAAAAGCTCTGTGTGACTGCTTGGTCCCCTACCATCCTTTTCTGGCTAATATACGTGACTTATGGAGTCTCATATTATCAGGCTAGCTTGATAACATGAAATCTTGACAATCTTGGTATCTGATGTATCTGTTACATGAATTTTATGGGGTGGGGTGATTTGCCCCATGCACAATTCCCATGCTTACTGACCAAGATCCAGTGAGGTTAACACTACCAGGGACTGAGGCCCAAGCCGGCATAGTTCTTAAAGACACTCAGACAAAAGTTCAAGCTCTCGCTGCAAGTATTGTTTAACAAATACCTCGTATGTAACAGAGTTGTTTGTCATTTTCACATGGTGAATTTTTATAGATGAGGATACCGTGATGCCTGTCAGCACTATCCACTGGATAAATCACTCTCCAGTTAATAGGTATTAGCAAAACCAATTGTGTTATCCACTGGCCATGGATAGTGATTTATCCGATGGATAGTGCTATCCATCTTTTGAACAACCGGGGCCAGGAGTAGCATGGCTCCCTTTGCATGCAATCCTAGACATTTCTCCAAGCTTTACCACCATGACCAGAACAGAGTGAAGTCTGGGGACTACTTGAGAGATAATGAAGAGGGATGCAAGAAGAAAAATTACCAGCTAGTACAATGACAAGATGCGACTGAATAATGAAGTTATGATCTGGTTATACAACTGACTTTTATCCAACCAGCCTCTAATGGGACACTACAAAAGCGATGTGGGCAGATTATACAGTCAATACCCCACTGGTGCACCATATCACAAAGTGTTGTCTTCACCATTTTCTTGATGAACAAGTAAGCAATTTTGATGTACTAAAGGTTTTTAATCAAATGGAGCTTATTTAAATGACTTACAGCATTTAAAGCCAAGATCGTTGCTAGGGACGAAATACTTTATCTTAGGACCACCAACTGATTGATTGGCATATAAGAAAACAGATAATGGAGGATGAGGTACACAAAGTTTGAATACAGGGATGTGCAATAAAGTTGATATGAAGATTGCCCTGCTCCACACCCTCCCCTCCCTCACCACTAATAGACACTCCCTGATGGCCTTGAAAAAGTGAATTGCCTTCAAATCACACTCTCCAAAGGAGAAATACAAAAAAATATTGATCATAACAAACAAGCGAAAACATTAATACAGGTATTATCATTTTAATAAATAAAACTTTTACAAATATTACAAACAAGTACAAAATTATAAAATAAACTCTTTAGTATTCTAAAATGGCAACACAATCTGATAAAAATGGTAGAGGTTGACTCCAAAATCAATAAAAAATCACTTTTATAAAAAAAATATTGGCAATGTTATATGAATTACTATCATTTACTTCAAAAATAATCACAAGACTCCCGCAATCTCAAACACCTGTTAATTTGAACGACTTTCTGTCTCAAACAGATGTCTCAAACAACTGTCTCAACAAAAACTTGCTGTTACTGACTGTGGGATATTATTGTATCAACAGTAAATTACACTGGTCATCTCAAACTTAGACTTTCTCGAACAATCTTTTGTTTACTTAAATGTTTGAGAAAGCAGAAGTCATTGTAATCAGAAATTTAAAAAATTACTTCTCAGCTTAATGGCCATTTAACAAACTGTATAATACAAGTGTGTTCAATATTTTAACTCTTAATCCTAATAATGGTCATTTTCTAATGATATAATAAACACTTAATGACTGTTCCTGAGGGAAACAGTGAATTAAATGTTTCCAGTCGAGAATCTCGAGGGAAACATCGAGATTTGAGGGAAACAAATTCACTGTTTCCCGAGCCATTAGTCATTAAGTAATTTGTTATATAGCAACACAAAAAAAACACAACACAAAACAGTTTGAAAAATGCACCAAGCACTCGAGGTAAACATCAATCCATCATAATCATGCCACCTTTTGTCACGGTCTGATCACGTGCGCTAGCCGGCAACAGTGCAATGTTACCCTCTGATGTCAAAATTGTTGCCCGCTAGTTTCGCAAATGTTGCCTGCTTAAGACAATTGGCAGGAAACAGTTTGTTTGTTAGATGTCATGTGACCATGAATCAACCAATCAATGAACGCATTGTATTGAGAAAAACTCCAGCCATATAACAATATTAGTAACAGTATTAGTATAATAATATTAGTAACAGACCTAACCATCTTATATATAAGAAGTACAAAACTTTATGAGAACATTAATAATTATGATATCAATAAATTATTTGGGGTTTTGCTCAATGATCTACACTGCACAGTAATACTATTAAAACAAATGACTCAAGGTTCTTTTCAAGTGAAAAATGTAAACAAATATTTGAAAAACCTACAATCATGTCTACAGATGAGACATATTTTCTGAATGAATGTTCAGAATAAAATATATGATCTTATTTTCCACCTAGCTCAGTTTTCTTTGTTTTTTTTTTTCAGGGGAATATATCACATAACCCCGTTCATTACAGTGTCTGAAAAGCTGGGTGCAACTTTGATTGTATCAGGGGAGAGGCGGGGCTGAAAACAATAGCTGATAACAATAGCAAAACAAAGGATTATATATCCCCCCCCCCCCCAACATATTCCCCTCGCCTTAGTCCCCTCGACTTATTCCTCTCGTAATAGAATATCACAAAGGGGAAGACAAAATAGGGCATGACAAGGAAAACACTCTAGCATCGGTCAATATTTTTTGTTTACATAAAAAGACAACTTCATCAATCTTATTCCTACGTAACTAACTTGCTGGTTGCAACCAAAAAGCGAAATGTTAATAACATTATTCAATGGTATTGTACCTCGATTCAGGTTTTGAGTCTTCAATAATGTATGACGCCTCGTTTTATGCTTGAACCTGAATATGTTTCTGCCGGTTTCCCTTGGAAAACACACTGCAACCACTCCATTGATCTTCGAAAGATGAAGGCAGGCAGTTGGGCCATGGCGAGATCACAAGTACTGTTCATACATTTTCTTCTCTATCTCCCTCCTTCTACTCATTACGAAGCAACGTGCTCAATGCAAATTTCGCAAAAGCAAAACATGTTTACCGTCTCGCTTCGCCATGTGCCGTGATCCCAATGTGGCCTTGCAGAATCATGCTATTTTGCATTTGAATTGAACGGAATGTTACTCTCCGAAAAATTAATAGTTTCTTTGTTTTAGAAAACCTCACAAGGTGAAAAATAAGCATGTTATTGACCCGTCCCTCGGGGATATGTGATATATTCCCCTTGTGGCATTCCCTTGGGCTACGCCCTTGGGTACGCCACAAGGGGAATATATCACATATCCCCTCGCTCCTGGTCAATAACCTTTACTTAGTGCTTGATTTCTTGAACCAAGGCAGTTTAGTGTGGTTAACTGTCCTTTAGCCTAACCTGCAATGTCTTAAAATAAATACCTGAACCTGTTTGATCCCCCCCCCACCCCCCCCAAACAGCAAACAAAGGAGCCTGTCACTTGTTGCCTACTAACAACTATTATGCTAACATCTTCAGAGAGCTGGGCCAAGCAGGTTTTTTAATTAGTTTTAATGCAATTCACCTAAAGTCGTCATTAAAAGCATGTTTTTTTTTGTTTTTGGCATTTTGGGCAAAAAAAATATGTCACAATTGTCAAAATTTTGTTTTCAGTATTATGGATTAACTATTACTAATGACAGTTTTTGAAAGAACTCAATACAAGGATCTCAAAACTGAAAAAATAGTGAAATTGCATTAAAACTCAAAAAGTTATAAGTACCTTGCACAATTTTAGTGCTCATACCATGAACCAAGAATTTGAACTTGATCTTTGACAAGTGAATCGTTAATTGTATCCTGTCGGATATCACTGCGGAAATAATCAATAATATTGCGAAATACTGTAACACTCATAGCAACCAACTTTGGCCTTGATTTTATCCACTTCTACCTTGAGAAAAGTCCATTTTTTTTATTTGTGTTCAGTTTTACAGTACCTTTCCAATAAGCAATATTTGGGCATGTTTTATTTTTGACCTTAGGTCAGTTTCACCACCTTAAAATTAACTCTTACCCACTGCTAAAGTTGAACTTCTCCTCAATTATTTGTTCCCACAAGACCAAAAATGATATAAACTCTCTCTCTATAACAAAGACACTTCTGTAATACCATAGTTACTCGAGGGACCGGTTATGAAACCTTGCATACTTCAACGACAATAACAAATTATGTTGAAAGTACTACAGCTGTACACATCTTCCGTTTTTCAATCACACACTATGACAGAATAACTAAATGGAACATTTCTACTGGTCAGTCGCTCAAACAAAGTTCAAAATCTATTGTGGTTGTGCATTGTCAAGGCCGAAAACACTAACAAAAACAGCGACCAAAGAAAATTCTCAGGTTTCATAACCATTGTATTTTATTTATACACTTCTAATGAAGTTTTATTTTGTATCTTTTATCTTTATTATTTTGTGGCGTACCTGGAAACTAGCTCTTAAGCTAAGCGCACTGACCACATTAAATAAAGGACTGAATGATTGATTAACTATGGTAATACAGACATTTCGGTCTGTCCCTTTGGTGTCCAAATTAAGGAGGTTCAAGTGTACAACCTGTACATGTAGTTTAAAACATTTGACATCCTGAATTGCCATTGTCTTGGGTATCTCCATTATTATTCTGTTCTGCACCTTTCTCTTGGAAGAAATACAAATCTTTTGTCAGCATGGACACTGTACAGCCCACCTGCATCTTGTTCTTGGCGACCAAGTTTCGTGACTTGAAATACGATAGCTTGTCATTGACTCTGGTGAGCATCTGGAGGATGTCCATGTGATGGGCATTTGCTTGGAATACCTCTACAACTGACTGGATGAACCAGGATCCATCAGTATTATTTCTCCATGAGTAATAGCCAGGCACAGTGGAATAGGCATAGATGAAGTCAGCCTCCACAGGGACAGACACTTTTTCAGTGGGCTTCTGAGGTCCATCTGGAACATCCATTCCATCCATGAATTCCTGACCTGAATATTACAAATAAACAATGTGTAGTTGAGCTTTTCACTCTCAAATGTGTCAAAGGTAACACATTTCCTAGTACAATGCAAAGTCTTGAAAATTATCTCCATTTCACAGTACTGCTCAAAATAAATGTAAGTTGACAGTCCTGACTTAATCCCTGAAGCTCTATACTCGCATCTTGAAATTTGAGTGACTAGAGATTTTAAAAATTTATGAAAGGCAAACAACCAAAAGAGGTGAAATTCATTTGAGCATGGTATTTGAAACTGTTAGTTTTCGCTTCAAAAGCACATGTTCTTTACCGAGCGAGACAATTGCTCATGTTTCGAATTTTGCAATATCATGTTATTTTTGCAATAGTGAAAGCAGAACAGGGTAGGAACTTCCAATTTTTATGATAGTAACTGAAAAGCCCTTTAGGAAGTTGCAATAAAGTAGGTAATATGTATGTAAGAAAGTGGCAGTAACTACAGTGTAGGAGTAGAAGGTATGAGAAGTATGAAGTTCAAACTTCCCTTTTGTATTCCCACTTAAATAATATCATTCTTTATACCTTGACAAGCTTGGAAGAAGAACATCTTTGGTTTCCCAGCTAATGTCTTGGTGTATTTGAACCTGGATGTAATGTCCTTGATAGAAATGGTACCATCTGTCCCATACAACAAGCCCTCTTCACCATGCGTCAGAATGGTAAAGATAAAAGCATCATAAATGGAATGGTCGACATCTGCCTTCTCCGTTGCAATCTGTCTAATTTCAGCTTTGGTTTTGTTGTTGTAAACTTCCACCTTAAACTGAAGTTTCTTAAAAAGCTTCTTCAGAGCATCGCGGTCAACATCTGTGCCCCCACGCTGTGCCATATGCTGTCCTGATGATACAAGGAAGTTCTTGTTGTTGATGATGACAGCAATCCCTCTGGGTGAGCGATTCATTCTGTACATTGTGTTTCGGTCAAATTGGCTTGGTGATGGTTTTACATTATAGCCCCCAGATCTGAATGGGTGATCTACTTGGTCATTTTGTTCTGCAATCAAAAGTAAACCACTAGACATTAATGCCTTCATTTCAGAGGTAATAGCAAGATAGTTTACTAAGATATTATAATTACTGTACAGTACAACCTCTCTTACATGTAAGTGACCACATCTCATATGCAGCAATTTGTTCATGATACTAATTAAATATATTTTTTACTCTCAAACCTTCAAATAAGGAAAACACATTTCCTGGTATTTTCAGATGGCCGCATGCATGCATTAGTAATTTAAAAAATAAATTGCTGAGTAAGACAGCATCAGATTGCTTTTTATGGTTACCTTTTTTTAATGATTACTAAAATAATAATATAAGGTATGACAAGTTGGGTTTTTTTGTTTGGGTTGCTGTGCCTTTCAATAACAACCAACTCTAAAGTTCAATGCCCAACCAACGTCTGCATTTTATGCTGCTATCAATCATAATATTATGGCGACAAACATTAGACCCCTGAAAACAGAAACTGACAAAATGGATCCAAAACCACTAATCACAACACACAAACATGACCTTTTGACCATTTTGTGTAAAGCATCATTGTTCCCTGAGATGTCCACTATGATATTTGCAGCAGTAAAAAACAAAAATGTTGGTTGAGTGTTGAACTTCAGAGTTAGTGTGTTATTGAAAAGCACAGTTGCTGTAATGATGGGGCAGTTTTCAATTGAGTGCGTTAAACCAAAACCATAGTAATTACTCTGACCAATCACAGAAGTTGTAAACGATCCAATGAACCAATCAGGGCTCGAAGCAATTACATGTCGGCGGCGCCAAGCGCGGGAAAACGCGTGCGAGTAAGTCACGATTGGTTTTGGTTTTACTTCTGATTGGTTGAGAAAGTGGCGCAAGATTTTTTAGCCAGTCACAAAGTGTAGCAATGCAAAACCAAAGCAGTTGTGTAATTACTTTTGACACTCAATTGAAAAGTGCTCTGTTGAAAAGCACAGTTGCTGTAATGATATTATATTATAATATTACTTTTCTGGGTAGTTCCCATCATAATAACCCCCACCCCTCCCAACTTAGTTGTTTGAAAGGAGATTAAATCCTTGAATAAAATCAATGTGATGTTTAAATCTCAACTGTTTCTGAAAGTGCGATTAAATGTTATCTAGGGTTAAATTAATAAGGAAAGAAGATAAACAAAATGGAAGACTAGTTGTCCTTTGTTTATTGTAAAACAATATCAAATTTATTAAGCATATCAAAGACAGAACAGGAAGAACACGACCTTTATTCACTTTTATATTTTTAGGATGTAAAGGACCAAATTTTCCAAAGCAGGTTTAAACAGTTAATACATAAAATTAAAACTGATCAATATGGAGTCCAGCAAATTATTTTTGCCCTTCATTGTGTCTTTTGACCAACTATAAACTGTATCATTTGCAGATAAGAGAAACAAAACCTTGGCAAACATTTAATCCCAGATTAGCATTCATCGCCTTTCAAACAACTGGAGGCTTGAGGACATCTCTTATTGGATAGACAATGGTCCTGGCAAGCTCCATTGTTACTTAACAAATCCAAGTACCTAAGGGTGCACAGACAAATAAGAATTTTAGAGGTTTTGTCATACCTTCTTGGTTATTTCCAAGTACCTAAGGGTGCACAGACAAATAAGAATTTTAGAGGTTTTGTCATACCTTCTTGGTTATTTGAATCTTAGATATTTATCATTAGAAGCAGGCAAGCAGTTCTTGAATTAAGTGTCAATTAATTTTTTTTAAATGACCTTCTAGAAGGAGTGTTCAAGCTATTGCCATAGGGAGTTCACTAATAACCTCACAAGCAGGGATGTAGCTAAGAGCTGGCTACTGGCTAATTTCACCACCAGAAAGAGAACTTATCACCAGCTGAAATTTCACTAGAAAACAAAGACTTTGGGAGATTTTGAAGGTGAACAAGCCAGAAAAACCAGCTGAACTTGTTAATGAGCCTGCTAAGTGTTTTCTTAGCTACACCCCTGCACAAGTAGACAGTGCATCAAAGTCTCACTTGTCCTTTATCTACACTCCATTATTTTTTCCATTTTGCTTTTCATCTCAAGAATTAATGCTATTTGAAATAATGTGATGTCATGTGTTAACTTATTTTCCTTAAAATTTGCACAAATTCATTTACTACAGTGTAGCTCAGATAATCATACAGTACATGTAAATAAGCCTGTTAATAATGACAAATTATATACATTAACATACATAATTTTCAAAAAGAAATAAACAGACTTACCTCATGTTAGAAACAGAAGGGACTTGTGCATTAAAAAAATACTGTCAAATTCCACAACTAGTACAAGACTGTTACACAGTTAGTTTATGGAGGATGCAATTCCTAATTGGAGGTCAGCTGGGTTTATTTCCCCATAAGACTGACAGACAGGTCATCAAAAACTGACAAGAATGTGCTGCCATTTGCTATGTATGGTAAGCCGAAAATGGTTTGAAGTTACACTGATGATCGCATGATGGTTAGCATCTGCTAACTGGGCTTGATCCAAACTACGTATACACTGTAAGTTGTGGCAGTTGTCCAAACTAACTGTCATATATGGGTCTTAGAAAAAAAAGACCAGGGTTTGAGCCAGGCCACGCCACTGCACCAATCTCGCACCGCAATTTAAATTGTCCCTTTAAAAAATGGCCAGAGGGACAATTTGTCCCATTAAAAATTTGGGGAAAAAAACAAAAGAAAGCACACAAGAATAGCTACCGTTCAAAACAAAAATCACAAGCTGAAATATATAACATGAAAAGAATGTTACCACGTGCTGAAAGTTCCTTCTTCGTCATTCTAAGGTCATCTTGCAGTCACGCTCTACTGAACACATTACATGCTCAGCTGAGTGCAACCAACACATCTAGGAATTTTCAAAATGTGGATCGAAAAGGTGTTCGCACATTAGAAAGCTTTTTCATTTCAAATCAAAGCCAGACTGAATCAGCGGAAAACGATACAGAGGTAGGACAGTCGATTAACGAGGACGGAAGGAAAGAAGGCGAAAAGAAACCGATGAAACCGCGATCTTTCCAAAAAACTTGTTTGTGAGATCACATGTGGTTGTACTACAAAAAGGAGGCAATGATCTGCTCTCGAGGGGACTCCGAGACAAAGATTCTTCTCTGAACTGCTGTGAAGTACAAAGTATATAGTCATTGATCTTCGGATTGTTCAACTATGACAGTTCACTAGAAAAAAAGAGTCATGACACCAGTTCCTGAACTTTGAAAAATGTCCCCTGAAAATTTAGCCAGGGGGGACATATCCTAGCTCAAACCCTGAAAAGACAATAAAGGTGCTGCTTTGATAAAGGTAAAGAGTTAGAAGTTAACTTGGATGACAACGTTGACTATGCAAGATTAGTAAAGAGGTTAGTTTCTAAAGAAACTGTCAGTGGTGCTTCGTAGGTGGGGGAGTGAAACACGAAGATTTGGTTTTATCAACTGAGTTGATAACGTAAATTGGCCACCGTAAAGAGATTCAAAAGCTGATGTTTTAATCGCTAGCTCTTGGTCAGGGTGAATTAATGAGACTTGACTCATTTGACTTGAATGATTGTCACATAGGTCTTGGAAAATATGACAAAAAAAGGTGCTCTTTTTGCTGCAACAACTATTTACGGTTAGCAGTTCTGAATCGGTAATCATTGTTGACCAGTCTAACGAGGCCTGACTCAGTTTGGGCAATACATATACATGTATTGTTCATGTACTGAGCACTTGTAATTACCAAAAGCAGTTGTTCTTGACGTGATAAACCAAAATTAACGCAGAAAATATATATGGGATCATGTTTTGTCATATCAAACATGGAGAAGGCTGGCAAAAACATGACAACGAAGTGCTTTTGGACAAAATCTGAGGTACATCTTTTTTAACCCTTTAACTCCCAAGAGTGCCAAATATAAATAATTCATATAAAATACCAAATTTCGTTTTGTAAAAATATTGCAAAACAAGTGGTACCATGCAAAAGTACTGCTGAAGAGGTTTCATTTGAATGATCACACCATAGGATTTCGTCCACAGACTAAAAACATACAAAATAATAAACTACATGTCTCCACAACTGACTCTGGGAGTGGAAGGGTTAAAAGAACTCAAATTGAAAAGAAATTAAGGATTAAATACCAGTGACTGAGAGTTTTTATCAACACATGCATGATATTTCCTTTTTTTCTTGCTTTATGATGGTTGTCCTGAAAGGGTTTCTCTTATTATTTAATAATTTATAAGAGAAAACCCTTTCAGGACAACCATGACTACGAATTGCATGACACCCAGACAAAATTATGACAAGCAACATCAGCGAATGAAATGACGACAATTAATGCTAAGAAGAGTCCATGAAATTGCAAACTTGCAAAGTGGTAGTGCACAAAACTCTGACAGCGAAAGGATGGTAGTCATCATTTGCCTCAATATTCTCTATTTCTGAACATGATGTCAAGTGAGTGACCATTATTTAGGCTCATCAAGCAGTACTCATCAAGCAGTGCTTACTACTACAGTAATCTTCAGTCTACCATTAATTTTGTCAAAACTGACCCACTAGACCGGCCAATTAGTAAATAGTATGCCATTATTTTTCAGAAATGGCCAGTTATACCAGTTCATTAAAAAAATGTTTGCACCATTAATAGACTTGTAGCACCAGGTTCTCAAAAACGTGCATTATGTTTATTAAATGACTGGTACGGCTGGCCAGATCTAACAAAATATGTAATAGTACATGTAACTGCCCATTTCAAAATCTTATAAATAATAGTTAGAAGCACCCTATGCTTGCATCACAAAGGTTTTATTTGTATGATAAGTAACTCCTTTTCTGATTATTTATTGTACCTGAAGGGCCTTCACTGACAGGAATAGGTGCCTTGTTGCCTGGGCCATCAGTGCCTTCACTTGGTTTACCTAGTAAAAAACAAAGACAATGATTTCCCAATTAAGATCCATCTTTGACATCAATCCAACATTCAGTTGTTCTTGTTTTACCGTACAAAGGGACTAAGTTCTCTCTCACTTTTCTGTACCTAAATTCTTTTTACTTAGGATTTAAACATTTAAGGGAGGGTATCGCCATTGTTCCATATTAAACTGGTGCTTTCAAAAAACCTGTTCTTACATTTATAGCCTATGTATATTAATCAAAACAAATTAGTTAGACAAAAAAACACCTTTTGCCAAACAAAATTGCAAAGAATCAAATGCCTCTGTTGCTATGTTACATGAGTTGATAATTGAAGGGCCGAGAGCATGTCCAGCCTATATGACTTTTTAGGCCTTTTTTTATGTTTTCTCGCTCAGAATAGCTCAGAATAGCCTCATTTTATCGTACAGCGAATAATATCACAAGCCCTTGTCGAATTTGCACTAACCCTAAGGAATTTGACCAATTTCACCTGAAAAAAGCAGAGTTCTGGCCCTCCAGTGCTTTGACGGTACATTCAGAGCGCAATTTCGAAGCCATTTGAAAGCAGTTTGGCCGTGAGAATACGCGACTGCAATACTTCTGACCAGTGCCAACAACTAAACGAAAATACCGTTATTTACGCACACACGCCTGGCTCGCTTATCTATCGTGAGCTCACTATGGCAACACATCGCCTCTGTAGCATGTGTGTAAGCCAACGTGTATGAGGCCCGTCCGGTGATTGAAAGACATCATTAAGTCCGGAAATCCTTGAGTCTCTAGCACTTCTCAAAGAAACGAGTCGTGTTTCTTGTCCTTCCTTGTGTCTGAAGCGCCATTTAGCGCTCGAGGTGAAAAACGGACCTTGGTCGGGAAGACGAGCCGGCGGGAAAGTCTGGAATCACTTCGGATCACAAAAGGGGCAGCGTTGAGAGTTGTGGGCCATTTCCCATCTCGTGCCGTGGTCGAAATGCCCGATATCCGAAGTGCTTTGAGACTTGTAGGATTTCCCGACATGCTTTGCGACAGTGGTAGATGGGTCCGCTGTGCGTGGTCGGGCACTTGAAATACAGCTTTGGGCAGCTCGAAGTGAGACGGCGGGAAGACGTTTCGCATTTGGAGTCTTTAATGCAACATTAAATTCGATCTAAAAGGATTTTGAAATCGAGATACGTGTTTTGATGCGTATCAACCTTTAAATAATAAAACTTAGCCTGAAGTGAGCATGTGTTCGTCGGTGGACTAGTGGTTTGGTCGGGGATTTGCGCTCGGACGGCTCCGGGTTCGAATCACGCTCAGCATCATTTTTTTTTTTTTTTTTCCCTTCGAACTGGACATTATGAAAGTGATTTACTTTTTTTGCGTTCGTCAAAATTCCTTACGTTTAATTTTAAAAAAATATCGAACCGTGTCAGTGCGAAAACAGAAGCTTACCGCAATATTGCGTTACAATAGGAGCCTTTGATTGATTGATTATTTTTTTGCATACGGTATTTCTCGAAAACGACGGAAAAAACAACGGAAAAAAATTCGGAACAATGTTTTGCAACTAATTTCTAGTTCACATGCCAAAATTGGACAAATCTGAGCAAGAAAAAATAAAAAAAGGCCTAAAAAGTCATATAGGCTGGACATGCTCTCGGCCCTTCATATCTAAGCACACTAATCTGCTAATCTAATTATCTAAAGTTATTGTTATTCATAAAAGAAATCCCAAGGGGCATCTAGTACGGCAAAGACAAAATGCTGCAGGGTTTGTTTGAAAGCAACAACTTGTCATGAGCGGTTTAAAAGCAGTGAAACGAACAACTTGAGTGCTTTAAAAGCAGTGAAGCGAAAAACTTGCGATTTTTGCGAGTTTCGCGAGTTTCTATTAAGTGAAACAAGCAACTAAAGCGGTTCAGCCGCAGTGAAATGAACAACTGGAGAGGTTTAAAAGCAGCGAAACAAACAACTTACGCTTTTTGCGAGAAACGTGGCTGTTTAGAGGCAGTAAAACAAACATCTTGTGAATTTTTCAAGTGAAACGAACAACTTGAGTTGATTAAAAGCAGTGAAGCGAATAACTTGCGGTTTCGGGATCGCTGTTATGAATAATGACTTTAAATAATTAGATTAGCAGATTAGTGTGTTTAGATATGAAGGGCCGAGAGCATGTCCAGCCTATATGACTTTTTAGGCCTTTTTTTATGTTTTCTCGCTCAGAACAGCTCAGAATAGCCTCATTTTATCGTACAGCGAATAATATCACAAGCCCTTGTCGAATTTGCACTAACCCTAAGGAATTTGACCAATTTCACCTGAAAAAAGCAGAGTTCTGGCCCTCCAGTGCTTTGACGGTACATTCAGAGTGCAATTTCGAAGCCATTTGAAAGCAGTTTGGCCGTGAGAATACGCGACTGCAATACTTCTGACCAGTGCCAACAACTAAACGAAAATACCGTTATTTACGCACGCACGCCTGGCTCGCTTATCTATCGTGAGCTCACTACGGCAACACATCGCCTCTGTAGCGTGTGTGTAAGCCAACGTGTATGAGGCCCGTCCGGTGATTGAAAGACATCATTAAGTCCGGAAATCCTTGAGTCTCTAGCACTTCTCAAAGAAACGAGTCGTGTTTCTTGTCCTTCCTTGTGTCTGAAGCGCCATTTAGCGCTCGAGGTGAAAAACGGACCTTGGTCGGGAAGACGAGCCGGCGGGAAAGTTTGGAATCACTTCGGATCAGAAAAGGGGCAGCGTTGAGAGTTGTGGGCCATTTCCCATCTCGTGCCGTGGTCGAAATGCCCGATATCCGAAGTGCTTTGAGACTTATAGTATTTTGCAAAAACTTTCGGGCGGGAACTCCATTTCGGTTTTGTTGTAGGATTTCCCGACATGCTTTGCGACAGTGGTAGATGGGTCCGCTGTGCGTGGTCGGGCACTTGAAATACAGCTTTGGGCAGCTCGAAGTGAGACGGCGGGAAGACGTTTCGCATTTGGAGTCTTTAATGCAACATTAAATTCGATCTAAAAGGATTTTGAAATCGAGATACGCGTTTTGATGCGTATCAACCTTTAAATAATAAAACTTAGCCTGAAGTGAGCATGTGTTCGTCGGTGGACTAGTGGTTTGGTCGGGGATTTGCGCTCGGACGGCTCCGGGTTCGAATCACGCTCAGCATCATTTTTTTTTTTTCCCTTCGAACTGGACATTATGAAAGTGATTTACTTTTTTTGCGTTCGTCAAAATTCCTTACGTTTAATTTTAAAAAAATATTGAACCGTGTCAGTGCGAAAACAGAAGCTTACCGCAATATTGCGTTACAATAGGAGCCTTTGATTGATTGATTATTTTTTTGCATACGGTATTTCTCGAAAACGACGGAAAAAACAACGGAAAAAAATTCGGAACAATGTTTTGCAACTAATTTCTAGTTCACATGCCAAAATTGGACAAATCTGAGCAAGAAAAAATAAAAAAAGGCCTAAAAAGTCATATAGGCTGGACATGCTCTCGGCCCTTCATATCTAAGCACACTAATCTGCTAATCTAATTATCTAAAGTTATTGTTATTCATAAAAGAAATCCCAAGGGGCATCTAGTACGGCAAAGACAAAATGCTGCAGGGTTTGTTTGAAAGCAACAACTTGTCATGAGCGGTTTAAAAGCAGTGAAACGAACAACTTGAGTGCTTTAAAAGCAGTGAAGCGAAAAACTTGCGATTTTTGCGAGTTTCGCGAGTTTCTATTAAGTGAAACAAGCAACTAAAGCGGTTCAGCCGCAGTGAAATGAACAACTGGAGAGGTTTAAAAGCAGCGAAACAAACAACTTACGCTTTTTGCGAGAAACGTGGCTGTTTAGAGGCAGTAAAACAAACATCTTGTGAATTTTTCAAGTGAAACGAACAACTTGAGTTGATTAAAAGCAGTGAAGCGAATAACTTGCGGTTTCGGGATCGCTGTTATGAATAATGACTTTAAATAATTAGATTAGCAGATTAGTGTGTTTAGATATGAAGGGCCGAGAGCATGTCCAGCCTATATGACTTTTTAGGCCTTTTTTTATGTTTTCTCGCTCAGAACAGCTCAGAATAGCCTCATTTTATCGTACAGCGAATAATATCACAAGCCCTTGTCGAATTTGCACTAACCCTAAGGAATTTGACCAATTTCACCTGAAAAAAGCAGAGTTCTGGCCCTCCAGTGCTTTGACGGTACATTCAGAGCGCAATTTCGAAGCCATTTGAAAGCAGTTTGGCCGTGAGAATACGCGACTGCAATACTTCTGACCAGTGCCAACAACTAAACGAAAATACCGTTATTTACGCACGCACGCCTGGCTCGCTTATCTATCGTGAGCTCACTACGGCAACACATCGCCTCTGTAGCGTGTGTGTAAGCCAACGTGTATGAGGCCCGTCCGGTGATTGAAAGACATCATTAAGTCCGGAAATCCTTGAGTCTCTAGCACTTCTCAAAGAAACGAGTCGTGTTTCTTGTCCTTCCTTGTGTCTGAAGCGCCATTTAGCGCTCGAGGTGAAAAACGGACCTTGGTCGGGAAGACGAGCCGGCGGGAAAGTTTGGAATCACTTCGGATCAGAAAAGGGGCAGCGTTGAGAGTTGTGGGCCATTTCCCATCTCGTGCCGTGGTCGAAATGCCCGATATCCGAAGTGCTTTGAGACTTATAGTATTTTGCAAAAACTTTCGGGCGGGAACTCCATTTCGGTTTTGTTGTAGGATTTCCCGACATGCTTTGCGACAGTGGTAGATGGGTCCGCTGTGCGTGGTCGGGCACTTGAAATACAGCTTTGGGCAGCTCGAAGTGAGACGGCGGGAAGACGTTTCGCATTTGGAGTCTTTAATGCAACATTAAATTCGATCTAAAAGGATTTTGAAATCGAGATACGCGTTTTGATGCGTATCAACCTTTAAATAATAAAACTTAGCCTGAAGTGAGCATGTGTTCGTCGGTGGACTAGTGGTTTGGTCGGGGATTTGCGCTCGGACGGCTCCGGGTTCGAATCACGCTCAGCATCATTTTTTTTTTTTCCCTTCGAACTGGACATTATGAAAGTGATTTACTTTTTTTGCGTTCGTCAAAATTCCTTACGTTTAATTTTAAAAAAATATTGAACCGTGTCAGTGCGAAAACAGAAGCTTACCGCAATATTGCGTTACAATAGGAGCCTTTGATTGATTGATTTTTTTTTTGCATACGGTATTTCTCGAAAACGACGGAAAAAACAACGGAAAAAAATTCGGAACAATGTTTTGCAACTAATTTCTAGTTCACATGCCAAAATTGGACAAATCTGAGCAAGAAAAAATAAAAAAAGGCCTAAAAAGTCATATAGGCTGGACATGCTCTCGGCCCTTCAATTTTTCCTATGGGCCAACAATAAATTCGCTTCAACACTCATAACTGTAACCTGTTTCAATCCTCCTCAAAATTAAGCCATCCACACCGCATTTATAGCGTTTAATGCAGAATTGTGCTTGAATTATTGGTACCTATTGATATTTTTGGATTGTTAATGGTTTTCAGCTGAGCAATGAAAAAAAATTATTCAAGCATGCACAGAGCGCAATACATTCTCTTTAAATGAAAGCTCAAAACCAAATACTGACAACATTAACAGTATTCAATTGAAATCTACCACAACTACATGTACTGGTGTTTAAAGTTCTACTTGATTTACATGCTGAGAGTATACATGTAAGGTACTAGGGGAATAAATAGTGCAGTTTCAATACATTTACTTACCAAGAGTTTTATTGATCTGTTCCATTAGAAAAACTTATGCAAGCTACACTACACTGAACTCTCTATTTAAAGCAAAACTATCACATTTTGTGAAATCACATCATCCTCTGAATCTAAATGATGTCACTGACAGTATAGAGAAATAATTGCCTTGTTAAATACAGATGAAGGTAATTACAATATCCAGCCTTCCTTTTCTTCCAAGAAAACGCTTTTCCCGGAAGTATTGGACTACAAGCAGAGATGACACAAGAAATGAGTCAGCTAGAAAAAGGCTACCTTGCCTACAATTTGTGAAATCACACCATCCCCTGAATCTAAGAGTGCGTTCCTTTGGGATGATCTGGATCCGGATCACTGATCCAAGATCACTCGGATCATGCTGCATCAAAGGCACCGATGAATCCTTGTCCAGAGTGGATTCATCGGTGCCTTTGATGCTTCATGATCCGAGTGATCTTGGATCAGTGATCCGGATCCAGATCATCCCAAAGGAACGCACCCTAAATGACGTTACTGACAGTAGGGAAATAATTGACTTGTTGAATACAAATGAAGGTAACTACAATAATTTCCAGCCTTCCTACATTCTTCCAAGAAAAAGCTTTTCCGGAAGTATTAGACTACAAGCGGAGATGACGCGAGAAATGAGTCAGCTAGAAAAAGGCTACCTCACCTGTGGTAAGCTAAAAAGCTTGTTTTATGGAGACAGTAAGCACTAGCTATGCATACAGGTATATAAGCTTAATATGATGTAAATGCGGAAAGTTTGTGGGCATCGATATTGCCAATTTAACCGATTTCAAACAGTACGAAAAGTTCAAATAAAGCTAACACCGTACGATTAATTAATAAAGTCTGAAATACGATAAATTCTGGAACAACTCGCGTAGAATAAAGACATGAGCCTCTTAAAATGCACTCAAATTCTGTCATAAAAATTTGGCGCTGCTCGTGGTTAAGCTTATATGAGTTCAAACTTCACCAATATATTACTACTTAAAACAACACAACCGTCTTACCGTCTTCTTGAACCGGTCGGAGCAGTTGTTCCAGATGCGGCGAGACTTCGTGCAAAATATCGCAAAACACACGGAAAGCTTTCGGCCCTTTTCGGGGCAGCGTGTCTAACAAGGTTTCTCGTTGTTCTAATCCTGTCGTCTTGGCATTCACGGTGTCTTTCTCATCCTCGCTGAGGATTTCTCTAGAGTAAAGCAGCGATGCGACTCGTTTCGCCTCTAGATCCTTCAGCAATACCTCTCTGTTTCTTCGTAGGGTTGCTCGGTCTTCTTCCTGCATATTGATGGCGAAATATCGTGGAAATTCGACACAACTCGGCAAAACCTTTTGGTTACTGGTTCCTCAGTTCCCTTCACGCCAGGCCCCAAAATTGTGACAGCCTCGTTCTCGTGACCTCCTTTCCAGTCCTACCCGGTTGGACGGTGATCGTTGTCCACATTTATATGATACAAAAGCAAGGCTGATTAAACGGTACGAAAATTGTATTTGAATCCAATATTTCGAAAGGCACAGCCTTTCTTCTTCAGGGTCTGACTCCGTACCGTTTAATCAGCCTTGCTTTTGTATCATACCGTTTCATTTTTACGCTGATTAGATCCTTTACTACAGGATCCAGTGCTTCTATTTTGTTACATTGGTCCTTGCAAACACAGTTACGTGTCCACAAAAATATGCTCACAATTTTCACTATTATGCTAATTCTTTATGCTCAAAAAACTCTTACTATTATGCTAAAAAAGTTCCACTATTATGCTCAAAATTTTTTCCCCGGATCACTCATTTTTTTACCTAAAACTAGACGCTTTATGAGCGTAAACTGGACTACCCGTATATATTTATACAAATCGAAGCCTATACTTACCGCTCTTGATGAAAAAAAAGCCTATATCTGAATTTTCTGGTGGTTGGTGGTTGTTATTAGTTTTAGTTATCTTGTATCTGGCTAAATTTATCTTTGTAACTGGTTTGTGTTTCCGACACTTGAAGCCGTGAATCTTTTGTTTATTTTGCCTGGTCCGGACCCGGGGTCAAAACAACTTTTCGAATTGAAATATTCAATTCAAAGTTTATTAGCCTTCCCATATACATACATGGTATTGCCTATTACACTAACAGATTGAACTAAACTAAATTAAAATACAGTGATTGCAGTCCTTGCTAACAGAGTGTTTCGTCTCTCTGAAGCTTCATATATAAAGTGACCCAACTGTTTACATATGAAGGGGTCAACATTATTAAAAAAGAAATTAATTCTGTATTTTGTAGATTCAAAAAACTTTTACAATGTTTGCTAATTTCATTGAATAGTGAATTTCTTAGGTCAGAATATGAAACACAGTCGAAAAAGAAATGAATTTCGTCTTCAACGTCATTTGATAAGCAGCATTCGCAATGCCTCAAATCTCTTGGAATTTTTGGTTTTGCGTGTCTACCCGTTTCTATACGTAGGCAATGATTTCCTGTTCGAAACTTAGCCAGTGTTCGTCTGTGTTTCATATTTTTTATTACGTCATAACAGTTAGTAGAACTTCCTGTGTCATTTGTGAATTTAGAATAAAAATTAAGCTTGATGTTTAGTTGAACAAGCTTCATCTGATGTACCTTAGATTCTGATTCTATTTTCTTAATAATTCTATTTAAGAAACATTTCATGGATTTCTGTCTATTTTCCACGAAAAGAGAATTTGTATCTGATGTACCTTGGAAAGTTTCTAAAATTTTTTTTATTGAGGTCATAAAACTCGGATTGTCATGTAATGCATGGCAAGGGTATTTGATATGGATAGGCACTGTTTTGCAATACTTTCCATGGGAAGGTCTTGAAGATGCATCCAGAATCGAAGCATATTTCGGTAAATTAGTGATTTAAAAGAAATTCTCCCAACTTCGTTCCGAGCAGCTACATAAGGCGCTCGTTTATTGAGACCAAGATTGAATTTAAAGAATTGTGAATGGAGCCTCTCAACTGGGTCTTTTCCCCATTTTTCAAAATTAAGTGAGTCGTAAGCTCCCCATAATTATTTCAGAGTTATATAGTAATATAGGTGAAAAAAGCGCGTCAAATAGCCTATTACAAATTCTGATAGGCAGCTTAAAAAAATCCAAAAAACGTTTTGTCGCAAAGATTAAACGTCTTGTTTTATCAACAGATTGATAGAGAGATTGAAAGTTTTGACGTATTCCCTCCATTATCATAATAAAAAATTGAATAAAACTTGTCAATTTAATCAAAGTTAACGACAGAATTGATAATTCTGGAGGAGAAAAACAAATTTAGCCCTTTGAATCAAATATACTTTTTCAGTTGTGGTAAAAAAATTTCGCAATTTGCATAATGTCAAAAGTAATTTGAAACCTTTCAGTACGGGCCTGTTTATATGGAGAAAAGTTTGCCCGGGTAGGAGGGTCACCCGCCCACCCGAGTTACCCTGGGCGAGCCAAGTTTTCATACTTTCCCTTACAAAACGCGGCGAACTGTTTATATGAGAATCTCAAAGTTGGCTCGGCTAGCCGGGTCACCCTCTTTCGATGGCAGAGTGACCCGGCTGGCCGAGCCAACTTTTTCTCATATAAACGGTTTGGCTCGGCTAACCGAGCCAACTCGGTCAACTATAGATAATCTGGGCATGCGCGGACTAGTTTCTGCCACAAGACTGAAATGAACATTTGAATATTTCTTTGTAACGTCCGAGATTTGAATGAAACCTTGAAGATCTCTCTGGAAAACACTTTGAAAGCCACGAGTTAACGGAAAAATAACTTCGCTACACGCATAAAAAACCTAATATTGTTCGGATACGTAACATTTCAAATAAAATGATATTTTGTTGCTCTTCGGGCCAACTTTTCTCCATATAAACAGGCCCTAACACAACGTGACCATTTCATAAAACATCTCGCAATCAGACACAACGAAAATATTTAAGTTTTATTCCCCTATATCTGTAACACAGAAAATTAAATTAAATGAAAAAGTGATCGCTTTAAGGTTATTTTCGCCCGAGAAACATTCACTAGCGCAAGCGAAACTCATGATGACTAGTTTCTCAAAAATAGTACAGCATTCGGTGGAAAATCTTCAAATCTTTTCGAGTCTTTTTCAGCAACGCGATTGTTTGACAACGAGAAATGGATCACAAGACACGTGCAATTTACATCTTATAATGGTGGTGAATTTTTCGCAGCTGAAGTTTCTGTTGGCCCTGTTCTATCCGTCTTCAACCTGGCGAAATAAAAATTCACGATAGGCAAACAATCGAAAGAAGAGAAATTCATTTGAACACGGTATTTGAATTTTATAGTTTCGGTTTCTTTCCGCTTCAAAAGCGCAAGTGCTGTGCTGAGAGTGAGCGAAACGATCAGGCTTCGTTCGTTGTATTACAACAAAATACTTTTAAAAAACATTTCATTAACTGCAAAAAAGGATTGAGATTGAAGACATTGAACTCACCGAGAGCTGAGGAGAAACGTCCCAGTGTATGTTTACGTTCTTCTTGGAGAGTGAGCACATGGTAGGGGGGCTATCATAATGGTGATTTTATGTAGAGGGGGGTGTCATAATTGCAATTTTGTGACACAGGAGAAATTCAACGTAAACCTAGACTGGTCATCCCCTGCGGGGGGTAACCCAGTAATAAAATACGATCGCTTGATATGCTTGTATGGTCTTCACCATGTAGTCACGTACATGGTTTTTATTCTCAGGTATATTTTCACAGGAATCCCAATTTCGAGATTGTACCTAATTCCGATGTATTTATTTATTTATTTTCGATATTTTGACATATTTCCGGGAATTTTTCTTACCATTATGCTGGCATAATGATCGGTGCTTGTATGCTCATGCCTCACTATTATGCAACCCCCAGTGTGCAACCCTATCCGAAGAGCAACCATGACCAGTTCACTCCGTTCACACCAATGTGTGAGTGTTGTTTAGTTTAAAACAGGTTTAGAAAAAATAACTCCTTATTCTAACCTGCCGTAATATTTGGAGTGAAATCTTTACTGAAAGAAACTTTATTGACTTACCATTTCAGGAGTGCATCATAAAAATTTAAAAACGTTCAAGATAGAGACTAGAAACGTATAGTTAAACTGAACAACATTAAAACATGTTTAACCGTTGGTGTGAATGTGGCTCACTCGAGATTTTTCGGGAAGTTTCAACTTCGACATATGTCAAGCTCTCGAGGGCGCTTTTTCCGTCATGTTGTCATTTCTCAAAAAATATTAAAATTTTGATTTTGAACAAAGAAGATCGACGATTTGTTTGAAGGAAGCGACGAAATCAAAGTCTGTAGATACCCACACTCAGCGCTATCGGCCCTTTAAGAGTAGTTGGTTAAGTTTTTAGTTGAGTGAGAGATTTGTTTTGTGATGTAGAAGAAACCTTTCAGATCTTTCAGTACTATCACTACAGGTTCGCATCCGCACTTTTTAGGTGTCATTGTGTGTCAGTGTACTACTACATTAACATTTTACCAGTTATTTTAATACATAGAACATAAAATAAAATACAATGTAGCTAATATTAATAAGACTTTAAAATGGAGATGTACACCGAACACTCACGTTGTCCTCGATCGGCGCCCTTCCTCGCGTTGAAAACGGTCAAAACGGCAAAGGACAAACGGCAAACGTGAAAAATGGCGGGAAAATCATGATCACGTGGTACTTTTTGCCGTAAACGCGTACGTCCGTGGTTATACAAGAAGTGTAACTGAATCAATTCTCAAGT
Source organism: Dendrophyllia cribrosa (assembly GCA_024195265.1). Lineage (NCBI taxonomy): Eukaryota > Metazoa > Cnidaria > Anthozoa > Scleractinia > Dendrophylliidae > Dendrophyllia > Dendrophyllia cribrosa. The sequence goes on along the minus strand of JAJLRJ010000002.1, from coordinate 15,809,914 downwards.
CAACAGCCACTAACAACAGCATTCAAATATTGGTGAGTACAGAAACGCCATTGATACTGATTTTACAGCTAAATTAAGCTTACTGGTATAAAGTGCAAAACAACTTAAGCTATTTAAAAATGTCAAAGTTTAGGTTCTAAACATTAGTTACCGCACTCCAGTTTTAGACTACGAGCAGTCTTTTATTTTTATTTTAGCTTGTTACTAAGTAAAAGAAAAATAAGACTTCTCGCAGTCCTCTCTTTTTACAATTTCTGCATGCAGATAAGCTTACCACTTTCTCATAAGACAACAAATCACACATCACAAAACCAGCAACTTGTTTAACTGCTTATAAGCTTATCAAGATTATATGCAAAATAAAATGCGTAAAAAACCTGCCAAAACAAAATAACAGAACATTTATGTCCCGGCCTTTCAAGTCTCATGTCGTGGAGCATTTTTCAACTCTAGCCAGCCTAGAGAATGGGAGCACACTCCTCAAGTTGTCGACTTAATTTCAATAAGCTTAAATTATCTTGTTATCTTGGATTTGATACAGTTGAACTTCATTCACCGACAATAAAGCCACAAGCCACGAGTGTCCACATTATACAAGTGTACAGAGAGGTGAAGTTTCGGTGGAATTCGGTGGGGTAAGAGTCAGATACTGCGTAATTCTCGAGGGGTGAAACCCATGTTGTTGATGGAATTCTTGAGGGGTAAAATTCTTTTCTTACGAAATTCTTCAGAGGTAAACACGTTTTCCATGCAATTGTTTCGGGGTAAATTCATTTCATTTGAATGTATTTAGGGGTAAACCCATTTCATATTGAAGTCTTTAGGGGTTAAGGTTGCTATCAGTCCACCTTATTCTAACCTATGATCACCAAGAATTGAATGATAGATTGTAAACATTTCATAATCACCGTGCAGGATTATAGAGTGACATTTATTCCTTTTAACTTGATCTATATACATGTAAGCTTGGTTAAAACATGTGTATTTAAAAAATATAATTTTTTACCATTTCTATTATATCTTAGTGAATTTTACTTGAGTAAAGTTATTTTAATGAACTGCAGGTAAAATCTACACTATTAAAACTAACAACTTTCAGAAATGACCACGGTATTTAAAATTATCAAATATAAAAAATGTTAATAAATATTCATTTCATATTCACACATAGCTGTCATTCTCAACCAGCCTTTTTTTTTCATCCATACAACCAAACAGTAAAATATTACAGTAGTTATGTATAGGCAGTCTCTGACATGCAATATACACATGCCTATTGTCCACCAGTGCCATCAGAAAAATAATATTTATAAGGAAATACACATTCATAATACTTTTTAACATTGCTTGATTCTAACAAGCATTAAAAGCTGGGTAAATTCATGAAAGTGAAAGTCTGAGCCAGTTGGGAAAACACAACACTTTTTTTTTTAACTTTTTTTGTATTTTCTTATAACATAACACTATGGAACATTAAACCTGAAGGCACAATTAAGTCATACCTTCATGCAAACCAACTAGGCATATAAAAAAACATCAACAAAAACTAAAAAACTAAAAACCACCATGTTTAAATCTTAACTCCTGCCTTTGACTAGTCAATCACTTAAACAGCTTTGCAGGCCACCCAGTTTACATTGACAATCACATGTAATAATTTAATAATAATATAGTATTAGATGTGATCATCAATGTAAACTGGGCAGCCTGTACAGCTGTGTAAATAATTATTGCTTCAAAGTAAACTACTCAAAATAAATAGTCCTTAAAATAGCCCTAGAATGTTAAAATAGCCCTAGAATGTTGTAACATTTGAGTCGGCAAGAACATGTACCAAGAACATTAACAAAAATCTGTAAAGTACACGTACAAAGGTTTTTAAATATGTTCTATTTTTTTCCTGGTTTGTGCATTTTCAAACCAGTTTGATTTACACTTTTCATTTTAGGTTTTGTAGGTTTTAATTGAAGGGCTGTGTGCATAACTGCCTTATCTCATATTTTGACATTATTGACATTATTTACTCTCAAATTGTGTTTTTGTGAGTCAAAAAAGCATTATGTTGCTAAAATAATGTCTGGTTAACATAAGTCGAAGTAAAAGAGATTTAATCAGACCAAAACATTTCACTTTCTTGAAAAAAAAAATGTCTTGACATGAAGAATCTCCTTTACCTTAACTTACATGAATCTGTCATTACTTTAGTAAGAGAGTGCTTTTTCAGCTAAAAAAAACACAATTTGAGAGTGAAAATGACAACAATATGGTTAACACCTAACGTATGTTATAAATTACTATTGAATGCCTTTAATTCCCCTAGAAGTCACTGTACATCAGGGCGTTATTAAGGGTTGGGGGTCAGGGATTTCCCCCAGCTACTACAGTAACACTTGTGAGCCCTGGCCAATTTCACAGAAAACAAGGCAATGCTACATGTATTAATAGCACTGTTTATTTTTCCCTGGCTACTATTTCCATTTCATAGCACCTTCAAAAATTAGTGGCAGCCCTGAAAATAAACACCTCCCATTTTAAAAGTTCCACCTTAAAGCTAAAACCACTCTCTGATCTACAGTAACACTAACTGATGCAAATGATTTTTTTGTCATTTGCATTGCCCTTATGTTATGGAGTTGAAGGATTCAAGGGGAGCGAGGCATGTCATCTGATTTAGTTTGTGAGCAGTTGGGAACAGTCCAGTATGTTCTTGACATCATAGAATAACAAGTCATCTCACAAAACTTGCTACACTGTACTGTTTTCATGTAGAACTGTTTGATGCCCTGACAGCTAATGTCATGATCTTTGAAGCATGTGGAATCTATATGCTTTAACCTTTCCTTGCTATGCTGTTGTAATACTAGTGCGAGGGCTGTCATCATCTAGCTCATATGGCTGGTCTATAAAATCCATAGACTTCTTGAGTTTGTTCATTGTCTTTTGCACTCTCAATGCCGTCAAACGAGCAGCAGGTTGCTGTGCCCAACACTCTGTCATCAGCTTGGCCATTGTTTGAAGAGACTGTTGATAAATAAGTTGCCAATATTAATTATGTGTCAATAACCCTCTCACTCTTTACCCTTATTCCAATGTTAACTAGAAACTTCTACTTACTGGTCTCTTTACATTTCTTATCATACTAGTGCTAGCTATAATTATAGTGGGAGAAGTTGTTTAAATATCAAGGTAGTTCATGTTTAGTGGTCATTGCCTCAATTCTCATGATCGTTTTGCTTCAATATTATGCATTGATATTAGAAGAAGAAATCTGTTGAAGATCACTATTGTGAAGGCGCGGTGGACTAGTGGTTAGCGTGTCGGACTTTCAACCTAAAGGTCAGTGGTTTGAGCCTGGTCTCTGCTGTCGTGTTGTTTTCCTTAGACAAGAAATATTCTTAGTTGCTTCATGCTATAGAAACCCCGGGGTTAAGCTCTGGCAGTTGTGAGCCATTAGGCTTGTGAAGACTTCCCTACTATTAGGGTTAACAGATGTATGTACTGATTCATATCACTGCAAGTTGCAAGGCTGAGTTGGAATTTGGAAACACTGGGTTTTGTTAAGGGAAAAAACTGGCAAAAAAAAACTTTCAAACAAATCAGGGACTGAAACCCAACAACATTCCTGTATGACAACAGCCAGTGCCAGGCCAAACAAACCAGATTTCAAAACTAGTTGTTTGCACACACCAAAATCATCAAAAAGAGCTTGACATACATGTAGCCATTAATTACACCATTAACAAATTAATTGCTAGAACTGCAGATCTCACCTCATCTCTGTACCACCTATTAGGTACTGAAGGTCGCCTCTTTTCTGTCAACACAACTTTCTTGACTTCGTCAAAAGAGGGATCTCCAGGCAGCATATCAAAATAAGGCACTTGGTACTCTTCACACAGTCCAGTTTCTAAAAAAAAAAAACAAGTAGCTTTATAAGAGGTTACGTCAGCATTACAAGGAACAGGTAAATTTCCTAACTATAAATCAATGGATCAACAGCCAAGGTCATCATCACCATCAACAGTTCTTGTGAGTTAACTGTTGCAATTTCCATAATGAGCTAATACATACAGTTAAATCTCTGCATGACCACTTTCATTCATGTACCTTCCTTCCACAAGAGACCACACGAATCATTCTCACAAACACTGTATTTAGTATCTCTAAGAAGCGACAATCTCTCATTAGAAACAACTTTTTCTAACACTGAAGGACCGGTGGTCATTTATAAGAGAATCAACTGTATACCAAACTCTATTTTTCCATCTAATGTTACCATAAAACATTAACGTAAGGACAACTAATCAGCTTACCATCGGAGAAACACCTTCTAGCAATCTCCCACAAGACAAGTCCAAAGGAGTAAATGTCTGCCATCTTAAATGCAGCGAAATTCCTAGAATCCAGAGCATTGTCTAACACCTCAGGTGCCATGTATCTTCTAGTTCCTACTCTTGTGTCTGGCTTGATGTCAATTTCTTCCGTTTCTGAAGAGTATTTCACAGCAAGTCCAAAATCTGCTATGCAGCATGTCAGGTTTTCTTTTACAAGAATGTTCTTGCTCTTAATATCACGATGTGCAATTGGAGGTTTCCCTTTGGTTCCCTGGATTTCAGTATGAAGATGAGTCAAACCTGCAGCTGCAGACAATGCAAGCTTGATCATGGTCTTTTTGTTAAGGCAGTGACATCGTAAGAAGTCGTACAGTGAACCATATGGATGGTAATCTGTTATCAGGTACATTTGTGTCACTTGGTTGCTTCCAATAATATCAGAGGCTATGAAGCCAAGAATGCTTTCATGCCGCAGTAAAACAGTTTGGTATATCTCTGTTTCTCTCTGCCAGGAGGATTCACAGTGTGAAAGGAATATTTTGACAGCTACATCCTCTCCTCGCCATCTTGCCTGCCACACCTCACCATACCTTCCTTTACCAACACTTCTGATGAGCGTCACTTGCTTAGCAATGGTTCTTTGAACCTACAAGATAACACACCAGGCAGGCAAACAAATCAGCAAAGTAACATACACAAATTTTGAAGAAATCAATGGATGGAAAAAATTAATCTCAATTTTCCTAATTAAAGATTTTTGTTCGTAGGTTTTGACATTTTTCACTACATATACTTAACTACATGAATGAGACTTTACACAGTAACAGCATTTGTTGCATTCAGATAACTTACCAGGAGCGGCAATCCTGAACCACTTCCGGAGCTTTGGTCCAACATGTCTTTTAGTGTTTCTCCTGTTGATATATATGGACTTCCATACTTTTCAACATCAAGGGGAGATCGCACTCTGCTGCGTGATGCTCTAAGTCTAGAAAATAGCAGGAAAAAAGGTCAAACGACATTACCAACTGACTTTTAAAATTTCCCACTATGAGCAAAATAATAAGTTCAACTTTACTGTGTGTTTTTGTTTTGCATGAAACTGTAAGCCTCGCCAAACAGACATCAAAGTCAATACAAGTTGACACAAAATTGTTACCGTCAAATGTGCATGGACACAAGTTTGCTCTCAGTATTGTTTCTTTCAGTATGAGCATACACAAGACTGCATAAAAATGGATTTTTTGCAACTTGCTGAAGTCCATTTGTAAGGCCATCTGGTCGCCCATTGCAAGCCGACATGCAACTTCAAATGGCACTTTCACAACAGCATTGACTTGCATCCCCACTTGGCCGGGCTTCATGTGATGCAGAATCCTCCTCCCCCCCCCCTCCCCCCCCCCCCCCCCTTCTTTCCCCTCAAGGAAGCAAAGTACCAAAAAAAGATACTTACCGGAGACAAAGGACAGCAAGGAATATGATAAATATTACAACACAGACACCAGCACTAATAAAGAGGGTTGAGTATGTTTCTGTGACTGCATCTTCAGATTCCACTTCAACAAGTGTAACTAAACACGAACAAAGAAACAACACTGAAGTCAAACAGATGTTTGGCATAGAATCATTATGGGACTATTATTGTACATGACTTGTAACTTATCATAGGTGGTGGAACAGGAGGGGGGGTGGGGGGGGGCAGCGAAAATATCACTAGCGCAGCATTTTCCCCACTTTGACGAGTCAAGAACTACTAAGAAGCACCATGAAGCAGGAATTCGTCTGAACAACTGTCTACTTGTGCATTGTCAAAAATCAAAAAATCACAAATCGACCAGTGTCTGACATTTGCAGACTGCAGACTGCAGACTGCAGACTGCAGACCGCAGACTGACTGACACTAAAATTTCTAATGACAATAATGTCATCAGCAATTTTTCCCGCGTAAAATTAAGTCAGCCACGTTCCCAAGATTCTTCGTGGACTTCTTCGTGTAGAACTACGACCCGTTCACCGTAATGGCGTCAGATTCCAGTTACGATTCGTTGTACTTCTTAGGTTAATGTTAGCTAACTCCTAGTACGTGTCTTAGTAGTCCTTTTATAAAGAATGTTCCGGTTATATAGTATGTTATTGAAAACTTATATAAAGGTGTTGTCCAGGCAGTGTTTATCTTTGAGCGGCACGAGAATTAATAGAAGCGAGTGTTGGTACATGTATTAAAAACCCATTCTCTTTTTCGCCAAATCTAATTTGCATGTGTAAAATGCGGCGCTTGAACAATTAAATTTGACAGAATTTGATAAATACGACTTCTGTCGAATATTCGACTGAAGTTGTAAATTCAACACAAATAAATGTCAACTTTTCCCGGGAATTTTTAAATTCGAGTCGACCCAAATTGGTATTAGATTTGGCCCATGTAAAATGCGTCGTTTAAACCAGGACTTGCCTAAATCTCCGCTAAAATCGCATAAAAAATCCTTTGTTAACTGGCCTTTACTTTCTCACTGACGTGTACTTTTCATGTGCTTCAATGTCACACACATAACGTTAAAAACTGCATGCTGGAATTTCTGCATCTTTACACAAGACTTGACACATTCCCTTTTATTTCCACACGAAAACGTTTTGCCAAACATATTACTCCCATCCAAAGTGGAAGTCTCGACCAAAGTGTTCAGTCTGTGGTAGTCTACCACCGATCTGTTCACAAGTCCACCTACTTCCACAACAAACAAGATCAGGGATATTTGAAACCTTCTGAATATTGCAAAGTTTCATAAAACATCTCCGTGATATTACGTAATTATCATACGGGAATATCTCGAATATCAAACAACAATAACCTAAGAACAACAACAAATCTTACCTGTAATCGAACCGCATTACGGTACTTTAGTGTCAGTCAGTCTGCAGTCTGCAGTCTGCGGTCTGCGGTCTGCGGTCTGCGGTCTGCAGTCTGCAGTCTGCAGTCTGCAGTCTGCAAATGTCAGACACCGCAAATCGACACACTGGACACTGTTAAAGTGCATATGAAGTAAAAAAAGAATTTCCATGGTTTGATAGTGCTTTACTTTCTTTATCTAAATTTGTGGGTTTCATCGAAAAGATCCTTCCCATTGTGAAATTATTCGGCTTGAAAGTTTTGAATTTTCCGCCAGAAAGTGTCTCTATTGAGCGCGCATCCAAAGCTATTGTATTACAAGGCTGTGACGTAGAAAATACTTCAATTCACGAGTATCATGGCGGCAAAGGAGAAGTCTTCGACCTCGGCGACTTTCTGTCTGTCTGACAGAGACTCTGTAGAAGACATAATTTCATCACAGTCTGACATTCTTTTGAAGCAATGGAACGAAACACACTGTGAGCATACAAAGGAACGAATCTCAAGTATTTTCTACGTCATCAACACAATGGATATCGACAACTCGTTCCTAGTCTCTGGGACACTGATTTCTGCAAATTGTGCTACTTTGGACGGCAAAAAAAGGCCTTAAATTTCTTTCTGACAAATTTCTTTTATCATTTCGAAATAAAGACATAATAGCCTCCACAAAAAGACAAAATAAAAAAATTACTTCATATGCACTTTAAGATTGCAAAGAGGTTTGCTTATGTCAATGAACTACGGAAAGGACATTTTGGGAAATGTGAGTAGGGGTATGCACTTGGCTTGGTGTATGATAAGCCCCTCCACGTTTCAAAATGCTCCGCCGCCTCTGCTTATCATTACGCAATTAATACTGAATCATTATTTGATAACCACAGTATTATCAAGCAATAATCAATTGAATAGAGAATATTATCATTTCAAAAATCATACATTATTACTGCATCATAATGGAACCATCATGGAATCATGAATGGTCGACTGTAAAACTTGGGCCAAATAACAAGAATTGTCAACAGCACAAACTCTCACTAAATCGTTTGGCTGGAGACTCTCATGCATTCTTGGTGACTCTCATTCTCTCTAAGAGTTTGAATCCACTCAAATTTTCAATGGAGTCTATGAGAATTCTGAACTCTCACTCTTGGTTGGCTTCAACTCGCAGGCACTTTCACTGACTCTCATGCACTCTCTCATGCAGACAGTTTAAACTCTTGTCAACTGTTGTTCCAGTCCTTGTCAGTGATAACACACAACTGCATACCCATTATTTTGCCAAAGTTTATTTGCACAAGAGAAAGTTGGGATCTAACACATTTTGTGGTTGCTCAGAGACCAAGACCATATTGCAATATATTTCAAATGCATGCAGTCAACAATTTTGCACAATAATGGAATAAAATAACCTGTCTTAACTTGCAAAGCCAAAACCAAAGTGAACTTTTAACAACTGTAACAAAAGGAGTTTGACTCAGTGGATGTAAACATTGGTGAGACCACACCTTCAAGTTAAATATTGTTCACAATATTGTAACCTTCACTTAATTAATTTAAGTACTTGTAATTAAAGTACTAAAGTGACTGAGTGACACATCTTCAATACATTCATTTTCGAAACATCACAGTCAACTGATTTTTATTTTTAGAAGATCTGTTTACAACACCAAGTTAGCAATATTTTTGGTTTTTCTCATTCTATCTTTTTTTTTTGTTAAATCACCATAGAATTTCATGCAGCCCCATGGCCAAGAGGCAGCAACTTTTGAATAGCAGCTACTTTTTGGTGATCATTACTTTTGGACTACTAAAATGCATGAACAATCCATTCTGAGAAACTTAATGAACAATGTAAATACAACTTATGACCATAAAATTGAATGCTCTTCTTGATTTTCAGGAAAAATAGTTCTTCCAAAATTTACCTAAGATCGTTAGTCCCTTCCTTTCAAGTGGCCGAAAACAGGTTCTCAAAATGAATGCTACAGTATATGTATGACGTAGGCGTCACTTTTAGAATTCTATATTAGTCATGGATTTTCTTGCTTTGTTAACACTGAAACATGTAGCAAAATGCTGTATGTGCCATGGAAACTTTGCACATTCTGTATACAATATAATTATTGTACAAGCATAAGTGGTTTTATAGAAAAAAGCTTCTTAAGAGATTAGAGATACTGGTGTGTTTTTCACTACAGTTCAAGTTCATGCATGTCCATTCCCTCTTCTGTCTCCTGTGCTTTTCCTGTTGCAAATTATATTATAAAAAAATGGCAAAATTCTACCATCTCAAAAATGCTTTTATTTTTTCTGGATTCCCACCCCTTGTTTTCCCCTTCTCCATCACCAAACTTATATACACTGTAGCTAGAAGAAAAATATAACTGGGAGTGACAGAAAGACTCAAGAGACAGTTGGAACAGTGAAACAACCCCTGCAGAGCACTTCAGTTTTAGCTTTCTCTTAATCCAACTATCCATGTTCAGTAACCATTTTAGGCAGCATGATGACTAAAATTTTGGCACTGGTAACCTGATATAAAAAAGATGGCAGCTAAGTTGGACAAGGGTTGTTAGCCCACAGCGTCAACTTCAATTCATTTTGCTTTTTTTCCCTTCTTTTTCCTCAATGCCTTATTAAAACCCCACTATATATTAATTTTTCTAAAAGCTTAACAGTAATTAAAGATAACAAAAACAAATTTAGAATAATAGTAAGTGATTTCCAAAAGTACAACTTTCACAAAATTGTTGATCTAAAGGAGATGAACATTGCACCAAGAATGTATAACACCTTTGTCTTAAAGTGCACATGAAGTAAAATTTCACTACATTTTGTTGTAGGGTTTTATGTTATTTATATCACCTTTATTTCATTTTCAGTCGTTTTGCTCTTTTGCGCGAAGAGGATCCACAATTTTTAGCGGTTTGAAAACTCCAGCAGGGGCCTGAAATTATTTTACAAAATTTTGAGTGTGGTAAAAAAGGTACATGTACTTGTGACGACAGGGAAGGGGACACACTCAGACTAAAATACCAAACGCCTTTAGCCACATTTAATCAAAATAATCCTACCACAAGTTGCCAAAACTCCACTGTAAAATGAGTGATGCGCTCAGTTGTAAACATACTAATGACGTCACTAGAATCCAGGTCCTTGTCTAATATGCCCAACTTGCATCGCTTGTTAAAATATGTTACTGCCGCTTCAAGTGACTTATTATTTTTCCTATCAAAATAATATTCTTAAAACACCTATTTTCAGATTACCGAAAAGAGAAATGGTAGTGAAATTTCACTTCATGTGCACTGAAAAAAATGTATTCTCAACTGAGAATTTCAATAACTTCTCTAGTTTGTTACTACACACACAAAAATGTTAAATTTTTAAGTTTAAGACATTCATTTCTGTGCATTTAACTGCCCATAACATTTGAATGAAATCAAAAGATAAAATCAGAGACATGTTTTTTTAGGGCACAGGTGTGACAATGGACTATTGAAAAGCTCTTACCAGTGGTAGGTGAGGACGTTGAGGGCAACACAGGTTGTAAGTCTTCATTGCACATATCACCATTTCTGCAGCACTTCATGGAAAGCAGTTTTGCATGAACATGGTCTGGGGTGTTGCACTGCATTCTAGTCTTCTCTTCTGGTGGTAAACAGCCATATGTGATAAACTGAACACCATCATCATTGTCTTGTTCAATTTTTTTGTAACATTGTCCTTCAGTTGTGCATGTCTCATTGATGTGGTCTCCAGGGCAACTATGTGTACTGCATTTGCATCTTATACTCTCAGTCACTGAAAGATGAACAGCAAATATTAGACCACAACATGCAAATCCTTTCTCATCATTTTGAACTCTGTGGTTCTTTTTTACCTCCAGTAAGTGACCTCTCACTCGTATTGTGTCACTTCAAGCGCAAATTGGATTATGAAATATAATACAACCACGCACAGTATAGTATATAGTATTTTGTGCTGATAAATGCTTTACTGAAACTACAACCATAGTCAATATATTTGGGACAATTGGCATATTCAGTTCAAATCTGAAGTAAATCAAAGTGGGGCAGACTGACTATGGTAAAAAGTAAAAGCAGAAATAATGTGTATGTTGTGGTTCAAATTTTTCTTTGGTTTAAAATTTTTTAAACCAGTTCAATTTTTGTTTTCTTTTGTGTCACATTATGATAATGAATCTGAGACAAAGGAAAATCAAAATCAAACTGGTTTGAAAATTTTTAAACCAAAGAAAAATTTAAACCACAACATGTACATATATCACCATCTTCACACAACATAGAGTGCACTGTATCTTTTCAATACAAAGGGACATACTTTATTCAAGCATTTTAAATCCTCGGGGCAGTGCGTAGCTCAAGGTAGCCAATATTTTGAAGTATCGGTATATGGCATATTATAGTCCTGAATTGGCGCATTCCTTCATTTTGAAGAGCGCAAGTGTGCCTTTAATGATTGATTATCAAGGACCTACCCTAGAGGCTATCCTTTCTGGAACAAACAACTAAATTATCTTTATATCACTCCAAGTTGACCAATGTGAATCACTTGAATATCTAAAATTATATTGAGAATATACTGTAGAAGTGTCTGCCATTATCAGCAGATATTTGAACCATAGTCAAGTTTATTGGAAAGAGTAGATTCTTGGCCATAATTACTGCTATGAACCAGGATAGCCCTATTTAAGCTAGTGTAACATTTAAATACCACAAAACTTCAGAGCTGCCCACGTATATAACCAGCAGCACTGAATGACAAAAAATACTGTCGGTTGTATTTAACACCAATGCATCGTTTGAAAAAAAAACCTGACATGTGTCAAACATGGCATGATTGGTCACTAAACATCTGTAGTTTTACAGCCTGTTACATGCATGAAACTTGATTCACAACTGAAATACAGTACACACAATGTAGATACCACAGCACACTATTTTTCAACTTGCATGACATTGCAAAACTATTTCACTTATGTTTGTCTCGCTGCAAAACCAAAGTATACACGTTCCATAATCTGATAGTTAGACGAATAAGCTACATGCTTTGTTTTGCTGTAAACTAAAGGCAACAATGACAATAAATGACTAAATTATATGTATCCAAACCAAACTGTAAAAAATCGATAACACAGTGTGTCCACAGTGGTCATAAATTATTTTCATTATTCATTACAAATCAAGGCAAATTTTTATTTACCCTGATCAGTTGCATCAATATCTTCCAAGAGTGTATTTTTGGAACTTTCAAATAACTGTATTATAAAATTAAGGTGTAAAACAATGTCTTGTTCATTGATCCATATTAAAATAATATTAACTTACTCCATGTCTTAAACATTAATGTATAGTAAGTATACTGTTACCTTCCAAATCAGATAAGAACTAATTTTGCATCACATTTTTTCTTCCTAACTTTTCTGATCATGACCACTATAAGCTGCTTGAAAGATTTTATCAGCAACAGAGGTTCTGAAACAATCACTATGGGGGGTTACTATATTGAGTACAACATGATTCCAGCTTGTATAACAATATTTTCGTATCACACATAATCAAGCTACAGTGTAGACACGTACACAGATAAATGAATCTTTGACCCTGGCACATAAAAGAATCAAGATCTCTGCAATGTCATAGCTCTAGTCAAAGAATTAAACAATATACATGTAAAGTTAGCCAAGTTGCAACTCTAAGGATGAAATCCGAAAGTGCTCAAATGAAACTCATTAACAAGCAAATCTTTTGTGGTACTGTACAATATAATGGTGGCAAAACTTTTAAGTTTGTGGGTGTCGAGGTTCTGAAGTTTGACCTGACATGAAAGATGACTATGGCACTGGTAATTTTTCATATTTTTCTAAATAGAAATTATGTAAAATTTCTACTTTTAATAGCATTTATAAGAGTTACTTAAGATCACAAGAGGTTGGTCTCAAAACTCAGGGAGGTAAAGGATGAGACATCTTTAGAACTTTCATTTTGTGAAAACAAAGGTTAATATTTGATCTTGATAAGATGCTAAAGTGCATTTTTTTGTCTGCCATATCAGTATTCCCAAATATTGGAAGAGTTAAGCTTGGGGAATGATCAAGTATTTAATTTCAAACATGTAAACCACCATATTCAAAGGCACATTTTGAGCAAATAATGTATTCCAAATAACAGAAATGTTCATTATTTGGTCACCAGCTGCCTAACAACCAGTCTGTACAATTGTGTGGCATCTCTTTTATTGTACCTTGTAAAGGAAAGCTATGCTATTGTATAAAGGAACAATAAGGTGTAAAAGACACACTGAGTACCACCAAATGATTGGGAATGAAGGCAATATAATTGATTGAAACAATATATGACTGTGCTATCTTAATAAAGTATGGTGAAAACAACAATTTCCTGGGCAGTGAAATATAATTTAATTAGCTTGAATGCTGTTGATTTTTTGGAATACACAGAGGTTAGTCTGATATGAAATAATAAGTTTTTTTTTTGGTTTTGATTTTTTTTTAGCAATAAATACATGAAAAAAAAAACATCTGGCTTTGGCAATTAGTTGATTTTACAGAAAGTAAATACAGAATCTTGTCAGGTCTTTGTGATATATACTGATTTTAAAATCAAACACAGTTGCTTTTAAAAGAAGGTTCTTTGTACATGAATTAGTTTTTTTTTTAAAAGAAACAAGATTATTACATAAAACACTGGTGTTGCAAACTAATGAACAGTATTTTCCAGAGTTGCTTTTTGTATTTTGCTATTTTGTAAAATGAATTTTGACATCTCTTCTGATTCGAATTTGGGTTCTTTTAGAAGTGAAAGGTAATAATTAAAGATCAAGCAAATGATGTACTTTTAAAAAAGATAAATGAATAATAGTATACACACACCAAGAACATGTGTAGTAAATGTACAGCAACAAAGAACACAGGACATTTACATAATTGAAACCTTGCTCAAATCTAAAAAGAGAAACAATAATTAGGATTGTAAGGAAAAGAATCTAATAGATTTTTTAATTTTAACCAATATGGCAGAAAGCGTGATTTGAAGTCAACTAAAAACAACTTCATCAACTTTGCAAACTGTTAAGACACCATACAAATCCATGTTTGCTTATAAAACTAGCGATTAATCCATAATGCGCTTGAAATAGCGCCAAAAGCAAATACGAGTGAGCTACGGTATAGTACGTTTTCCACACGTTGGGATTTTCAGTTTATTCGCAATTCATAATGAAGTTCTTTTTTTGTGCACATCCAGATCAATGACAAGTAGACATACAAACTGAAAAAGATAAATGAGTTATAGTTCCAAAAGCATGGAGCAATTATCAGGAACAAAAAATACAAAACAATGAACTGAACTACTGATTTCTTATATTCTAAAGTGGCTTACTTTCCTCAAAAAAATATACCATCAGCTTATTCAAGAAAGCTGACGTTTTATATTAATGACATATCATTTCTATCATATCGATCGCAACCAAGTATTATGAGCTTACTTCCCAAATTGAAACCATGCTTTTCTATTTTAAAATCCACAGAGAACAGGAAGAGAGCGTATTTGTTTCGCTTTTTAGACGTATTAAGGCCATAGCGTAACAAGAAGCATACAAAAAAGGCTATAAAAAGCAAAACATTAATTTTCTTTTGTTTGACAAAGAACTGCTGGTAGTTCAAACACCAAAGGAGTTAAAACGTTAAGTGGCTGTTGCGATTTCCTTGCCGTGACAAATATACCACGCGTAAAGAAGATAAATTTTAACACATAAGGCGCGTTTTTAAATTGAGATTTGATCTCCGAAAGAATTAGAAAAGCTACTGTTAGAGATAATACGAAATTACACAAAGCAGGATGGATTCGTTTAGGCCAACGTGAGTGTATAAGGAGAGAGAATTTCATGATAATGTTGAAGACACGATATAAAGAAGCCACAAACATTCACTATTTTAGTAGTTTTACTGGCGTCGGACGGCTTCCAGAGAATTACTACAGATTCTTAGCCACAATGTCTAGGAGCTTTTTCACAAAAATGCGTTTAAAAACGGAGTGATGAAATAATATCGTGCTAGTGAATCTCAATTTGCATGAAATTGTAGATCCGTCTTGGCGGGTAGGTAGGGCTTGGATAAACAATCATTACAAAACGAAGATTCATAGAAAACCTAACTTTGCGAAAAAGCAAGACTCTAATCCTTAATATTAGCGATAATTAAGGCACAATCAAGGTTGTAAAGTGTGAAACACGACCTTGAACGAGCAAAACTTGTGGAAATATGTATGTGAATAAAGCGAAGTCAAACTGCCTCTATATATATCGCATACACGAGGGGAGCTTTTTTTTTGGCGCGCGTTTGCAATGAAATGACTTCGTCGCTTGCTTTATAAAACAACCGTGACAGTTTAAACGCTGCAAATTTTGCCAATTATTTCGAGATCGTCTTTTGAATGCCATTGATTTCAAGCTACCGAGGCGCAAAACGTATCGAGTAAATGGCTTGCGTGGGGTAAAACTAGCCTAGTGTTTTCGCTGCGATTATTAATTATCGTTCGACTGAATTTTGGCACGTTAGCAATTCCACGAGAGCGGGCGACTAACAGCTATCGAGCCCATTTGTTTTTCCGAGCGAAGAATGTAGCAGTTTCAATTAAGCTGAGGTTTATTTCGAGGAGATCACAGACGACTGCGTCGCCATGCTGCCTTGTAGACTTACGGGTTCATATTTGTTCATGCTCCAAAGATTCACACCTTTGATGAAAGCATAAATCAAAAATTAATCATTAAGACTCCTTACCTTGCGCCAAAAAGCAAAGAACGATGAAGTTGCAAAGGAAAAACACACTTGTGCCAGTTCGCGTCGCCATATTGATCATCTGCGCCTATAAAGCACAGCCATCGATTCGAGGTTTGATTGAAACTACCCACAACATAAAATGTGACGTTTTTAGGTACCCCCTACTGCGAGAGCCCTTTGCACCGAAAAGTCGATCTTTTTGCCTCTAAAATTCGCCTCCAAATTTAGTGCGTTACGTATCAAGGTTAGCGGCGTAAATCCTACAGTGTTATGAGTCACAAAGTCGTGTCTTCCGAAGGTCTGATATCTACACGGAATTTGACAGCTATGCGACGTCTAGTAATGTATTTACTTTGCAGAAGGAAATATGTCTTACCGAGAACAATGCCCTACTAATCATTCCTTTGATAGTAGCCAATCAGAGATTGGATAAGCGAATTCTTATAGAATAACAATGTAGTGCAAAAAGAAAGGAGTTATAGAATTCGTAGCTTCTTTTATGTGGTAGCGACGGAAAGAAAAGAGAATTCCACCTTTGTGAAACTTGTCGATAAAGGGAGCCAGCCGAGGTGTTACGTCATTTTGAAGTGTCTATGTGATTTCCTTCGCGATCTATTTTTTTCTGTACAAATTTGACTGTATTATTTGTAACCAGGATTGGACTACCGCAGCTACCGGAAAGTTGTTGTTCAGTTTACCATTTTCTTTATAATGGATTTATAGTGGTTTTTTTTCGGAGTATTTTTCTTTCTTTTTCCTTCTTCGTTCACTTCACATTCATTTTACTTCATTTTTCTATATAATTTATTCAAGGATGGCAAAAGTCACGGGGACTCCCATATAAAAATGACGGGGGTGTTCGTCGTACTTTTTAGGGGCTAAAATTTGTAGATTGGTACCGCTTAGGTTACTAAAATCTAAAACGACCACCGTTAGAATTATCGCAGTACCTTTTGGGGTATGAGCCGAAAAATATGACAGAATATGACATGTGTTGTTTTAGAATTGGTACCTCTTAGGGGTAAAAATTATTTTAAGCCACGCCCATCAAACGAGATTCTGGTTCCTTTTAGGTGTTTTTCGAAAATTTCCGACGAGCACCCCCGTCATTTTATATGGGAGTACCCCCCCCCCCCCCTTCCCCCGGGGGGGATGTAGCCCGCGAATACAGCCGCCTCTCGCAGGCAGTACAGCCGGTGACTAAGTGCGAGCCAAAAATAAAACCGGACGCTATCGCAGACTAAGCAACTTGCGTAACAGACGGTAATGTTATGAGGGCAAAATATCAAGTTCCCTATCAAGTTGAACCTCTTTATAATGTGGACATCAAGTGGCGGTTTACGTGTTGGAAGAGTCTCTTATTTTCCTTCAAAGACCTAACAAACTCTGATTATCTCTGATGGACCAAATAGAACAGATTCTCTTTACTGACTTTCGCGAGAGCTCGAGTTAGCTAAGGGCGAGCTGGTGTGCAACAGCAATATCTCTCGCTTGTAATAAGGTCAAATCAGTCCGGCCAAGATCAATAAACGAGTGGCAATCCAGAAGATTCCCGGCTTGCCCTGCTGTGAAGGGTATGGTTTTCAAGCAGTTTAGTATGAGATAGGAGTATAGAGAAATCAGATAGTTTTGGTCTAGAATAGGGTATCATTTACCAGGAAAGTGATCAGTGGTATGAAGGTAGAGTTCTGAAAAAATAGCTAGTCTGGGATAGGGTAGGGATTTTGGTGTCTTACTAGAATTGAGTTATAAAATCCAGCTGAACATGGTCTGGAATAGGGTAAGGGTTTCAAGAGTCCCAGCGGCACACACCCGCCAAAAAATATACAGACTCCCAGGGGGGCTTGCTCCAAACAACATACTCAACCTCTTCAGTGTAGAGGCATTAAATCAAAAGTGCCGCCAAAAACTTTTCGGCACGGAAAGCTTTGTTATGCGCAGAATTATTCCAAACAAAGATTAAAATTTTGTTGATTTTAAAAGCAATCTGGCAATATAATTTTTAAGTGACAGCTGGTTTTTGGGCTGTCAACCCCACAGCCATGCATCCTTCTAGAGTATATTTAGAAAACAGCTCAGTTTCAGTTTGTAGGGAACGAACTGTGTTGTTTAAGAAACTATGCATCAATATCGTTTCTTTCCAGCCGGGCGAACATATTGCCGGAGATCAGCCCTGAGGGGGTATAATACTCCTAATGCTGGCTACATCCTTGATTCAATCTTTGTCATCAAAAACAGATTCCTTGCGACAAAAATTGATAGGCTAAGCCGTTTTAGGATTACACCAGATCATTTGAAATGATTTTAGTTTGTAATACAGACACTCTAGTTCCTCTAGGGCTGTACGTTTTGATCCATGCAATTATTCTACATGTCAGGAGCCTACATAGGCTCCTGACATGTACATGTATATGTTAACAGTTTGAGAAAAATAAGAAAGTATATATTTACCGGGTGAAACCATTCGTTCGGGATAAAAAACAATCCTAGGATAAAGCAGATAAAATGACCAATGATATGTAAATAGACTGCGAGCAGTCAGTAAAGCCAGCGTTCATAAATAGCTCCCCAAATAAATACCTTTACTGACTTTATTTTTAGTCTCTTGTTTTTAGCTATTTTTCAGGAATGACTAGCGGAACAGCGGAAGCGTTAACTTACGACGCGAGGGCGCACCACAAGACGAAAAATTCTCGCGTCCTCGTACAGCTAGGCGCGCGCGTTCCGAGCTCATTAATACGGACACTTCTTTTTGTCTCTTCTGGCCGCACCGGCTGAATATTTTCACCTCGTGAGGCTAGCTGACCTGAAACTTTCCTTAGACGGAGATTCTTGTCCATTCATGGCCCTTACTTAAAACTGTAACTGCCTCAACTAGAGATACTGACCCTTAGCCTTCCTTCTGAACTGAACAAATTATTAAAGATAACAGGAACTTCATGCAATTCGTAACTGAGTGTCATGAATATGTTTTGCTATTTGTCGCGGTACAACATTGTTTGCCTGCTATTACATAAGCGTGATACCTCTAGCTGCAGCCCTAAGCGTAATCAAAGTAGAAAGCAAGGCTGATACTACGTAGAACATTAAACGCGACAACGACATGATAGAGCCCAAACTGAAAGCCAAAATGCAACCGTGGACAGCAGCTGTTTCGATCTGGTTGGGTCTCGTCAGCGTAATATTGCGGAGACAGGTGTCCTTTGCGAGCGCCTTTAAAGAACGCTGCGTGGGAGGTTACAATAATACAGTCGAACCTCTCCAGTACGTCGTACAACGGTCACCTTCGAACGGAATTTTTCGGCCGTTGTTGAGAGATGGCCGTTATCGGAAGGTTTTCCATTACAGAATTTGAGTAAATAAATGAGAAGTCGGGACAAGAAAACATGGGCGTTGTAGAGAGATTGCTGTAAGTAGAGGTTTGACTGTATTTTAATTTTTAAAATAGTTATTGCGCGACGCAACTGGTGTAAAAGTGTATGCATCCCGCGATCTCTTGTTCGTTATTATTTTGTGGTAAAGGAAAAGTGTGTGTTTTAGACTCCTATATAAGCTAAACGGTTACAGATTCTCTTTCTACAATCATTAGCGATTGAGCGACATATATGAGATAGGTAAAGTGTCATTCGATTCTCAATATGTTTTAGCTACAGCGCACTGAAGAGGGCCAACAATCCCGAAACAGCTGCCTGCGTCTGCTTTCTAGTTAATTTGAGCGCTGATCATGTCAGGTCTGGCCACTCCCCGTAGTGCCATTTCGAAATGAATTCATTGCGTGGTACCGCTTAGGGTACTGAAATCTAAAATGACCATGGTTAAAATTATCACGGTACCTTATAGGATATCGAGCCAAAAACAGAAAGAATATATATGCCCTGTGTTGTTTGAAATTGGTACCCGGCTTAGCGATAAAAATATATTTGAGCCACGCCTATCAAAGCGGCTACCCTTTTAGGCTATTTTTGAAAATTTCCGACGAGCGGCTCCGCCGTCATTTTTATATGGGAGTCCCCCGGGGATTTTGGCTTAAGGGAAGAATACCGCGGTTACACGATCGACCTACTGCATGTAAACAAATCACCTAAAATTTGTTTCTTTGATCTTGCGAAACAAATTTTAAAATAGACGTACTCGCGGTACTATCATAGAGTAATTGAAAATGTAACCGCGTGCAGACGCCTCCTATCAGTCCTTTGTCCTTTTACCGCGTGAAGCAAAGAAAAAAGGAGATGTCTGCTGAGCGCAGGCTATTGAAAAAGCTTAATAGTTGATAGGCCATTTCCGAGTTGCCTTTAGCCTCTCTATCAAAGCGAGGCTAGGTGCGAAACCTTTCATATGAAAATGAGTTTTTATTCACATGCAAATAAAACTTATTTGCATGTGAATGAAAACTCATTTTCATATGAAAGGTTTCGCACCTAGCATCGCTTTGATAGAGAGGCTAAAGGCAACTCGGAAATGGCCTAATGGGAGTTCGCTTTCTTTGCGTTTTCCAACGAAATAAGCTAACTTTACGTTCATCCCGGTTAATTCAACTAGCATTTTCAATAAAATATTTTTTTTAGTTAAAAAATTTCATTGATTGCAAGGGTTTTAAAGTTTTGTAATAAAACCGAAGTATTGGCATTGGCGCGAGATTATTCCATTATTTGATGTCCTCTATAATGGTTCTGGACTAGAATATTAAAAACATCTCGGAACCTTCTTGAATAAACAAAGTGCGTAATACCACCTAGTACTGAGTTCATTTCTTTAGCACCACCGACGTTTATTGTTTTTTTTATTTTTTTATTTTGACTTTATCACAGCCTAGTATAAGCGTCTATCTACACAGTATTGGAAGTCAAGGTCAAGTTGATTGCGTCTCTCATTCTACCAGCCGGCTCTTTGTCCTCTTTTACTTCGCTCAGAGCTCGAGCAGTCTGATTAGAACGGACCTAAGGAGAGGGGGGGGGGGGGGGGGGGGGGGGGGGGGGGAGTGTAGGAATCCTTCATAAAAGTGACGGGACGGCTAGTGGGTACCTTTATAGCGGTTAAAAACGAATGGATCTATCAGTACATTGCCTTCAATATCTAAGCGAGAGTAGAAGTCTCTCGATGCAACCATCTTTATTGTCCGGCTTTTTGTTCAACATTTCCGACAATAAGTACCCCTCTCTCTCCCCCCTTCCATCCCTAAGAGAACGGAAAATTCAACATGTTCAAGGCCCGGGCGCGACGGTCTTTGCGCGTTCAGCTCCTATTTCGCTTTTAACTCTATTACTGGAAGATAGAAGGCTGACTGCTCGCAGTACAGAGTTTGAACTCAGGTGACACGGTCAAAGCCCTTTAGTCTTACCTGTAGACAGTTGTAAATACCCATCACAGGAAATGAGAATCACTGATCATATCTGAGATCGACCGCTCGTATTTTTTTTCGGTTTTCCTAGGAGACAACACGCAAAACCAATCGGTATCGAAGTATTAGCTAGTATTGCTACCAAGCGCGGAAAAACTCGCATAAACCATCTAGTTTAGTTTTGTTCATGCAATTTTGCTGTAACCGGTTTCAGCAAACCTGCAATTTATTTTTCGGTAATTGAAGTATAAAAACCGTTTATTCACAGCAAACCTAAAAACAGCATTTATTTTGTACAATATTTCAGCAGGCCAGACCAGCCTTCTTTAGGTACATGATGTTATACTAGAAATATACAAGGAGATGGGATATTAGATGGAATATTGTATTAAAATATAAAAGAAAAATTTCTTAATATAGAAGAATTTGGGGGCATCCCTGGTACGGTGCTTTAGCGCTTTTGGCTGTCCCCTTCTCCACAATTTTTCTTTATAGTAGTGATTAATTTAATTTATTATCTATTTGTAATTTAGTGGAGTGAAGCTGTAATAAATAAATTTCGTAATACAGAAAATCAAATAGTGGAAGCTGATGAACAAAATCGGAAATATGTATTAGGCGTTTCATCACGTTTGTTCATCCCGTTAGGTTATAGAGTATTAGCTGTATAGATGACTTAAGATGTGATTTCCAATTTGATATTCGATACAGTACAGGAGAATTTTGTAATCAGTAGAATAATTTCGTAATACAGAAAATAGTGGATGATAATGACAAAATCGGAAACATGTCTCAGTACATTCCATCACGTTTGTTCATACCATGCTTATGTTTTACTTCAAGCCTATTTGGCTCATTGTCCATTTTACTGATTCACTACATTTTACTGCCAATACAATATATAACCCAAAAATGTAAATGTTTAATCTAGCTTTTTTATTTAATTGTAAGTTTCAGCTTACAATTAGTATTTTTTGAAATTATATTAAAGTTTGCGAGTAACAAAGTAACGAACCATCAGACTAGGGCTTGACACATTATGCGCCGATCAATTCGAAACATCAACATCCCCCCCCCGGGCAAGCCCCGGGTATTTGAACATTTTCTGTGCCCGGGGAGTCGGGAATTTGATGTGAAAGGCCATCCCAGGGGTGGGGAATTTGACTTTGCCTGGGTGGGGTGGGGAATTTGAACCGGAAGTGTTCAAAATATATTTTTTTGGCCGGCGCCTATCAAACACATGCGGTAGCAGTTCAGATTCAACATGGTGCAATTTAAAGGGGAAAATATCGTTTTTGTTAGTGAATGGCTAGTAAAATGGGCTGACAAAGCTTTGCAGTGTTTTTGAAGGTTTGTATGAAAAGTTAAATTCAACTGCCATTCAACGCGTTTTAGATTTCGAAGTCAAAATGGCTGACTGCATTGCCAGTCCTGTGCCAGTCTATTAAATGTACGCAGATTTTAAACGGCCATTGATTGAAAGAAAAAAACACTGCAAAATGAACTCTCTCAAACAGAAAATTCTTTAAGGAAACATTTGTCAGTTGATATAAAACGCGTTTAGAATAATAAATTTTCACCTCGTGGAAATTAACGCTTCCAAAAATGAATCAACCGCGTTGCTAAGTATTTTTGCAATATTTGTTGATCACACGAGAAATTACTCAAATAAAAAAATATCGAAAAGTAAATCCCCAAGACAACCACAGAAGTGCCACAGGAGTGCCGTGAAATATCAGTTGCAAAGTATACGCGGTTCAGTTGAGTATATTCTCGAGGAAAACAATAGCTAGAATAAATCAGAAAAAGTGAATGCAAAGTGTATTTTTTAATCTCACTAAAAACATTTTATCGTTAGGAGGGGCATTTGACAGTCAAATCCAGTGCTAGGGTGGGGTATTTGAATGCAATTTTGGCCCAACGGGGCGGGAATTTGAACAAGTCGATCTTCAAAAGTTCAAATGCCCGGGGCATTGCCCCGGGGGGGGGGGGGGGGGGGGATGTTGATGTTTCGAATTGATCGGCGCATTATGCCGGCATAATTTCGAGCATAATACTACAGGTGGAGCATCGAGCATAATGCCAGCATAATAGTGCCATTTTGCGACATAACAGTTATTTATTTTTTGCGTCGACGAAGGAGACGCTTCCTAATCTTGTCGGCACCAAATCTGCGCCATCTTGAAACGTCACAATAGTATCCAGCATTCCCAGCGCGTGGGAATCAAGCATCATCCTGGGGAGCTGTGGTTCCGAAATGTCACATGTGAATAATCTATTTGTCTTGATTTAGTTTCGGATATTTTCCCGATTTTGGAATCGTACGGCTCAATATTTCAATGTCTACTAAAAGTACACAGTAAAAAAATTGGACGAAGGTTCTTCTCCGGACCAAGTAAGTTGTTGGGTCTCTTTGGAATCAAACAAGAAGTTATCGGATTTTCCTCGCTACCGTTCTGGTATGTTTTGAATGTTCTATCTTCATTTTGCTGTGGTTCTCTGCCTGATTTGGGAAGCTTTTACCTAAATACCGACGTCGTTCTTCGCGATGTTCTATGGTACGGTGCAATTCGCTGTATGTCTTGTAGCAATAATTCACTGACCGGCCGCGCCAGGCGAACGCAGATTAACTTTACAGTGCTCGAAATTGCGCCTGTATCGGGCGCATTTGCGACTAAAGATTTCGCAGTTTTGTGGCTAAAATTTGTCTAGCTAATAAAGGAATTATATTCAACAGTCTTGTGTCTTACTTGAACTGGTAGTTGTAATTTTATCCGAAAAATCCTGCGAAATTCACGTTCAATGTTGCGTGACTTAAGAAGTTTATCACGGGAGCACTTTTTCAGGCTTTCTCAGAAATTTCTCATTTCCGGTTCCGGTATTAGTACATGTACTGAGGAGTATGATTTCAGAATCGGAGAAATAACCGAAATGAAATCAAGACAAATATACTATTTATATGTCGGAAAAATCTAAGACCTTTCGGAGTACACAGCACGGTAGGATTTTGCCCGATCCCACGGCTACAGCATGAATTTGTTTGATGTCGGCCCGACGTTTTTGCCTGCGTGACATATCTCGCGACATAGCCCTTTTAAGCAGTGGCTGAATTAATTCATGAAACTGAGGTACTAGGCTAAGACGAGGTGCCACGGGATAAGGAGACGCGCTATAATCTATGATTACTACTAGTTTTAGAGCTACTATTGTCCGTTTATTAAGTAAAAACTACAAAATTTCAAGCTATTTTAATGTTCTACGTGGTTTCCGTTACTATCGAGCACTGTAGGGTTGTTCCCAGTGCATCCTCAAGCGGGTCATCCTTAGCTCTTTAGGCCTGGTTACTCTCATTATGCCAGGCTCCTAAGGCCTACCTGTAACTATTTGTGCTATTTGTGTTACTAATTTATTATGAAAATGGTTTTTATTTTCGCGCTTCACGAGGGTCCGGGAAAATTTTTTACGGCGTAATTACGAGCATAATAGCAACAGTCGAGCATAATTTGGAGCATAATAGTCCGTTTTGAGGGCAATACCAAAAAGCATAATACTCAATTTTAGGAGCATAATGTGTCAACCCCTAATCATTACTTCAAGCCTATTTGGCTCATTGTCCATTTTACTGATTTACTACATTTTACTGCCAATACAACAGCAACAACAACAGTTTTATTTCGGTATTCCCATTTGTATACATGGTATTACCTAAAATTAACTAAATTTAAAATCAATACTGAGATCGATGTATAAACAGCAACGGATATTAATAGTATATTATAAAATAAGAAAAACTGCAACATTACATGTCGGCTCTCATTCTACATGTTATGCATTCAAAACCAAAAGCAGCAGTTGATCGGTAAACAAAGGGATCAACACTGTTGAAAAGAAACAGTATTTTAGAAGTGTTATCTTGACTATTGAAGTGATTGTATTTTTTATTTATTTCGTGAAAAATTTTCTTACGTATTTTTTCATAAAAGGGGCAGGAGAAAAGAAAGTGAGATTCATTTTCAACCTCATCTAAATGGCAGAAAGAAACGGATTCTAAGATTTTCTGGGGTCCTTGGGACGGTATGTCTGCCGGTTTCTATACGTAATTTATGGTTTCCAAGTCGAAATTTGTTTGTACACTTTTTATGTAAAGGGTTCTTGATGTTGTCTAAGAATTCTGTTTTTAAGGCATCTTTCTTAAATATGGAACAATATATAACCCAAAAATGTAAATGTTTAATCTAGCTTTTTATTTAATTGTAAGTTTCAGCTTACAATTAGTATTTTTGACGCACTACAACGAAAAATGTAGTTTGGCGTTTGCAAAAAAATGGAAAATTTTGTAATCACCAATTTTTCGTTTTCGTAATCCTGTTCGCACATAAATTTGTGAAATTTTTTGTGTGACCAAACATGTCAATCATACCAAGATCATATAACAAAAATATCGTGACGTGTGTTTGTCTTTGCACGTATAAATTCTGTGAGCAAAGAAAAATGCTACCGAGAAATGTTTTTATCGCACTTTTTTGCTTTCTACTTCTAATGCAAAACCCCTTTTTGTTACATCAACAATTTATTCTAGTTTTGGTGGCCAGGATTCGCCTGTTTCGAATTTTAGAGCTTTTAATTGAGCTGAGGAGACGCCGCCACCGTCGTCGTTTTCACCGGTATTGGATATTTGCTCGCCCTGTGGAATCTCGGTTTGAAATTCATCTGCACCAGCGCCACTTTCCCGGCCCGAGACCTTGTTCCGTAGACATATGAGAATGGGAAGAGAGTCATTAGAAGATTTACGGGAATCAAATGGCGGGAAACTATACCGTCACGTACGCTGCATAAAATTTCTTTCAAAATATGATGACCCGATAAATGATGGATGTCACGAAACAAAAGATTTTCTCGCCTGACAAAAAATTTACGGCCTCCAAAGTTAGTCGACGGCGTCTTTGAAGTTTGGTGACACATGCGAAAATTTTCGTGGGTGAAAAAAGTCGTTCGCACTACAAAACGCTTCGTGTAGACAGATTTTTTTGCAAAACAAACATAATTTCGCGTAGTGCGAACAGGGCCATAGTTCGTGAGTAACAAAGTAACGAACCATGGCGTGGGTTAAATAAACAATGCCGATTTATTTTTTAATTGCTCTTAAATAAAAAGGCACTTAGCACTCCCTGATTGATCGAGAAACAACTAATACGTGAAAACAAAATTATATTTTAGGCATTTAGACCTTCATCTTCTTAGCCCATCCATTTTTCTGCCGATGAAGTGTTCCAGTTTTCAAGGTCCTCGTTTGTCAGTCTGACTTTGTCCTCTTGTCTGAAAAAGGCGCCATGACTCCCCAACATACACACTTTATCGGCAGAAAAACAGATGGGCAAAAGGAGATGGCGGTCTAGCGACGTCTCTAGCACGCCACGCTACGAAATGTCAAAATGACGTCAACTGGGAGAATGCCAGGATCATGACTAAGGAGAGAGAGTTACGACAAAGAAAGGTTCGCGAGGGAATCGAGTCGTTGCGTGAAAAACACCGTAGGATGAGAGTACTTAACAATTTCGACCACCTTGAGACACGTAAACCCATCCTAAATAGCTATTTTGATTGCCACGGTATGTTACAAAGCAAAAACATCAGTCTGCCATATTGACTTTTATTTTCTTAGTTTCCTGAATAAAATTTGAAATCGCATTTAACTGGCTCAGAAGAATTCCGAAAAACAACTTTTAATATATGAAATGAGAGAAGAAAGTTTCAGAAATACAAATATATTTTAAGCACAAGGCGTTCTCTGATTGGTTGAAAACCATTTACCATTGCATTTACCAAAATTACAATTTTGGCCTCTTTTTTATAAAACGAATAGAAAACGTGTTTCTTTCCTTCTTTTATTCAGTTGTAAAAACACTTGAAAATTTGAAAGAATTGGAAACGGATGGAACAGTCCGGCGTCTTGAGCAAAAGTGAATTTCTCATTCTTCGTCGCTGCTGCGCCACTCATGTCCCATAACTATACCTCGTTCCCAGGGTCCTCTCTCTTCAGCTACGTCATCGTCATCGAGAGAGTACACTGGGAACGAGTTTGGGAAACACGGAAAGCTTTTTCCTATTTCTTCTAATTTTAAAATATAGCGTGCAGGTGTAATTGGCAAGCCTCACTTATCGGGACATCTGATCATCTCAGTTTTGCTTCTTGTTTAAATCAACATTTACGTCTCCGGCATCCACAGATAATAGCTCTTTTCGTAAAAGCTTTTTGTTTATTTTTCCTGAGTAACATCAACATTTTACGATCTAATCTTTGTCTCAAATTTTCCGTAGAAGATAGTTTATCGCTAAGATCTTATCTTACTCATTTCAAACGCGATCTAACTATTTTTAAAATATGTAACAACTGTTCTCTACATTTTATAGTACACCTGCCAAAAAATCAGTGACTGACCATTTGCATATCATTTGAGGGAAGTGGCTGCTCTTCGGAGCGTGTAGTCGCGGGAAACAATTATGAATTGTGTGTTCCTTAATTGCTCGTTTGCATGTAGGCGCAACTGTTGTTTTGAAAGCAAAAAAGCATGAAAAATGTTTCTGAGCTGCGTGCGTGCGCACACAAACGGGAAAACACTGACTTCATTCTTGGTTGAGTCTAAATGCTATAGCTCAGAAGGAGGTCGGACACCTTAATGAGAATACATAACGGAGTAACTGGTTAGCTTTCAGTTGAGGTTGGGGTTAGCAGTTTATATAAATAAATTTAGGCCTAAACAACCCGAGAAGCTACAATCTCGGACAGAATAAAAAGAGAAATAACACCTCCCCTCCCCCCGATTCAGTGATGGATTCGCGCGAAAACTAAAACGCGCCATTTTTCCCATTTTTGAACTGGGGAGGGAGGGGTGGTATTAATTTTTCCTTTGAAATGTCCAAGATTGAAATCTCGGACAGAATAAAATGAGAAATAACTACGGTGTTCGAGGAGTATCACTCTAAAATTTATCGCTTTTGATTATTTTATTGTTTTCTTATTGTGTGTAATTTAGATTTTGATTTCAAGTTTTATACTTTGATTTCGAAAATTTTTTGCTTTGATTTATTTTTTGTGATTTTTGATTTCTTAAGTTATTGTTTGATTTCTGAAATAAAATTTTGATTTCCAAAATTTTTCGCTTTTGATTTGTTTTGCGTGATTTTTGATTTCAAGTTTTATACTTTGATTTCGAAAATTTTTCGCTTTGATTTATTTTGTGTGATCGGTTTTGATTTCCAAAATTTTATCGTTTGATTTCTCAACTGAAATTTTGATTCCCAAAATTTATCGCTTTGATTTAGCAAATGGGGTTTTGATTTCCAAAATTAGACTTTTGATTTCGCAAATGGAGTTTTGATTTCCAAAATAATTGACTTTTGATTCCGCAAACGGGGTTTTGATTTCGCAAATGGGGTTTTGTTTTCAAACGGGTTTGTTTCAGCCCACTTGACCGCCACATCAGTTGTCACTGTGATCAAGCACATGGTCATTGCGGTACATTTCAATGATTTCAAATCATTCCACATGACATTCGCTTATGGGAGCAATTGATGAGGTTCACCTTAGAACCGAAACTCGAGTCTTGCTTAAGAAAGAACCTAAGAAATCACTAGCATCCGTGAGATTTTCAAAACAGATCACAATATCTGTGTGCGGCATGTTGGTTGCAGTAACGCCATGATGAGACAAGGAACGGACCTCCGGGGGGTACTCATCCAAAATACCTATACGGGTATGTGCCGCCCAACGGGGTCGTGATTTTGGGACTCCTGATCTAGGACGGGGTATCCATTTTAGAGACGTTTCCTAGCTCACTACTCAAAAACAGAATAAAACAAGGAGCTAAAACATAACTGCAAGAAGTCATGATTTTCAATAGAGACACGGCAGTTTCAGACTTGGCCATGGATCTTTAAGACGCCTACAACCGTGATGAAGAAACACTCTCTCACAAGTCTTGCCACTCGCCCACGCCGCAGACTTAGACACTAAATCACGCACCCCCCCCCACCCCCCCCCCCCCCCCCCACCCCCCACCCCCCCACCCCCCACCCCCCCCACCCCCTATTGGGGGTACTCCCTTATATAAGCTATATAGCTTAGTTACTATGCGGCCCCAAAGGGTATGGTTTTCGAGCCGTTTTGGTCTGAAAACGGGCATAGATTTTGACCATTATGGTCTGAAATCGGGTATGGTTTTCAAGGAAACCACGAGAGCATATAAACGTATTTGTCTTTTCAACTCCAAATGAATAAGAGAGAAGGAGAAATAACCGAAATATATCATTCGAGCTGAATTTTAACAAATCTTTTGTTGGCGTTCTAACCTAAGCGGTCTGAAAACGGGTATGGATTTTAGAGGCCAGGACTGAAAACGGGTGTGGAAAATGGCATGTTTTGGTCTGAAATATGGTCAGGATTTGGAGAACCGGGCGGCACACCCCGACCAAAAATTCCGAGGAGTACCCCCCTCCCCCGGATCACGGGCCAGTCTGATCACGGGCTAAGCTAACAGATTGACTGATCCTAGCATTTTCAAAGCAATAACATAAACTTAGCCGATTACTATTTATCTTGCAACACGAATTAGCCAAAGAAACCCTAACATAGGCCAGGAGAGCTATACCATAAGTTAACGAAGGCTTAACTGAATAAAGTAATTCTATAAATGGCTATGGACAGCATGAAAACCTTTTGATCTTGTCGTCAGAAAGATAATCCCATAGATCAAAGGGTCATGTAATACTATCCAGCATGCAAAACACATGCTAATTGTAACTTGTCACATCCTATTGGTAATCTAACTGAGGGAAAAGATATCTCGTAGACTTTGGGAAAGCTATTCTAAAGGCTTTTTTTTGCATTTTGCGTCTAGTAGGAGTCGTGTTTGGCCTGTCACTTTTACAATTCTTTCTAACGGCTCTACGATCATCCGGCAAAATATACCGTATTCAACAGCTGCTTCGCCGGCCGGACATTGCTACAATTCACTTTATAAATTTACTGCAGCAGCGATAAACTTTGAAACTTCGAGCGATGCACGAATACAGCTTATTGTTTACGTGATTATTTCTGTGGGATCACGTGACCTCGACTTCTGGAAATCAAAAAGTCACCAGTGAAATCAATAACGACGCAAGATAAATCAAACGATAACATTTTGAAAATCAAAATTTCATTTGAGAAATCAAAGCAACAAATTTTGGAAATCAAAGCGACAAATTTCGGAAATCAAAGCGACAAATTTTGGAAATCAAAGCAACAAATTTTGGAAATCAAAGCGACGAATTTCGGAAATCAAAGCGACAAATTTTGGAAATCAAAGCGACGAATTTTGGAAATCAAAGCGACAAATTTTGGAAATCAAAATTTATTTGAGAAATCAAAGCAACAAATTTTGGAAATCAAAATTTCATTTGAGAAATCAAACGATAATATTTTGCAAATCAAAAAAATACTTATGAAATCAAAAATCACACAAAATAAATCAAAGCGTAAAATCAAACTATAAAACTTGAAATCAAAATCTAAATTATACACAATTAGAAAACAACTAAAGAAACAAAAGCGATAAATTTTCGAGTGATACTCCTCGAACACCGTAAATAACACCTCCCCTCCCCCCGATTCAGTGATGGATTCGCGCGAAAACTAAAACGCGCCATTTTCCCCATTTTTGAACTTGGGGGGGGGGGGGGGGAGGGGTGGTATTAATTTTTCATTTGAAATGTCCAAGATTGAAATCTCGGACAGAATAAAATGAGAAATAACACCTCCCCTCCCCCCGATTCAGTGATGGATTCGCGCGAAAACTAAAACGCGCCATTTTTCCCATTTTTAAACTGGGGGGGGGGGGGGGGGAGGGGTGGTATTAATTTTTCATTTGAAATGTCCAAGATTGAAATCTCGGACAGAATAAAATGAGAAATAACACCTCCCCTCCCCCCGATTCAGTGATGGATTCGCGCGAAAACTAAAACGCGCCATTTTTCCCATTTTTGAACTGGGGGGGGGGGGGGGGGGGGGAGGGGGTAGTATTAATTTTTCATTTGAAATGTCCAAGATTAAAATCTCGGACAGAATAAAATGAGAAATAACACCTCCCCTCCCCCCGATTCAGTGATGGATTCGCGCGAAAACTAAAACGCGCCATTTTTCCCATTTTTGAACTGGGGGGGGGGGGGGAGGGGTGGTATTAATTTTTCATTTGAAATGTCCAAGATTGAAATCTCGGACAGAATAAAATGAGAAATAACATCTCCCCTCCCCCCGATTCAGTGATGGATTCGCGAGAAAACTAAAACGCGCCATTTTTCCCATTTTTGAACTGGGGGGGGGGGGGGGGGGGGAGGGGTGGTATTAATTTTTCATTTGAAATGTCCAAGATTGTAGGTGGCACGCTGGGCACGGTAGGTTATATAAACCTAAGTCTAGCTGAGGTCACAGGTTTGATCCCGAGTGGGGATTTTAGATTTTCGTTTTTACACTTAAACATTGCTTTATGTAATTCTCATGTCCGACCTCTTTCTGAGCTATAGAGAGCTATAGCAGGTAGTCTTGCTATTCAACTTCCTGCCCAGATTCCCACATTCCATATCTTATCACGAATCATAGTTGTTTAATAGCTTATTGGAAATAATTCAAAAAGGGAAAACTAAGTATAAACACTATGATGTTATTCTAGCTATGTTCTGTCGCGATCAACCATTTTCTGGTAATAAAAGTCAGGCTAAATAATAATAATAATAATAATAATATATAAGTAAGAAAAAACTTTATTAAAAATAGCAATAATAATAATAATAATAATAATAATAATAATAATAATAATAATAACACCTGTGGGCCATAGACCCTATTCATAAATGGCGGCCGGTTTATTATTCTTTTATATTCATGCTAATCTGGGCTGTTTAGCATGAATATAAAAGAATAAATAAATCGGCCGCCATTTATGAATAGGGTCTATTAAGAGCAAATAGGAATAAAGAACAGAATAAGAACAATGCAAAAATCGGCTCTCCTTGGATCGGCACATATCCTAAGGAAAGTGATGGAAGTCTAAGGTCTCAGGAGGAGACCTGACTGGAAGTATTGCCCCAGGGAAAAAAACCTGTGAAAAATTCCCATTAATAATAATAATAATTAATATTTCTATGGCGCAAATTAACATGTAAATATTAACATATAAATAGTATTTGGTATTGAGCTCGGTGGAAACATTTAATCGGCGTGTTCAACAATAATGTAACAGATTTTTTTACCGTGGAAATTAAAAGTATTGCACGATAAGTTATTTAAAACAACTTTGAAAAATTTGGTTGTTAGAACCGGTTACCCATGACAAAGTTAACGGCAAAAGAATGAGATATCGCCTAATTCTTATCCGACGAGGCCGTAGGCCGAGTCGGCTAAAATTAGGCGATACCACGCAAGCTTGAGCGTAATAATAGTTTTATTATTCAACACATTGATAACAAAGCACAGCTTGAAGAAAAAATATAATCGAGGCCGGTCCGTCATTTTTGCATTCTCTTGTCAAAGTGCGAAATTTACCTCCATCGTTGGATATACGTCATGTAGACCATGTTTGCGCAGTGTATCAATGTGTTTAATTATAAAACTAAAACTCGCGCTATTGAATTAGATTGGGCGAATTTCCTAGCTATGTTATGACAGTATGTAGAAAACGGCCTATATTCTGTATATTAGATATGCATGAACAAGGTAAAAAACGGTAACAAAATAACTAAAAAAGTTTATTAAGCTTTATAACGGCATTACCTTGGGCCAGTTTAGACTACTAGCAGGCTCTCTTAGATGGTCGAGCTGACGAGCATCATCGCCAGCGATCGAGCGAGCGAGTGAAGGTAATATGAGACGAGGGAGGACTGAGGATCGAGGAAGAGGCTAGCCTGCGAAGCAAGCGTTTCCCCACTCCCACCCCCGACGTCCCGATTTTTTGCTCTCGCCCCAATTTTCGCGCGGCCAGAATACGGAAAAATTCGTTCGTACGGGAACGCTTGGCTAGGAAGAGGCGGGAAGGGGCGCCTCTCCCCCAGTTTCCCTTTGGCTCGTTCTCTCCACCAGTCTCGCCGAGCTTGTTTTCGTGATTAATTCGCCCGCTCCACTGATTGAAAAGAGACAGCTAGCAGTCTACTTGAAAATTGCCTGCCGCGTCACTTGCGCGTTTCTGTTCTCCCTCGATTTTCCATGAGAAATACTGAAAGTTCTAGGCGGTCAAATAGTGTTGAGGCTCAGTTTTCTCCGCCCCTAATTTTTTCCTTCGCGTCGCCCCCACTATCTGTGGTCCACAAGAAACTGTCGTGCTGAAACTGAATCTAAATTTCTTCTGTTGGCCAATATACTTCATCAACTCAGTTGATGTCACATTTTAGCGTATGGCCAATCTCGTTCCCAGAGTTCGTGTTACCCTTTTCCAGCGGAACGTTCCGCTGGACAAGAGATTGGAACGAGATTGGCTCTATCCTTCATCCAGAGTCCCTCGTTGCCCGTTCCGCTGGACACTGGGTGAAGTGGGCTCTGGGGACGGGGTTGGCGTATGACTGGAAGAAAAGCGCGACTGCATTTCATCCAGGAGGAGTAGTAATGCTCTCAGTAGTTTCATGCCACAGAAACCGGATTAATCTCTGGCATTTGTGAGCCACTAGGCTCGTGAAGACTTTCCCTTTTGAGCGTTAGAAAGTTTGGTCATTGCAAAACATCAATGATTCTTCTTATCGTTTTATTGAGAACATAAATTTCATGTTTTTTTTTCTTTTTCCTCAAACCGGTATTTATGAGTTCAGCTGTTATCTTATATCATGAAATTTGCAGTGCGGGAGTTTAATTTTGCGAATAAGACTTTTTCATTATAACGTGTAAGATCTTTTATATAAAAAAGTGTCGGTTTTGCAATTAGGCCCGGTTCAAACGTCGAACTTCACATGTGCCGAACCTAATGCAAATGAGCAAGAACAATGGATATTAGGTTCGGCACATGTCAATCACTCACTCAATATTCGAGAACATCATGAAGTCGCCTTTTAACGCTTGCACTGGAGCTCCCACAACACCACTTAAAGTGCTTCAAACTTTTTCATTCTGTGAATGAAATCTAAACTCGTGGCCAGTTAAATTACATGGTGGTTCAAACTTTTGAGTCCGTGGATGAAATCCTAAAGTGTAACCATTCAAATTAAATGAGATGTACTGAGTAGCACCGAGTTCCTGTGGTGCTGCTTATTATGCTGTACAAGGCGATTCTAACTTTTGCCCCGAGTCCGTGGATGAAATCCTAAACTGGGTGACCATTCAAATGTCGACAAATGAGCAGTACTATTCTGTGGTCCTGTTGACGGGGGAACCCCCCGGAGGAGGGGGGGGGGGGGGGGGGGAGGGGGTAGGGGGTACTCCCTTATTTGAGCTATACGGAGACGTGCCGCTGGACAGGGTATGGTTTTTGGCATTTTTGTCCTGAACAGGGTATATAATTTAACGTGAGTCTGTCCTAAACAGGCTCTGAATCTGTCCTAAACAGGGTATGGTTCCAGTTAACTTAGCGCTTGTGGTGACTTTCCTTGTCGTATATGGGTATATTTATGCGAAGGCGAAGTCGTTTTCTTTTCAAAGGATCCGTCTACCATTTTTTTTAAAGCTTACACAATGTAGATCAATAACCACGCACAAGCCTTGTCATAGGAAGGGTCCTAAAATAGAGAGTGTTGTCCTACACAGGGTAGGTATTTTCGTTTTTTTTGTCATAGGAAGGGTCCTAAAATAGAGAGTGTTGTCCTACACAGGGTAGGCATTTTCGTTTTTTTTTTGTCATAAACAGGGTCAGGCTCTCAGAGCCTCAGCAGCACCCCTATACCCAAATATTGGTCAAGTACCCCCTCTCCCCCGGGGAGGAACCGAACAAAATCAAAGTCGTCCCAGGCGAAATTGCGATGGCTGAAGTAGTTAAAGATGGATGAAGAGATTCTTAGAAATCCAAAGAATTAGAAGCCTCTAGTAAAATCTTTTCTACATGCAGCTAGTACAAGTTTCAGCTTAACCTGTTCAAACCGCCTTTTATAATTAAGTCTCGAATAAAGCAAATCAATAGCATCATACTTAGTCCTTCCGATAGTATTCTTTCGCTGAAGTCAAGTGTTGAGCAGGGTCACAATCACTGGGTCCAACAGTCTAGCAGGAATTCGCCGTTGGCGTGGCAGAACAGATTCAGTTACCGGTCTCGCTTTCTACAAAAGCTACGCACGAATAAAACTCGATTAAATTCTGACTACAGTCCTTATTCTAGAGTAGCCGTGCTTTGGTGAAGGTGACGGACGCAGTAGCTTTTTGTAGAGTTGTGTCGTTAGCTTGAAGTGTTTGCGAGAGCTATTAGGCGGTGAAATAAACAAACGATGGCCAAGCAGTTTAGTAAACCCCCCCCCCCCCCCCCCCCCCATTAGCCCCTCTATTCATCATGAGCAGTGTTGCTTGTCTCCCCCATAGTGTCTTGTATGACTACTCAGTCCTATATGACAGCACTAAATGCTGCACATTGTTCGTACCGTTCATCTGGTCGGGTAGACGGACTAGAGAGTAACTTCACCCAAAATGCAAAATGGAATTTTATTCAAAATCACTACTTACCCCTTCCGCCACCTCAGTATGACTTTTGAGTGTGGATGAGATCTTAGTAAAATGTGAAAGTTACTGGATGAGTGCCTTTTGTTTTTAACAAACTAAAGGGATTTTGTTTATCAGGTACAACTAGTACTTGGACATTCAAAATGAGAGTAAACTGATGTGAAGGTTGTAAAACATCGTTATTTTCTTAACTCCGTACCGACCGAAAATAACTTATTTATACTCTTAGCTCACGTGCATAAAACAAGATCATAAAACACACAACATAACTATAACAACGAAAATTTTATTGTTTTTGGAAGGAATTGGAACAGTTATAACTGTAGTGCCCATATCCGACCTGAAAACTATAAGATAAGAGTGAGCTGAAGGTTGTAACACATCACTATCCTCGACGTATCTACCATGGTTGCGAAATCACCAACTGAATTATGTAAATTACTTTAACCTCTCAGTTCTCTGGGCGGTACATTAATTTGAAATATAAATGTGTATTAATTCACTGTCCACTACAAAAGCATGGAAACAGCTGTCATCCGTTTGCAAATATATATATATATATATATATATGTTAAATTTTATCTTTTAAACCTAATTGCCGCTGACAAACGGAACCGGCTATGATAAATTTGTAGGCTATTTATTTCTTGTCGGTAGATAAAATTGACTTCGTACGTATACACTGAAAATAGACTCAGCTCCTATTTTTATACCAAAGACCCTCCAGCAAACAGTTGAATGCGTGGATAATTAATGGTGCCGGCTGTTGCGCAAATTTTAAGGGTGACTAAATACAGATTTTTATCAGCAGATTCTAAACACGGGGTCTCTTTTATACCAGAAAAAATAAGCAATAAGAAAATAATGATATTAAATGTTATCAACAAAATTCAATGCCAGAGTCAAAGTCGACTCCACTCAGCGTTGGAATCTCGGATTCGTTAGGGTTTTAACTGTTACTGCGGTGTTAACCGTCATAATTTAAATAAAGTTGTTACGATGTTTATGATATTTCTTGCGGTTAAAA
Organism: Dendrophyllia cribrosa; assembly: GCA_024195265.1. Taxonomy (NCBI): domain Eukaryota; kingdom Metazoa; phylum Cnidaria; class Anthozoa; order Scleractinia; family Dendrophylliidae; genus Dendrophyllia; species Dendrophyllia cribrosa. The sequence continues at coordinate 15,772,845 of JAJLRJ010000002.1, read as the reverse complement.
ACAAAAAATACATTTTCAATGTTCAAACTAGGTTGTCATGTTATGATTTATAATACAGACTCTGACGCATAGAGACAACCAAAAAAAAAGCAGTATACCGTTTAATCCCGGTTATAAGTTCTTGGGTTTCGATATGTGCTCTTCATTCCCTCGAAACTAAGCTACTCAGTGGCTACAAGTACTATTCAAACCAATAAATATATTTCAACTTGCAGGATGTACAATCCCACGTCAACCCTGATTTCCAAATCGCCGTTGCTTATAATTAATACTAAATTTTTATCAACTCCTTTATAATAGTCCCAAACAGTAAACTACAGCTTATCTCTTAAGTACTAAATCATTATCTAACCCAAAACAACATAGCCAGAAATCAACTTATTTTTTAAAAAGGTTCTAAATATAATGTTTAGTTACCATAGCTGACAATCCTATCAAAGAACTGAGCCTGATATTTGAGAAAGTGGAACTAAAAGTTAGACTAAAGCAGGAGCCCATGACTAAAGTTGATAATTGAATTTCGATTCGCACCTCTGTCGGCTAAAAACTACCATTAGCTGGTGAAATGACCGCGCAAACGAATTCATCCGCAGCTTTATTTAGTTCTGAATTATTTTAAATACATAGCATCGCGCTTTCTTCGCCCCTAAGATCCTGCATTTTTATTCATTTTGATTTAAGACCAATGTACATGGCGAATAAGAAGTAAACGGTATGGCCAGCCAAATTGCTTTTTAAGCTCACTGCCTCAAGAGTTTTGTTAGTTTTGTTAGTTTAGAGTTAAACCTGATCATTTCACCAATATTGAATTCGCTTCTCATATTTTCTACGTTGCACAAAAAATGCAAGATCAGGAAAACTAACTGCGAGTAATGTTGGATCTAGTAAGATCTAGTCTTCATGCCTTAGTCATAGATTTGTAGCCCTTAGAATTTTTGACAATTTAAAGGCCGGACTTTAAGCCCGCTATCTCTCAATGTTTTGCTCCCGCTGGCTACTTCGGACTTCCCATTTGCGTTATCATCGACTCTTGTTGATTGTATTCCAGTTCGAAAGCACCTGAAATATATGTATATAAAAAACTTTCGTTGAAGTTGAATTTGCATGTGAATTGGACATACAAAAAATCAAATTGAAACGCGTGTCACTTTGGCCATTTTACTGGCTTAATCACTGAATAAATTTATTTCAGTCAAACTATTTGTGCATATCTTCACCATGGACCGTTCTTTCTTGTTTGTTCATGCAAGTTGGTGTTTGAAAATCCGGAGATAACTAAAAGTGTAGACGTGGTTGCGCTATTTCCTGTTAACCTGTGCTAAGTTCTCCTAAAAGACTAGAATCAAATATTAAAGTCTATCACAACACTTCCCAGTTCGGCTTCGAGTATTTTTTTTTGCTTTTCCCAGTCTGCGGTTGGGTAGCTTTGGTTGCGCTATTTCCTATCAACCTGTGCTAAGTTCTCATCAAAGACTGGAATCAGTCAAGATTAAAGTCTATCACAACACTTCTCAGTTGCGAGTGGTTTGTTTTTATTTGCTTTTCCCAGTCTGCGGTTGGATAGCTGTGGTTGCGCTATTTCCTCTCAACCTGTGCTAAGTTATCCTCAAAGACTAGAATCAGTCAAGATAAAGTCTGTCACAACACTTCCCAGTTGCTTCGAGTGGTTTGTTTTTATTTACAGTCAGTTGAAGCTCTCGCAAGCGACCTCCTCGGGATTTCGAAGTACTCGTGACTACAAATGACTAGAGCTGGCCGCTTGAAAATGAATACTCCGACGTTTTCACCCCTCACTGAAAAGTCAGAAGTTGGTCGCCCGCGGGGTGTTGCAACTTACCAGAGGGATAGCAGTGTAAATGCCATGAAGCTACATGGCGCGCCTACACAAAATGAAACGTTTTCCCTTTTATAAAACGTCTTCCGTCCAACTGAAGACGATCGAATTTTAACCTTACAGACGTGATCCCTTACGGAGAAGAAGTCCAGTTCGTAAATCTCTGAAGGGCGCTGGTGGCTAACGAAAGTGGTCGTAAGAAGAACTTCAAATATATTTAGTTTTTTTTATTATCAGTTTGCTTGTGGGGGAATACGGTTATGTGCGTTTCTTATCTACGTACACTTCCACCTTTTCCTATCTGAAAAAGAGCGTAAACATGTTTACTACACAGTATTTAATTAGGCGCATTTTAGTTAAGTAGACTACGTGCTGTCCCTCTTTCCCAGCTTAGTCCGTCGAGCGAAAAACGAAAAACAAATTTGGCAAGCGGAAAATGGCCGCGCGAAAACTGGGGATGAGACAGGCGCGAGTGAGTAGTTGCAGTTGCAGAAACCCTGCAAAAGAAACAGAAAATGCTATCTGGGTGTGTTTCATGATTAATGGATTTCAACCAATAACTATTCACGTTGTGTTTTAATTTTATCTTTTTATTTCATTTTTATCTTTTAATTTATCACATTGCCGAAACTACAATAACTTTTTTTTTTCTTATCACGACGCTTTCAGTTCGTTTTATAGTGCGGGTCAGCTGAGATCCCATAACCCATGAACTAGCATCTGGAATATAATTGCAAAGAGGAAAAGACGAATAGACGAAAAAATGTACGTTTACTAGTGTATCTACATACCGACGTTCGTTAAATTTGATCAGTAAAATCGTAGTGGTATAGTGTGAACACCACGTAAAAAAATTCACCTTGGATGCCACATTAAAGTGTCCTTTGCTGTACTCCGCCCTTTATAAGTAATTTGTCACGTCAAAGGGGGTGGTTTTGGAGAAAACCTTTTTGGTCTAAAATAGTGTAAAAAAATAAAAATAAAAATAAAAAAAACAGGTAGCCTTTGGGAGCGTGCGCACACCAACCCGGAATTCCCAGGTGTAAGCTTCGGTTTTAGCCGGCCCGCCTGTGGCGTCCTGATTACAGAATGACGAACATGTTAATCAGACGAAAATTAAGTAATACTCCACATAAGAACTATAGTAAACTTTATTGTTCTGCGGCATTAGCTCTTTCCCACATAGAATATCTTTGGTTTCAAGAATAGAGGAGGGGCTGATGGTTCATAATTATATTTCAGTATAAAAATAAAGAAAATCCATTTGCGTCAATTAAATTTTAGGAAATCTTCGTGCTTAACCAATCAGAATAGCAGAAGACAATAGCTAATAATTTTGCTTCTTTGATAAAGTTCCTCAAATACAATATCTTTTAAAATTTGCACGTTGTGCGATTGGGTGTCAAATTACTTGAAACCTTAAAAAAATTAGACAAAATGCACCTTGAACCTTACCTTTTTAGCAGTTTTTGAGTCTAGACCAATGAGATCACTAGTTGTAACAATGAAAAAAGTTGACATTTCATCGTGCATTGCCGTTCAGCGCTATCCTTCGTATGCGGATCATTACTTAAGCTTTATTCGCGCTGATATATAGCTTCTAAAGGGACCGTGAATTCAGATGAATCAATGATCAAATGAGAAGATTCTTCTCTTGACGATCCGCATGAAAATCGGCTGCTTCAGTTACACTGGCGGAGAAAAAGGAATCATCTACTTGAAAAGACTGACGTTAATTCAACGTTTTTAAAAATTCCTGTAATAGACACTCGATCACTGAATTGTGAGTTTGTTTCCATTGGATTGAAAAGTCAAATTTTGGACAATTGATTCGTTGTGCAATGTTTTGCATTAACTAGAACTTAAAGAACATTAAATTGAACTTTTTAATGAGTTTCAGGGTTCATCGTGTAAAGTTGAAGAAGGTTGTTACGCCGTGAAAATTAAAAATTCGTTTTGTCATCATTTATCGCATGTGATCATTTCCGCCTTGAGAAGGTTTACAGTTTGAAGGCGCATTTAATTATAAAATAATATTTTCTTAACAAATTTATCAGTTTCTAAATTTTAAGCAGCGATGCCGACTGGAATTAAATACATATTTTTATTCATCCATAAATTTTAATGTTCCTGTATCAGGAACCCTTCCTTTTCCTGTTTAGATCGATTTCGTGTCTATTTTCAACAGCCGCAAAACGATTGCCCACTTATTTTAATAAACTCCTACAATTTCTAGAATACAAAAGAGGCTATTTTTCCTACATACTGTGAAGCATTAATCTAACACCCCATTTATTTTCCTTTTCACCTGCAGTCGTGATGTTGGTGCCTAAAACAGCAGTTTTTGACAGATGTAATTCAACTGAAAACTTTCCTGAACAAATAGACCTGTAAAAAAATGAAAACCAACTCGCCTTTGACATTGAATGCTCCGAATAAAGCTGCAAGTTTATTTAGTCTGAATTTTGCAATCGATTCATCTCCAGGTCTATATTCATGTAAATTTTTCTCCTTTTATTCGAAGAAAAATAACATTAACAAAACACTTAGGAAGCTGACCAAGTGAAGGTAAATGATATTTCCTGTAATTGCACCTCTCGCTAATTATTCGTACATCGGCACAGAGGCAATGTGCACAAAGAGACAGTTATTAATTGAAATTTTAAGCACCACCGGGTCGCGGTCTATAAAAGTCTTGATTCTTAATGAATAAAGCTGAGGGTATGAGAAACCCAGCGATGCTGTGACCAAACATAAATATCCGGTATATATATATATATATATACATGACATCGAAGCCAGTGTTCTGTCAGGTTCGAGTTGATGATGAGCAGTATGGCCGTGAACACCAGCAATTCCACAATGTCGTTCCTTTTCAGTAACTCCACCAACACGTCGTTGCATCGCTTCGATACCACACGAACCATCCTTCTTTCGTTGCAGATCCTCGTCGTTCTCGTAGGAAATGTTGGAAATGTCATCGTCTGCATCATCACATCGCGGAAACGAAGCTTGAAAGTTGTTGGCAATCGATTCATCCTGAATCTCGCAATCGCCGACTTGGGAATCCTGGTTACTGTCTACCCTCATCGTCTGATCCATGAATTCTCTGTTTCGTGGCCATTCGGCGAGTTCATTTGCAAAACTGTCATCCCGTTCATAGAAATATTTTATGGCGCTGGTATCGGCTGCATCACCGCCATTGCGCTTCACCGCTACAGAATGCTAGTGCATTGCATGAAGCCGCAAATGAACGCTCAAACGGCGAAACGCGTGCTATTCTTCATATGGCTTCTTTCGTTTATTATCCTGGTAATGCCATTGTTTTTCGTCATGAAGCTGATAAGCATTCCGAAAATAGGTATATCGATTTGTGAACCGATTTGGCCAACTAAGTTGTCCAGAAAGATGTACCATGCGGCCAGTTTACTGGCCTTTTATATCTGTCCTCTCGGCATTATCTCCGTAACCTACATTCGTATCAGAACTAAACTGAAAGACAATATTCGTAAACACGACAGATACAAGCGCGCTAGCTTCAGGGCTGATGATACCGCGGGTAACTCGGAGGTCATCTCCAGGATCGGGCAAAATCGCCGCGCCTTAAGACTGCTGGCGCCGGTTGTTATTGTTTTCGCAGTCTGTCTTGCACCAGTCAGCATCACCTCGCTAGTGTCACTGTTCTTGAAAAACCCAACAGCAACCTTTGGACGTTTCAAATATATGCGAACCACTTTTCGCATTTTTACACTGTTACTTAACATGAACTCGTCTGTAAACCCTATTATCTATTCGGTTGTCAACACGGAGTTTCGCCGGGAATTCAAACTGCTTCTGCGTTGCGATACCGAAAGCTGTCGTGCGGACACGACAGAGGGCCTGAGCTTGAAGACGTTTCGAAAAAGTTCTTCGGTCAACAAATCCCGCGACAAAAGGGGCTCTTTCCTTCTTAATAGGAGGGAAAGCTCCAGCTCTAGGAAATGCTCATCAAAATCTTCGTCAAGGAATTCTGCGGACAAAGCGCCGGGCAAAGCCGTGCATGAATAGGTTGAAGGTTTAATCGAGATTATAGAAAGAGAAAGGAAAATTGAAGGATGAGGAGTTATTCGAGTTGGCGAGAAAGTGGATATGCAAAATTTTACATGCCGTGTGGTCAAACTCCTAACTTGGCGAGGAAGTGTAGGATACAAAAATGACTGACAAAAAGATGTAGTATAGCATGCCGCGCTGTCGCAAAATAAACAATCTGAACTGGATGGTTTACAAAACAGGAGACGACCTCTCAGCGCAGCTCCGTTATGGAAGTGATGCATGGTGCCACTCGCGTATACCAAGACGTTGGCTGAAAGGGGAAAAAGGAGATAGAAAGAACTTAAGAACATTCAAACTTGAGAGGGAAAAGGTATTTTAAGGGAAGTTAAGCTTTTAGTGTTTTGGGACAAGCGGTAGGTTGCATACTAAATATTGTTTATTTTTAACAATGTTTTCAATGTCGAACAGTAGTTTTGTTTCCTGAGTTTATGTCATTATCACTAAACACCGGCCGATCGGTTTCAAAACTTCATCTACATTCATAGAATCTCGATAGGGAGTTCTCGCGATCATGCCTAGAACTTCTCGCTACCGTTGACTAGAAACATATACGACACATTATACGTTTTCACTTTAACCTTCGATCACTCGGTTCCTGACGCGGTTCCGGCGAGTTATAGGCGGGTTTTCACTAAAGTTATACTGTAGTAGAAAAGGCTATTTCTTAATCTACGGAGAAATTCTAGATTGTTTTGTTCAACGAAAGTTCTTGAGCAGTGACATTTTACACGTAGATGCTGCTATTTCTGAACGGACTCTTGAGTGAAATTATTAAGTGTGGCCACTCAAAATGAAATTATAGCTGTCTGTTGTTTTCGCAAAAGCGCCGCACTCTTAAGGATGAAAAAGATCCCGAAAAAATTCTGCATAGTGTTCTTCAGTGTTTTTTATTGATGTATTTTCTATTCCATATAGCCTCGTTAGCAATAAAATGATAGCAAACTTAAAAAACACGAGAGCACTTTTAAAGACATGTTTTGGCATAACTTAATCGATGAACAAACTAAAAAAACCAACATGCCCAAAGATCCTCGATTGTTAATCGAATTTCTTAGTTACTGGCGAGCATTCCCCCTGTCCTTCGATGTATTTTGGTCTCTTCTTGAACGTGAGATTAGGAAAGAGTAGGTCATTTCGTGCCGGTGTAATAAAATAAGAAATCGCTTCCGATTTAGCTTTTCCAAAGTGATGGATTAAGTTTTTTTTCACAATTTACCACGAAAAATGAGCCGAATTGACTTAGAGCTGTCATTTCCCTTTTGGTTGGAATTTTATTCTTTCAGTAAAAAATATTGGGGGCGGTATACGTGTTCAAAACACTGCAATAATACGCGCTCAAAACAAACAACGTCGGTATAAAAGTTCCCGCTGGCCAATCAACCGCCGAGCTTCCAGCGGAAAAAAGGCCTTTGAGCAACTGCTGAAGGGCTTTTTAGTTTTATTTATATTTGTCATTTCTTTACGCTAATGGAGATTTTTAAACTGAGGATGGTGTGTCGTTCGCACAGGAAGAGCTAAGCTAAAGAGATAAAGCAGGTGAATGCTCGACTGAAAATTTGAATTATGGGAAGAATAGAGAATTCATCAAACGCGGTTTAGTGCAGGTGCATTTATCATAATTAAGCTGCGATCTGAGCTTAACTCAACAGAAAGCAAACAATCAAAATATAATCCATCTAGTATGAGACAAGTTTATAAATAAATATTTAAAAGTCTTGTTCATGTCGTGATCATTTTAGAATTTTTCTTTCTCTTTTTCTTTTTTCGGATTGTAAACTTAATTTTTGAACTTACAATGGCCCGGCTGGAAGTTTAAAGATGACAATCATTGTTTTTGTTCTTGTTTTTGCGTTATTATAGATATAGTGATATCAAAACCACTCGATTCTAACGTGTTCCTTTAATTCCAGAGGCGTGAAAATTCATTCGCTGTTCTTTTCGATTTTCTAGCCAAGGACTGTTTACTTTTATTTAAGTGTTGCTTTAAAAACTAAACGTTTACCACTTCTGTAGATATCTTAGTGTTAAATCAGAATGATTCTTGTGACACTGATTGTTCAAACTTTTGTATGAAATCATAGTGTGTCCATTGAAATAAAGGTTATTGAACACTACTTTAATGTAGCCTAGTCTGTGTTTAGATCTCTCTCAACTGGGTGAAAAGTTTGGTAAATTGTGTGAAATTTTGACAACAGAACCTTTAAGGGCATTGGGGGCAGAGAGCTAATGAGGGGGAGGGGGGAGGGGGAGGGGAAAAGATATTAGAGGTCACATTACTGAAGGTAGGATTAAGCTAATCTTGGATGAACATCAACATTGAAACTGAACATAAAATCATGTTACCACCGGTTTTTATTAGATCCTGGCGGTGAGCATGAACTTCTCCATAAAGTGGCGAGTAATATGATTTGTCGGTTCCTGTCGGCCTGAGTAAAAACACTTTTAGCCTTAGCCAGGTTCAGGTAACGAACTCGGTAGAGCCGATGTTGAAGGGAATATGTACCCGTTTTTTGGTATTACTTTAAAATGCCGAACTGAGACATATTTATGTGAAAGAAAACCTCAGATAAAAATAATTACTATATGAGTGTATTTTTAAACTACCAGGGCGGTTTTCAATTGAGTATCGAAAGTAATTTCGCAATTGTTTTGATTTTGCATTGGCGAGGAGCCCTGCATTGGCTAAAATTTTAAGTCTTTCCCTTGTATCTTTGAAAAGTCAATTTTAAAATCGCCGTGGTTAAGTGTTCTCCCTTTCGAAACGTCGATTTGAAATAGCTTTTAACCTAAGAAGAATCCCGAAAAACAACTTTTAAGTTTTGAAATGAGAGGAGAAAGTTTCAGAAATAAAATTACTTTATATCAGTTTCCCCTTGACGTTCGAAGAACTTAAGTTTGTGTATGAGTATACAGTAATACAGTATATCATAGTACAGTATACAATGCGTCGTTTCGCGGCGCCACCTCTGGTCCGCGAAACGGACGCCGTCCTCAGTTTCGCGGCGGAACCGGGGTTGTCGCCAGGCTATGAGTAAAGGTACTTATAAATAATTTTCACACAATCTTGACCAAAAAACAGCCAAATACTCGTGGCTTAGGCCTTGTATACGAAACCCTCTTATCATACAGAATAGGATAGAATGATCTCATTTTTGGAAACACTATCACACCTACAAAAAGCACAGCAGTGAAGACCTACATGCAATGACTTATTATTTATAGAGCGACAGCAAATTAAAAAAAAATTCCAAATTTCATTATGGAAAGTACTACTTAAGAGCTTTCATTTGAATAGTCACACTCTCTGGGGATTTTATCCACAGACTCAATAATTACCACCTTGCACAGCATAATAAACAACAAAACAGGAAAGAACTCCTCAGTAGCTTTCATACACTGTAGGATTTCATCCACAGACAGTCAAAAGTAAGAACCACCTGGTACAGCATAATCAGTAAACAACAAAAGAGGAAAGAACTGCTCAACAACTTTCATACACTGTAGGATTTCATCCACAGTTTCAAAAGTATAAGAACTACCTTGTACAGCATAATAAACAGCAAAACAAGAAAGTATTGCTCAACAGCTTTCATTTGAATGGTCACACCGTAGCCGATTTAATCTACAGACTCAAAAGTTAGAATCACCTTGTACAGCATAACAAAAAGCAAAACAAGAAAGTGCCACTCAGCAGCTATTATTTGAATGGTCACTCTCTAGGATTTCATCCACAGACACACAAGTCAGAACCACCTTATACAGCATAATAAACAGTACCACAGGAAACTACTGCTCAATAGCTTTCATTTGAATGGTCACACTGCATGATTTCATCCACAGACACAAAAGTAAAAACCACCTTGTACAGCAATAATAAACAGCAATACCGGAAAGTATTTCTCAATATCTTTCACTTGAATAGGCTCACTCTAGGATTTCATCCATAGACACAAAAGTAAGAACCACCTTGTACAGCATAACAAACAGCAAAACCGTCAGGAAAGTACTGCTCAATAGCTTTCATTTGAATGGGCACACTGTAGGATTTCATCCACAGACTCAAAAGTAAGAACCACCTTGTGCAGCATAATAAACAACAAAACAGGAATGGGCACACTGTATGATTTCATCCACAGACACAAACGTAAGAACCACAAGACTCGACTCATTGTTTGACTAGAGGTGAAAGGGCTAAGATGATTTGAATTCAGATTTGATTTTGATTCCCCGAGTTAACCTTTACACATTTATTTTTCAATGTGATAAGCAAAAAGAAAAAAATGAGATTGGAAAAGAACTACTAGTCGCTGACACGTTTAAATTTTCTGCTTAATTTGTAACTTAGATGAATAACTCGGTTGACACTAATATCTGCGCAATTTTTTTTACGCCTCCACCTGCAACATCGTTTGCTTGCTGTTACCCAATGTTCTTAGGATTAAATGACAGTTAAGATGGCAGCTACCTACGTTTTACATTCATTAGGCCAAACAACCCTCAACTGTGTGGGAGTACGTACTTTAAACGATTCAATTTTTTTTTTTGAAAACAATTGCAGTCAGTTAGGTAGACACACGTCGAAAATTATGCACAAAAAGGCCCCACAATTCAAACTCGGGAAGACATTCAGCTGCTCCATTACAAATTCTCAGAAATGAAATACAGTAGCATCCCGTATAAAGGGGGAACCCGCTACAAAACTGTTCGATTTATCGAGAGGTAAATTCTATCTGACTAAGTGAAGTAGAGGAAACGTTATATGGCTCGAGTTATAAGTCTATAAGGAGTCCGAGTTATCGAGATTCTATTATGATGAGCCGAAAATGTCAAGTATATAATCAGCAAGGACACTTGGTATTAAAATAGTCTTTGGATTTAAATTCTGATTTTGGTCAAATTCTCTACTCGCACGGGCACTCGGAGAAGGCTACGTTCTATATTTTTCAACTAAATGAGAACAGTCCCTATTTATCGATAAGTCAAGCGCAAAACTTGATAATCAAGCGCCCGCCATCTACTCGGGACTGTTCGTTGATCGTTTACCTTGCTCACAATTTTGCTTCCAAGCCTGTGGCCTTGTTCACTTGTCTTCTCTTGGAAACGAGGCTCTTTGTCGCCATGAGGTTACATCATGGTTGCCTAGCGACCTGCTTACGAACTTCTAAGGATGGTGCTTATTCTCCCAGCCCACACTCGACCAATCTATTTCCGGCTATGCGGTTTCGTACAATTCCCACGACCTTTACACTTGACTTGGCACCACGATCAAAATAGAAAGCAACGTTGTTCTTTCTTGAGCTCTTCTTAGACTTGTTTATATTCACTGAATATCGAAACAAGAAAAGCAATTCAATCGAGCTTTCGAATTGTATTTCAAAATTGATTCTATTTTGCGAATAACTCTGCAATTCTGGGGAATGTGGAAGTGTATATTAGTTTTTGTCATAAGTTATTATTGCTTTTTCAGCGGGAATTGAAACCCCGCAGCCTTCGTTGAATGCTTCAATAATTGTTTGGTTCACGGCCGGTTGCTTAACTTTGTCGAGAACGTTCTTGCTTCGGAAGTACCTTAGTCAAACGTTCTTCTACAAATCTAGACTGCAGAAGGGTATCCTATCTCAGGGTGCACAGAATGGGTCAAATTTAGTTGTCCATTGACGCCCGAAAGTGCTTAAATTCAAATTTGATAAAACATTACCACAGGAAAGTATATTGCTAAATATAGCTTTAATTTGAAAGAACACGGCTTAAAGTATTCACCACGGAATCACATGTTTGAGCCGTCTTGTACAACAGGAAAGTACTGCTCAATAGCTTTCATTTGAATGGTCACACTTAAAAGGAGATTCATCTACAAAAGTTTGAACCACTTTGAACAGCATAATGAACAGTACTAAAAAGGAAAGTACTGCTCGATTTCATGCATTCTAAAAATTACAAAAATACACGACACGACTCGAGGTCACCAAATGAAATTAATTAGTACTTTGTCACGTGTCTTGCATGGGGCAAATGTCGGGCCAGGACAATTGCTTTGCTCGTAATCAGTTTTGAGGCCGCATGTTCGTCTCGGGGCGCCTCACAGGATTGGCTGAGAAAACAATACAACAAACAACAGAACAATGGACCCTAGCCCTGAAAACAATACATCTGCGCGATACCCAGGTCCAATGGAATTATTAGAGGTTCTGAAGAAGTGTATGGTATCTGTCATTATTTCAACTGAACAGTTTCAGTTTCTCGATCATCACCAACGGCCTCGTTAATTACCGGCCACTTGAGCCGATTGATCACTGGCTATCATTTAAGTTCTCCTCAAAATAACACGAGATTAAAGAAAAAGACAGTGCGGGAAAAACTATATCAATCATTACATACACCCGGAAATGTATAACACGTTTTCCCTTCTCGTACTTTGTATCGATACAAAACGTATAGGTGCCATTTTTTTAAACATTAACATGTTGTTCCACACATTTCATGCATCCAAAGAAAAATGCAATTTTCTCTTTTCTTACTTTTCTCTTAATATGGGCCATTGATATCAAGACAGAAAACTCCGGCGCGCGAATATAGGAAATTCGCAGGCAGGCAACGGGCGACTACGAAGAAAATGAGCGCGTAACTCGTAAAATTGAGGCGAACCGTCTAAAGGTAAATTCACTTATTTTATCGTCAAGACAAGGCACCAAATATTGATTTTTGAAAATTGCTGACCTGAAAGTCAATAAGATTTCGAAACTTTTTATTGAGTAATCCATGGTTCACAATAGAACCCAACGCGCACATGTAGTGAAAGCCAATCAGAATCACGGATTCACAATGGATCTCTGAAAATCTTTTTTTCTATTATGGAATATGTAGTCATACTCCATACAAAAAACATTAAACATATAAAATTAAAATCACTTATTTTAATAATGAAATAACACAAATTGTGGGATAGTTTTTTTTCCACTTGTCGATTAATGTTTTGGCCCTCATCGATCCTTCCTTCCTTTTTCTACAATCTGAATTGTAAGAATGGAGCATTGGAGTCCCAAGGATATTTTATGAACTGAGCTCGCAAAAAATACGCTACCAGATTTGTTGCATATTTATAATTGACTTATATTTCCCAAGGAGACGGAACTGACACTTGCGTTTTGTGGTGACCGTGTTTTGTCTTGTGCGTACGTTTAAAAGGCGAAATTACAACTCACTTCACTTTCAAGTGTCGCCCTGGAGATTTATTAACGCAACATTTGCATCGCAAACGACTTTGGTCTCGATCATGCAGAACCGCCAACGATTTGCATAATCCTTGAATGTTGTGTGGGAAAACAAAAAGCAAAAAGTGCTTATTCAGTTTCATTGTAGGTCATTGACCCTCAGGAAAGAAAATCGCGTTCACGTCTGGGAGATAACAGGACTTCACGAAACAAGCATTTAGAACTGGTCTTCGAAACTTTATTATTCAGCTGTCATGTAAAGTTAATTCGTGGTAAAGCGTGTTCCTCTCCTGCTGCGGATGGTGAACAAGACATTCGACTCGGCATAAAAAAACGACAATCGCGGAACTTACTTATAAATCGCCGATAGCTGGATATTACCCTCGTCGTCGCCATCTTCGATGCCAGTCCGCAGGCCATGAATGTCATAAAGTGGAATATGTTTTTTCTGTTACTGGCCTACACAGCAAGCGTGGTCGAAGGTAGGTTTATAATCAAAGCAACACGACGCAAAACAAGTCGTTCAATAACCGCTGCACTCAAGTTGTGATATGTCGATTGCGTATGCATTTCACATGATTCACGAACGTTTCGCCGGGTTATTTATACCGCTATGTGGCTTCATTCGTCTGCAAATTCTGCGTGTATTGTATCAAAACATGATCCCGTTATGAAATGAAGGCGGTTTTATTGTTATTACTTTAATTCATTATGACAAACCACACGTCTTTCCCGCTAACTCAGCTGAAAACTGGTTTCCATACACGTATTGTGTTAATTGAGTTGCGTATTTCGCGTGTATATAGTTTGTGTACACTTGAAAAATATCAAATAAAACCCACTGCGTTTGATGTGAAAATCGATAGTGCCTTTAATAACCGTTTATTTGTGCTTAGAACCATATTTCGAAATATATTGTTCTGTTTATTCTTTGCATTCCTCGTGGTCATGGATATTGACTTGAACGTGCTTGCTTCAGCAAGATAAGATAGTACCAATTCTCATCTACACGGTCATGTACAATTTCAGTATCGGAAGATCGTTCATTCAGCCGCGGGATGTACTAGTATAGTCGCATTAATCAAGGGCCAATTCGATTGAATAAGAGGGAAAGCTTTCTGACATATTGTTCTGTACTCCTGCGGGCATAATTTGGAGTATACCTCGACAAGGAAATGGCTATGCCGTGTAGAATTACTACATGAGAAAATAAACCTGTTACTGACCAAGTTTTATTGTGTCAGTGCCTGTTCTTTGAAAGAATTGAAATTCCAGAATTGTAGGACAATTGCTAGCGGATTATTCAATCAATTTAAATTCTTTCGTAATTGTACTTTCCTTCTTTGTTTATGGTGTGACGCAAAAGAAGAAAAATACCGCAAAACAGAAACCACAGTCTCTTCTTATTGCGAGTTAACGTTATCTTACGATATTCAAGATTTTGAGTGTGCAGAAAAGAAATCATAGAGTCCTCTTTAATTTACGGCTAGACTTCGCTAAAGAAAAAAAAACCAAGAAAAACACTGAATTTCTCTTTCTTTTTTTTTAATCAAAGCTGTCCTTTAGTTTCCTATATAGCAGGTATTCAGTTTGAAGTGAATCACGTGTGGCTTTTTCCAACTGATTAATTCAAACCTTTCCAGTTAAATGCGGTGCTTACAAACGATAGACTGAACGCCGTTTTTTTCGGTCGACCTTGGCTCTAACGAACTAAAAACAATCCTGACTTTGTTCGCGTACAATACCTAAGCCATGAAAGTTTTAGTTTTGAGCTTGCCAGTTGGGAAAAAAACAGCCCTTTACCTCTGAGGAGTATTTATTTGGAGTAAAAGCTTTTACAAATTGTCTGAAATTCCTCAGTGGCCTTCATTTGAGCGGGTAAGTTAGGGACATCACATTACATGCCGCAATAAAACGTTTCTCTGTGGCAGTGAAAGCCTTGGGTTATAACATATCAAATGTTCAAGCATTGAGAATACGAACTAACTTTGCTCAATCGCGTGAATCGTAACTTTGAGAAGAAAATACTTGTCCTAAAAGTGAACTCCGTTTGGTTTTCAAGGCGCTACTTTCGAGCAGGCCTTCACTTTCGGCAGGAATTCTGGCTACAACGTTTTTTGTTTTTCATTAAAACGGATTATTACAAATCAATGTACTGTGCCTCCTCTTTCTGTTTCCCAAATGCTCCATTGTTATATTCGCCTGTAACGTTTTACTTCTCCAGTTTCTTGTCTCAAAAACTACTCCAGTTTTGTTTTCGCGAAGGTCTACTATCGAGCCGGCCTTTACTTTCGATCGCAATTCTGGCGACGAATTTTTCAAATGGATAATTGCAAATGTAATGATTCTGCCTTTTTTGTTTCCCAAATGCTCCTATTCATATTCGACTGTAAGGTTTTACTTACTTGTTAAGCAAGGAACAGAGGAGAGTAGAAAGCTTTGTTGCCATGTTGAATCAATGTACTGTGCCTCTTCTTCCTGTTTCCCAAATGCTCCATTGTTATATTCGCCTGTAATGTTTTACTTCTCCAGTTTCTTGTCCCAAAAACTACCCCAGTTTTGTTTTCGCGAAGGCCTACTACGAGCCGGCCTTCACTTTCGATCGCAATTCTGGCGACGAATTTTTCAAATGGATAATTGCAAATGTAATGATTCTGCCTTTTTTGTTTCCCAAATGCTCCTATTTATATTCGACTGTAAGGTTTTACTTACTTGTTAAGCAAGGAACTGAGGAGAGTAGAAAGCTTTGTTGCCATGTTGAATTGTCAATGGGTGTTTATCTGGGTCCCTGTATTTTCTTCCGTTTTTACCTCAGTCTCCCAAATCGCAAAATTTATCGGGGTTGTGAGCGGTGAATAACACCTCTACAAACACTCCTCTTTGAACGAATTAAAATTTGTAGCACAGCAAAGTGAGACCATTTAACCATTGTGTTTCAAACGAAAGCAAGAAGAGTTTGAAAACATGCACAGAATGAAAAAAATTAATGTTTTTATTCATAATCTTCAAACGATAATGGACTCATATATCATACTCTGAGAAAACGGGGTCCAGTAACTTTTTAACCAACTGCAACATAATGCAGACCGTGTTTCAAACGAAACTTAACAGCAAGACTGAAGAGTTCGAACATTAACTTTATCAAATTTATTTGGCGCCGTTCTGTGCCTGCTGGCTTAAAACTTACTGTGAGTATGATTTACGAGTCCATTCATGTTTGAAGATAAATGAATGAAAACATTCGCTCCAAATGTAACGTTTTCGTATTGTTTTCACCCTTCCACACTGCCTTTCAGTTTCATACATTTTTGTCTCGTCCACATAAAACGTTCATTGGCGCAGAACTTTGCCTCCAGTATTCCATTTTCGATGAACATGATGACCACATTTTTACCACATTAGTGACGACGAAAGGGTAAAAATAGGCATCAAAGACCATATCTTCAAGTGTGCGTCAGCATTCGTTACTGTGGTTACTTACGAGAGGTTCGTCCGTCGTCATTTAGGCAAATTAATATAACATAATTAGAAAATGGATTGGGGCCACTGATAAGAGGAAACATGTTCTCTTGGGCGACGCGAGAATCAAATTAAACACTGAAAATCACATAATTAAATGTTTTGTTGCTTTTACAAGTGGCCTTAGGCCGTTGCGATTTTACTGTAAGCAAGGTAAATAAATAAATAAATAACTAAATAAATAAATAAGGTCGTAATTGTTTTTAAAAAGTAGCGTTGCCAGTTCGACGGTGAGTTTGCCTAACACCAGAGAATTTGTATGTAGCAATGAAGTGTTGGTTAAGCCAAACTAGCGAAAGCACAAAACAAGAGAGACATTATACAGCTATATATTGTATTGTAATTCTACACACGACCGCATCAGCTTTGCTGTAATTTTATCGTGTTTAATACATGCTATCATCATCATCATCATCATCATCATCATCATCATCATCATCATCATCATACAAATTTCAATCGTATTGTATACTCCAAACTTTATTATTTGTAATTGTTTCTTTTTTTTCTTTCTACAGCGGTTTCTTTTCAAGACTTTATTCTCCAAATTTCTTTGAACGAAACCAGCCCTCCTGGTAAGAAGCTGGAAACTACACCTGAGGAAAATTACGAAAACTTTCATGCTTGGATTGGCTTAAATGAGGAGGATGAGGATTGACTTAAAATGATAATAATTTTCAATTGCTTTACCTAAATTTCATAAACAGCATTAAGACCGTGATAAGGTGGGAAGGTACGCGCGACCGATAAATTTCGCGCCAAAAATTCGCCATGGTTGTGCAATGTCTATCAGGCCCCGGTTGTTCAAAACTGTGGATAGCGCTATCCATCTTTTGGACAATCGATTCATTTTACCTAGAAATAGTATATGGTTCTCAGTGTTTACGATTATCACGAAAGGCTTGTTAAAAAGGTAGATTTCAACAATCCTTTCTACAAACAGAAACAAATATGTGTAGTCCCTAACCATTTGTCCCATAAACAGAGGAAAAAGCGGAAATTTTCTTTACAGGTTTTAAACAAATTCTGCAGCGAAGCAAACTCAAACGTATTGTAGACATTCACTGCCATATATATGGCGAATTTGTGGCGCGAGACCCGATGCGGCCGCACGCGTTTTCCCATCTTTTTTCTAGTGTTAACGTAATACTCGTGTATTTAAAAAATTTCCCTGTGTGAAATTTTCTTGTCTCTTATATTTTCGTTTTTAATGGATTTTAGGTAAAACATTTAAAAGTTATTATCATTTAACCCAATCCTCAATTGTTTTGTCCAGTGAACTATATAAGTTGCGTCCCCCAAAGATGAAAATAGGTTGTACAAATTGTGCAAAATTGTCTTGCACAACCCGGAGTGTTTGCTAAATACAGAGCTCTGAGTAAAGCCATTTACTCAAAAAAGACATGAATACTGTCCCGTTGTCAATGAGAAAACATTTCTATTAGACATCCATCCGTTTTTAAGTTCCCGCATTAACATGACCATCTCAGAATCCTGCGATTTTTTACCAGCTTGAAGCTGGCCATGAAATAACATCAACTCTATAATTCCGTCAGTCCTAGGTTGGTGGAATGTATTGTTACTCACTTATTAAGCCAAGATATATGAAGCGGGTTTTTTTTTAATCGTTGCAGCAATCGGGATCGAACTTTGTCGAATTGTTGTTATCGAGAAACCTACCTCAAGTCTTTTGGGCATCTTGAATTTTGAACTAAAAATAAACTCGTGTATGTAGGTATTGAAAGTAACTAGAAAAACCGTTGGAAAACGTTTTTTTTATATATTCTTCTGATATGGGTATCGGCCTTTTTCGAATCATTGTTATGGTTCAGAAAGTTGTTACTTTAATGTTTAAAATGCAAATTTTTATTTCTTTATTCGTTTCTCAAGGTACTTACGTAACAAGAGTGCAAGTTCAAGAAAGTCCACCGGTTAATTACTTTCTCGCCCCGGAAGCCGCTCCAAACCAAAACGACGTTTCCTGGTTTCAGATCAACGACACAAATGGTGTTATCACAGTTGCAAAGACTTTGGATAGAGAGGTAGAGGGATTTCCAGACGTAAACTATTAAATCATGCCCCCTCACCACGCCCTAATAAAGGTTTACATTGTTTCCATGGAAGCAACCGACCTGAGCATCGATGTCTTACTGATTACGCCTTGAGAGCAATCGCGTTTTCCTTTTTAAATACAAACGGAGCTCGCAGGCACAAGAGTTGTCATACGAAAGGCATTAGGAAGAATAGTGTTTACTATCATTAACCTGAAACAGCTCACTGTGTAAAATGAAGTTCGATAACTAATAGAGAACATAAAAACAGAACATAAAAATTCTCTTAATTGCCAATTAACTCCAGTTAACTCCACATGTAAGTATATTAAGTGAACCTGGTTGTTCAAAAGGTGGATAGCCCTATCCACCAGATAAATCACTATCCAGTTGATAAGCATTATCAAAACCCAGCCAATTGTGCTATCTGCTGGACAGTGATTTATCCGGTGGATAGCACTATCCACCTTTTGAACAACCGGGGCCTGAACTTTGCACGGCTTGCGATCAACTATCATCCCATCCAGGGGGAGCAGTAAATATATTCATTTCACTTTACAGAAATCGGAGTTAAGCACTAGGCTAATGTGCCAATAACAGCAAACAATTTGTTGAGACTCTCTGACAGGATATCAACTTTTTTTAAGGCTACAATCGTGTATGGCAAAATGTGACCGACTGAGATATGTTTTCCTCGCAGGAATCTGGAGGCGTTATGAAGTTTTTTGCTAAAGCTAGCAAATCCGGAGACTCGACTCAGGTAAGAAGCGCTGAAACTGAATCGCATCAAGGGGAATGTCTTATAAGTTATTTTTAAAGGCGGAGACTAAAAAAACCCACAAGACTGATGGTAAAACTTAATCAAAGAAAAGTGCGTATTTTCAAGCATGTTAATCAGGCTTTTTACACTCCGCTGGATTCTTGGCCGGAATAAGGTGACATTGGGCTACTAGCATCGTTGCTTTCATGTATCAGGCTTTCGCTGAACGCAGACAGAGACAGATCGACTTTATACACGATGGATGCTAATCAGCATTGCTGGTGGGGTCGTGTATTTCCTATTGACTAAAAGTTACTAGTAAGCCAATCTTGCCAAATTTCTCTAAAACTTGAAATTTGAAGGGAACATGCAGCTTTTTGCACGTAAAAGGCCGCAAAAATAGTCTTCAAAAGCTTTCATCTATGGTAAATAAGGATGCTTTCGCATGGTATAGCTGCCAATATAATTATCACATTGTTTTCGACAGGGAACGATGCTAATTTTTATCACGGTTTTGGATCTTAACGACAATTATCCGCAGTTTGTTAACCTACCATATCAAGCCAACATATCTGAGGTAAGGTGGCCGAGCTTATATTCAGTAGTTCACTGAGATCATACACAGAACTAACTACTAACTGATTGCATGATTATTTTTTAAACTCTTTCCTTTCAAAGCTCAAGTGGATTTAGCATACTAACATTCTTACATTTATTTCTATTTTCTGTGCATTGAATGTAAACGAATAGGAGAGAAAGTGACCGAATAAATGTAAAACAAATAATTTATTCGAAGAGAGGAACCTATTGTCTAAAGAATTTTTTAAGATAGAGAAAGTCAAAATGTGGGCGATTTATCAGTACTGAAAGTTGGCGCTTATGGCTTTTATTTACTTAGATCACAAAAGTTGGAGAAGTGGTATTCACGGTGTCGGCTAATGATAAAGACACGGAAAATCACTTTGGTGAAGTGTCCTATGGGATTGTTGAAGGAAACATGGTAGGTTGAAAATATATCAGTACTATCTAATAAGAGGCCGAGAAAGAGTGCGACGCAATGTACCCATGCAGTGCAATGCAATTTAATGTAATTTAATGCAATGCAGTACTGACCACTAAAGAATTAACGTAAAAATTTCCAAATTGATTCAAGTTTGGGCTGAAGCACCGTATAAATTCAAATTTTATTTGATTTCAATTTACTAACCAATAAGTGACATTGATTTCAAAATTCATCAACCAATTGGACAGCTGATTTGAGTTCAGATTTTGGTGCTGCTCATCTGGTATAACATAATTTTTTTTACCCTCTTATTTACGTCCTGTGTCTTGTGAACATAGAGAGTCTATGTTATGGAAGACATATTGCAAGTGTCGTTTCGTCGTTTACTTTTTCCACTTTGCAGGGCGAAATGTTTGAAATCAACCCTTCGAATGGAAAGATATCCTTAAAAAAGCTGCTAGATTTTGAGAGTTCGAGAAAAATCTATCATCTTAACGTAACGGCAACGGTAAGTAGAACTGAAAGGTTCTGTCATATTTAGCATCTATTCAATTTTTGCTATATACTTCCTTTAAAGAAGCTATGAGTAGTTCTATTAAGGAAAATCTACCTGGAGTTTTGAAAACGATATCGTCCTGAGTAAGCGTTTGTGAGTGTGCACAAAAACTAAAGAGTGTTGCTAGTCGTTTTTTTTCTCTCGCTCTCTCCCCCTTTCCTAGCTTATCTCTCTCTTCTCTGCGATTTTCGGGCTGATGGGGTCATAAAAACCCTTGTTTGGGCTAGTTATAGTGAAATTGCGTAAATTTTCGTTGATCACGTTTTCAAAAATGCAGCTATATATACGTGCTTACATATAACCTGATGCTAATGCGAGAGGGAGTTTGAGAAGCCACGCCACAGGCACGGATTTATATAGGTACTTCCAACTCTTAGGGGGTGTTTACATGACACCGGGGCGACTTTCGCGCCGGGGCGAGTTCACTCCGGTTCCCTCTTATGGCTCTACATTTGTTTACATGATACCACCACAAAATGTGGTGGTATCATGTAAACAAATGTAGAGCCATAAGAGGGAACCGGAGTGAACTCGCCCCGGCGCGAAAGTCGCCCCGGTGTCATGTAAACACCCCCTTTCAGCCCAAATATACCGTCCTCTTTGGTATGTACTTCATGTATCACTTATTATAGTGTATTAAGAATTATAAATTAATATGGGATACATGAATTACCTACCCCCTTGCTAGCTTTCTTGTTGCTGACCAAAAGAAATTCGGCCTCTAAGAACGAGTTAGTGTCTCCCAGCCTTCCAACCACGGACCCATGCAGCCAGGTTAGTTTTGAAACGCGCTCGCTAGAGCCCACGAAGTTGTCGCTGGCCTGGCTGTAACCTTAAGTCATTGTTAGTTTCAGCTCTACTGAATTTGTATAGGTAATCATACGGTTTCGAGTTCAATTTGGGATTAATTTGCACTAGTGAGTATTTAAAAAAGCTCAAATTGCACCTTGATGAAAAACTCCCAAGCGAAATTAATCCCAAATTGAATGAGAAAACCGTATGATTACTTATTAATAATTATACATGAAAAAAATTGCATCAATTTTTTTTTGCAAAACATTTTTGCATCAATTTTTTTTGTTTGTAATTTGCACTGGTGTTACACTTTTTGCATTGGTGTTACACTTGAAGTGCACTGCTCTTAGCCAATTTCAAAACGATGAAAAATATGACAATAGATTTTTCTATCACTCTTGTAGGATACATACGGAGATGGAAACCAAAACTCGACAATAGTGACTATTAGAGTGACGGATGGAGATGACCTTCCAGCTAAATTTTCGCAGTATTTGTATGAAGTGTTAATAGATGTCAGTACCCCAAAGGTATGAGCCTCGGCCTATGTTTGCTACTATACAGCTGTTTCGAGAAAGGTTGTCGGAAAAAAGCGCAAAAGTGCACGCGACAATCCCGAAAAAAAATATGGGATATGATCAACGAATTTTAATAAGTCAAATAAATACATGAAACCCGCGACGCCTCGTCCGTACAGGGACGATCTTAGATGGCGGGCCATTGGGATAAATGAGTTTTTAGGATATAGCGTGGATGACTACCCACAATACGTTTCTGGGTTGACGCGTGCAGTTTTCCGACAACCTTTCTCGAAACAGCTGTATACGAGAACGAAACGTCCTTTCCAAGGTTAACAGTTTTATTGTGATTCCAGTTCCGACACAAGGCTGGTTGAAATCGAACGGCAGCCACCAGTGCAAGAAATTTTACTATTATACTAAACTCTGTTTTCAACATTTTTTATCACAAGGGACTTGAAGTCGCCAAAGTACACGCCGTGGACCAAGACACAGAGAAGGCGCCTGTATATTACAAAATCTACCCAGGTTGGTGACACCGTTCGGACACATTTCTTTAAATTTGTCAGTTTGCAACGAGAAAGTGTAGTATATAAAAACAAACCGAGGCTACACATAGCTCTGACAACATTGTAGAAATGCTTGATGGCGTTTTCTTACATTTGGAAACGTAAAAGTAAAACAAAGATTAAACTGAGAACGCGACGAATCCTGGCTGTGATTAGTCAGGTTGTTACTTTACCAATACTAAGGGGGGAGGAGAAAGCACTTTCGGAACCGTTTTTCATTTACGTTCACTGAAAAGAAGAAATGCGCACGCTTCGTGCGTATGAAGTGTCTAAACTAGTTTTGCTGAAGAATGTCATAGTCAAGTTGTAAGTAAACTGTATCGGGACCCATGCTTTCTTATGGGTTTCCTAACCCTAACCCTAACCCTAACCCTAACCCTAACCCTAACCCTAACCCTAACCCTAACCCTAACCCATGCTTATTAATTTAGTCTAAGTATTTAACTCGCCTGTTATCTTGCAGCAAGTGATCCTGAGCAGTCATTCATGATCAACAACTTGACAGGATCCATTTCAGTAAACAAAAATCTTACTCGAGGCGCCTATCGGCTCATTGTGACGGTAAGTAGCCAAAAGTAAGTTGGAACAATCACTTTTTTTTGGGAGGCGGTTTTAAAGAGTGAAAGGCTTCTGCAAGATAGCCCGTGTGGCTGGCGGTATTGCTCCGGGTAATGCGAGAGCAAAGTTATGGCTTGACTTGTCCCCGTACTCTTCGCGGTTAACGCCGCAAAAACTTTACTCTCGTGCAAAAAATTTTACCGGCAACGCAGACTTTAATGCACGAGATAATTTTTCTTCTACTTCACAAAAATTGAGATAGAAAAAAAGTAAAAGGCCATCTTAGTATCACGACAACGTTAGTCTGAACTGAATAACTTGCCCGCACCATGCATGGTCAGATTTTAGTGTCACAACGGTGATCAAACAAATATAATTCCACTGTCTTATTCTTATTCTATGTTCTTTATAAGAATAGTTATAATTTATACGTTCAGTGCTTTATAATTTGTCTGTTTCTTGCAGGCCAAATCAACAACTCACTCTCCCGCATTTGCGCTGGTCATAGTTAATGCAGGCGCAATGCCTAATCGAACGTTTAAAGCCTCAGTAATGGAGAACGAAGCGCACACTGTGGTCTTTGACTTAAAGGTATGTCGCTGTGCATTCAGTAGGATATTAACGACAGAGAACTGCAGCTCCGCAAACAAACAAAAAAAACGACAAGTGCGAAATGTTAAGTTCGGGAGTTATAAGTAATAATTATTAATATAGTAATAATAATTAATATAGTATTAATAAAAGATTCTGACTCCTCAACTTTGAGTCCCTTTACCCCGGCCAGAGAAGCAAACGCTCGTTTGCAAAACATTTGCCAAGTTTTAACAAACCTGTCATACCCCCAACAAAGATCAGGACTAATGATAAGGCATTTATTTGTCGCCCGCAGCCTACGGAGCAATATTTTAACGTGTCAGACCCTCTGTTCGAGATTGTTAAAGGCGATGAAGGAAACAAGTTTGTTATAAACCAGACATCAAAGGAGCTCAGAGTTGGCGCTCAAGGTTTGGATAGAGAACAACGCGCCCAGTATGTTTTGGTTGTGGAACTACAAAGCAATGGCATCAACAGAGGATTTTCAAGGGTCAGATATCAAATTGTTTTTGTTTTTTAAGAAATTACCTGGAAAAGAATAGGTGTTTTCCAAAAGCATTGTAGCTGTTGTGGTTCAAATGTTTGTTTGGTTTGAAAATTTTCAAACCAGTTTGATTTTTAGTTTCCTTTGTTTTATATTATGAGGCAAAGGGAAAAAAATAATCTGGTTTGAAAATTTTAAACCAAAGAAAAATTTAAACTACAACTTAGCTAAAGGTATTAACCCTTTAACTCCCAAGAGTGCCAAATATCAAAATTCAAGAAAAATCCCAAATTTCGTTTTGTAAAATATTGAAAAACAAATGGTACCATGCGAAAGTACTGCCGAAGAGGTTTCATTTGATTGGTCACACCATAGGATTTCGTCCACAGACTCAAAAGTTAAAACAAATGGTACCATGCAAAAGTACTGCTGAAGAGGTTTCATTTGAATGGTCACACCATAGGATTTCGTCCACAGACTCAAAAGTTACAACTACATTACATGTCTCCATAATTGACTCTGGGAGTGAAAGGGTTAAAACATAGATGTATAGTAATCATCCCAAATGTTTTCATACAACTTTTAAAAGTTTACCAAGACAACATAAAGGGAAAGTAGGAAGCCTATAACAAAACTCAATCAATTTATAGTGTTTTTCAGTGTTGAAAACCAACAACATTATTTAAGTGTTGACTTTTTGACTTTTTAAGATAAATGCGTCTGAGCCTATGAGAATATAGCTGTAAGGCACCACACTGCGAATCGACCTGTGTTCCAATCTGGTAATTACATCACGAAATTTTGGAACTGAAAAAAAAAGAGAGAAAAAAGTAAACGATGGTCATACTTTTGATCTCAATAGGATTTTGTTACTCAGAATAATAATACAGAATTAATCAAAGAAAGAGAAGGAAGCCGGGAATATATTTTTGAGTCCGGAATCCATATCTTATGAGAATGATGCGAATAGGCTTCATCCTACATGCAAAGGGAGACACTACGTACAGTGAAACACTTAACGAAAATAAACGTATTTTTGTAATAAACGCCCTATCTTTAATAGACGCACCTCTCTAATAAACGCCATCCTCAAAAGCAGGAAATATCAATAAACGCCTCTCTCAAACGCCTGGAAAATTTGAGCAATCAAAGAAAACTATGAATGAAACAAGTTATGTTTTATGGATAGTGAGTTGTGTTCCAACCAGAAGTCTTTGCAGAGAAATGAAATAAACGCCTCCCTCTCTTACCCGAGGCGTTTATTAGAATAAATACGGTAATGTCTATAAGAGCAACTAATCTCATGCGAGGCTATTAATGATGTTTGGAAGTGTTTTTTTTTTTTTTTTTTTAAAATAGGCAATCTAAAAATAGATTTAGCGATTCTCTTCGTTATCTTCTCTTAGTCTTTATATTTTTAATTCTTAAGATTGTTGTGGATGTATTGGATAAAAACGATAACACACCAGAGTTTCAAGGCCAAGCATCAGTAAGCGTGAGAGAAGATGCTTCACCGGGTAGTATCATTCTTACAGTGACAGCAACTGACCAAGATGAGGGACTAAGCGAAACAATTGTGTACGACATTATAAGTGGCAATGAACAAGGTAACACAGGGAAAAACTGATAAACAGTGAACGATTGTTTAGACTTAAAGTCGGTATGAAAAATCGCGTTTCGCTACAGCTTTATGGCCTTTCGTTCTTAATTATCAAATTAACGTTAGGGAGCTTATTTATGACTTTTGCTAAAAGTAGCTTTATATATATATAGTCACTTTTGCGACATAAGTTCACAACATGAATCACGAATTTCTCTCATATATTTGCGGGGATCACAAGTTTCACTCACATGTTTCATCGGCGGTTCACATATAAATGAATTTCATATATTCAAATTTATTTATTTACCATCATCGTGTATATTCAGATACCACGTAGCTCTTTACAACCTCTAATTTCATTGGACCTGTATATCACGCAGCTCTATTGTTTTCGGGGCTATGGTCCATTGTTGTTCTATTGTTTTCTCAGCAAATCAGAGAAGACCTTGTAAGAGCTGCGTACTGCCCCTGTATATTACGAACTAATAAGTAAAAAGCGGCAAACTGATCCTTACGGCAAGGAGAAGAGATTGGGACAGAAGTGAGATAAAAAACGATCACAATTGACCAGCTGTATCAGTGGACAGAGCGTTTGAATCCGTTCGGGCCTAAACGTTTTCAGGTTTCTTTTCAACTGCTTTAGTCATGATAGCATCATTCCGAGGGTTATACATTTCCCTCATATGTTCCATCCGCTATAAGATAATATCGTATACTCACATTCATTCAATACGTTTTTGAGTGCTTCCACTCTTCTTCTTTATCATCAGGTTTCTTTGCTTTGAACAACCAATCAGGGGAATTGTCGCTGTCCAGACCGCTTGATTACGAGACGGCTGTCCAGCTTGTACTAAACATATCAGCTTCTGATCTAGGACAGCCTCGGCGCCAAACTTTCACTGACGTCACTGTTTACGTGACTGATGTTAATGATAACTCTCCGGTGCTGCAACCGAGGACTGTGCATGTTTCTCTTGTGGAGGTGAGTCACGCGATTTGCAGATCTAGATGTTCCGAAAAGGTGCAGGCCTACTGTCTCCAGTAGGGGACATAAAAACAGTGTCCTCAAATAGTGCTTTCGTGCTAAATACACTGACACTTAAAATGTGGTCTTTTTTACTTAGGCTCCGTTCCTTTCATTTTAGGGTGTTTCAGTTGGTTCGTATGTCACTCAATGTAACGCGACTGATGCCGATGTAGCTGCAAACGCGCAAATCACTTATCATATCGTGGAAGGCGCGGCCAACAAGTTCTCCATCGACAATATTACAGGCATCATAACCACGACCGGGGAGTTTGACAGGGAGACTGGCGTCAAGGATTATATGGTGAGTGACAACAAAGCAGTTTGTTTTTTAAAGCAAAGTGGATGTAGTTATAGGCTTTCAAAATGAAGGATAGTTATTAATAATACAGATGTTGGTAATACGTGTGAAATGCAGTTAAAAATAAACCCGAGAAAATTTTTCGACCTCAGCAGAGATTATTACTACACACAGTCTTATCGTCCTCTTTTTTAGCGGTGTTCGGTGCCCTAGCTATTTAAGGTGTCGGCTTTTAAACTAGCGTAAACGAAGTTTATTGAGTTGTATATTTGGTTTGTGGAACAGTAATCAAAAGCTTCATCTCGTTTATTGCATAAAACATGAATATACATTATTCAGGCCAGGTAACTCTTGAAAATGAATACATTTTAGATTGCGCATTATTCAATGAAAAACCATTATTATGAATGATCAGTGCATCATTTGCTGTGTTTTAGCTTGTCATCAAAGCGCAAGACGGAGGAAAATATCCCCGTGCGGATATTGGATTTGTTACTGTAAGCGTTACCAAAAGAAACGAGTATTCTCCGGTGATATCACCCTTATCCTACATAGGAGGTAAAGTGTTCTTAACAATTGATAGCAAAAAGTAAAAACAACAACAATAACAACGTAAGCAACAACAATAATAATAACTGACATTAATAACGAAAAGAACAACACTAAACAACAGAAACAAGGACAAGAAAAACAGCAAATAAAAACAGCTCATCAGAAGCAACAACAAGAAAATGACAAAAATAACAAAAATGGCAACCAGAAATAAAAACGACAACAAGAAGCTAGTGTTTCAGAATACTATGCAATCGTTTTTATTTAACGCGCAGTTATTCTTGATAAACATATATATAATTTTGTTCAGTGAAGCTGGCATGGGAAGCAAAATGCAGACAACAGATTTACATTCAGTACATTTCTAACTACGAGACAAGGGGAAGGAATCTAACTCTTAGCTTTTGCCTTGTTCCAAACAAAAAAATCAATTCAGAAGTAAACAGAGCAAACACTTTAAAACATTAACACGCCCAATTTCCGTTTGTGACTTTATTTGTATTTTAATGTCAGGTGTTTACAAAGAAACAAGTTACTATTCGCTGGTGACAACTGTAAAGGTGAGTTTTTCTTGTTCGTGAAAACAATAAGCTAGAGACAGTCATCTACAGTGTCAACGCTCACGGAGGCATTTGAAATAGAAGTCACTTCAAAAATATGAAATACAGCGTGAACATCCAGGAGCCAGGGCTCAAACTAGTCAGACCATTTGATTTCAGTAAACGATAAGTGACAAAGCCCATCATCTTGTTTTGAAACTCGAAGTGTGACCATTTAACTGAACTGAAAGCTATTCAGTAGTGCTTGCCTGTGATACTGTTTATTATGCCGTACATGGCGGATCTAACTTCTGAGTCTGTGAATAAAACCCTGAGATTCAGCAGAGCTGCTTGACCGGTCTGGAAAACTGACTAACTTGTTGCCCTTATAACTTGGGAGAACACTGAACTTTTAAGTTCATGTTTAAGTTTAAATTTAAGTTTAAGTTTTAAGTTTAAGTTTAAATTTAAGTTTAATTTTAATTTTAAGTTTAAGTTCAGTTTTTTTAAGTAGTTGTA